>VZRR01005873.1:839610-1098199 GCA_013398015.1 Oreocharis arfaki | reverse complement strand
GGGGAGGGGAGAGCGCAGCAAGGAACGCGGGGGCGGGTGGTAGGGTGGAAGACAACCAAAGTCTTCCTGGACTCGTGGTCCTGTTACAGATCACACAGAATCGTTAGGGCCGGAAGGGACCTCTGGACATCATCGAGTCCAATCCCTCTGCCAAGGCAGGGTCATCTAGAGCAGGTGGCACAGGAGCTCCTCCAGATTGGTTTTGAATGTTTGTAGAGAGGGGGACTCCCCGATCTCCCTGGGCAGCCTGTTCCAGTGCTCTGCCACCAATAAGAGTAACTTGCCTCAGTATTCCTTGGCTGTTTGTCTGCGCTGTATGCTGAGGGTTGCTGCTGTTCAGATCCGTTTCGATCTTAAGCTACTGTTCTGGTGCCTGTTGGGTCTCTCAGGGAATTACATGGTGTTTGTAAAACAGAAGTGTAGAATAGAGCCCAGAGATAGATGTGAGGGTCACATGGTTTTAACATGTATCTCACGTACCCTTCTACTTGCATTTTAAAGTGCTTTTTAAAAAGTCCCGTTTGCTAAAAAAATACCCCAAAAACCAAAACCAACCAAAAAATCCCCCCTCAAATGCTTCAATTTCAGGAAAAAAACAGTTGTTAAACTAATTCTGCAAACCTCGAGGAGAAAAATAAAGCAAATACTCTGCTAACAATGTTTGCACAGCCCCCAAATTGCATCTGGTTCTCTCCTAACCAATTGCACATAGTAACTCACAGAAACACTGGCAACATGGGGCTTGGTCAGCAAAGGCTCACAAATAAAGCCAAACAAATGACAAAAACAATTTTTAGCCCTGAACTGAGACAACACATAAGGACATTTGCGACCTCCGTCCCCAACGGCAATCCCCTGCACAATGCCCTTTCTGCTCAGCCCCGGAAAAGCTTTTCCCACCCAGAGGCCATTCGGGTTTGACTGGAGGTGCAGGTAGGTCTCCACAAAAGAAGTGCTGACTCCCTTCCTAAAGGAGAAGACTTTGGCATTCAATGTCGCACAATAGCAAAGTATAGCTGGCAATACAGCCTTGTCTCCTGCCCACATCCTCTTCTTTCTTTCTTCTCATCCCTCTTTTTCTTGCTCCCTAATGCTTAGACGGATCTTTTGTTTTCCGCGCTGTCACCCTGTGTCTTTAATCTCATTGCATGGGCTTTCCCACACATGGGCAGAGGAACACCGTGGCACCCCTCCACCTGTGCCCCAGAGCACCCCAGGGCTCGCAGAGAAACACAGCCTTTCAAAATAGGAATGATTGGATGTTCCTCTGTCGGCAAACACGTGTCTATGCTTGGACGGGTGTTTGAATACCTGCTTTAGAGCAAAAGAGAGCTACAATGGCATAAACTTTATATGATGACCCCACCCGGGGGCTGCATGGCACCATGAACATGCTGTGCATTCAGTAAGGAATGGTTCTCATTACCTCTGTGAGTGGTTCCAGTTGGAGTACCAGTTAGAGCTGTAGACTAACATTATTCTAACTTATTAGCTTTTTCATGATGAGTTTTTAAAGCATCATGCCAACAAGAGCTGATGATTTTTTGTCTGTCTAAGAGTCAACTGTGTTTTCAGAGCCTGCAGGAAGGGGTGTGGCTGGACATAGGTAGGGGTTTAGAGGGAAACTCCTAGACAGTCTTGGTTTAGCTAAGCAGGTTTAAAAATGTTAGGTGGGAGAGTTGGCCTGAGCTGCAGTCCAGGGTGGGACCAGACTCACCCAGGAAATGCTTCCCCCTTCCTCTGTGTAAAGCAAGGGGCATGCTCACAGCTTTGGAAAGGGCTGGGGAGCCGGGGAAGTGAGGCTCTCTACAGTCACGGTAGAGCCACTCCAACCAAACAGCACAGCTGAACACTTTGCTTTCTGGAGGCTTTTTCAGATGCAATGGGTAGGACTGGGAGGAAATCAGGGCTACAATGCAGATGTTGTGATCGCATGGGGAGATAGATACATGTTGTGTAACAGACATCAGATGGGAGCAGGCAACCTAATTACATTGCTGCTCTTGTGCCTCTGTGCATCCCTTTACCAGCAAAATATGCCTGGGACTGTTCCTCATGTGTGCAATGAGATGTACCTGATGCCATACACATGGAGATGCTCCTCAGGCAGCTCTAGGAATGTCATCAAACGCTGAGAGCACAGGGGAGGGCAGGGCAGGGTGGGTGGGCAGAGCAGGAGGGAAGCAGAGGGGGAAGCTTTTCTTCCCAGGTAAGGCTCCACATGACTTCCGTAATCATGAGAATAGGTATTTGGGGTCCTCCAGGCTGAAACTCCTGCATCTCTTGGCCTCGGTTGCTCAGCGGGATACCCGAGGGCCCCGTGTCTCACAGCACCCATTGCCCCTTGTTCTCTCGGCCAGCTTGACGGGTGCCGGCTCCAACTCGCCCAGGGAGGGTTTGCCTCGCTCCGCAGCCTGTAGGGGCTGTGCTGCTCCTCCTCGCCCTGCAGCGAGCGGGCATGTGACGTGCAGCCCTGCTCCTTGGGCAGCTTGGGCATCCCTAGCACCACATCCCTCACCGTCCGGTTGTGTGCACATCAGCGCCGCCACCAGCAGCTTTCCAACTGCATCCGACCTACACTTGTCACCTTCTCGCTGCCACAGCTCCATTTTATTTAGAGCAACCTTGCTCCTCTAGTCTGACTGCAGACCCATCGGTGAGAAGGAGCTCGGTGCGAAAGGGAAACAAAGGCTGCCGACAAGTCCCTGCCGGCCCTCTTTGATGGGCTACCATGGTACTTTTCTGTTCCTCAGAAATTACTGAATAATCTGGAGCAAACAGATTCACCCCACTCACCCGGCAAAGCAAACAACCACTAAAATATGAGGAATTTGTTGGATGATGCACTGGGAGGGCATGGTCCCGCTTGTGAACGTGGTGTGGTGGTGCAGCACCCCCTGCTATCTGCATATGTGACAGTGCTCTTCAAAGCTCACAGACCTATTGATGATGCTGTTTTCCAGATAGAGAAGATTTTTTTGAGGCTGTAGACATAGTTACTATTCATGCAAAACAAATCCCTGTGCTGTCATACTTTAAAATCTTTGACTTGGTTTTTTCAGTAGTAGGATGTGCTGCTGAAATACTTATTTTTACTGTTTGCCTTGCCCTTGAACTACAAGGAAAAGGACCTGAGTTTTACCTACAGCAGTCTGGAGATACTGCTGTAAACTTCTCTAAATCATAAAGCACACAGAAATTAATCCAGCCCTAAATACCATTACAAATCCTCATTACTTGCAGCATGGGAATAGCTACTTGCCTTTCAAAAAAGATGTGAGAATTTACAGAAACACTAGGCAAAATTAATTTCTGGGGGAACTGAGCCCAGCAGAAGTCTTTATAGTTGAAGTATGCAATCATATCATTTGCAGCCATGTATTGCACCATATGCAGTCAATGCTTAACATAAGTTGAGCATATTTAGGTATTTCTATTAAGTGCAGGTTTGAGAGACAGTATGTACTGAATGTGACATATTTTTCTTTTAAAAGCCCCAGGGAAGTAGTCAGCTCACTCTGGAGTGTTACCTTCACCTTGCCATCCCCAGCCAGGAAATCGGCAGTGACAAGCCCCATTGGCATGAGCTGAGGTACGCCCATCCTGGGGTCTGCCTCAGGCTCCAGTGGAGCTCAGGGCCTCTCCTCACCCTCTCTAGTGGCCTCCCTCCCTTGCCAAGTTCCTCTTTATCAGCCCCAAGGCTATGCATCCCCACACCCATTCCACACACCCGGGGCCAGCCTTATCAGCAAGTGCAGCAGTCCCCCCCGATAAGGCTACAAATCCCAAAGAGAGATGGAGAGGTGATAACGCCTTGGCTTGGGTCATCTCCTTGCCCAGCTAGCTCATTCCTCCCCAAAGGGGCAGCCTTTCCCCAAACACCCACTGCTGTGTGACCAGACAGATCACTGGGGGTTCAGTCCCACACAAGGAAAGCCAGGTCCTTCAAACCTGTGCCGTAGGACCATGTGCTCCCAAAGACCAGCTCATGGCTGAATGCACGGGGAGGGGAAAAAAATTAGTGACAGAGGACCTGGCAGGGTACAGCCATAAATGTCTGCTTGGTTGCCCGCGTGACAGCTGAAGATAAGCAGCCCTCCCTTTTCTCCCTGGCATTCGCCCCACTGCCTTGCTGAGCCAGCCAGCGTTCTGGGAGCAGCCACTCTCCCTCCATCTCAATGTTTGTGTAACTCCCAGCAGAGCAGGGCTGCGATCTCTGCCGGGGCCCCTCTGCATCATTAGAATAATAAAACAGTACAGGAACAAGAGTTTCTCTCTTCCTTCTGGTGACAATTACTGTCATGCGCTCCACCACTGCACGCTCCCCCTGCCCCCCAATTCCTAGCAAAGATTCTTAGCGAAGATGGTGAGTGCAGCTCGAGCTGGGCTGAGCCTAATTCTTTTTAAGACTAATTCAGCCTGATAAGAGTGCCTGGGACAAAGCCTGCCCTGACAGCGTAATTAAAGAAGTACAAATTGTTTCTAAAACCACACGCTGGCAGAATTTTTACAATTAATGACCAGTTGTCACTGCTGGGGCTTGTCAGGGAGGAATCACTCTCAACGCGCCCGATCTGGGTCAGCAGCCTATCCATCGCTTCTTTGAGGATGGGAAAGCGAGCAGGCAGCGGCACTGCCCCAATAAGCTGTTAATGACACCGTACGCACTATTAAGGATAACAAATATCTTGTTTCTAAGCAGAATTTTTGCCAGCTCACTTTGACTTTCTAGGCTGTGATTAAACACAGAAAAATCGGGTGCTTACCTGGCCTACTTTTTTTCATTTTCCCTCTTCTCATGCATCTTTGATTGAAAAAGTCTGCACGGTAAAACAAGCATCTGTATGATCACAGAAAAGGCTTGATGAATGTAGGACAATATTAAGTCATTTTAATGGTGCAACGTCTGAAATATTGGCAAGAAAAGTAGTATGTTTAAGTGATCTAATAAAAAAAAAAGCTGCTTGCTTTGGAATCTCAAGTATACATATATATATATATATATCTCCCAGACTCCTCTGTGTACTGAAGAAGAATGGATAGTAAATATTTTTATTTTAAAAAGCAATGTTACTATTGCGGTATAAATCAAATGCTAGGTAATTAAAAAAATATGCTGACATGCTCTGTCCTTTCCTTGCCCTGCTCTGCCTACATTTTTTAGCACATACAGTGCATCCACTTGAAAGCGTGGTGGATCCTTGCACACAGCAGGATTTTGCAGCCTCCTGCGGGACCCACCATGTTACAATAGCGTTCAAAGCTTTATAAGCTTCATTTAGTTTCAGCAAGCCTGTTGGAGCATTGTCTGTGCTTAAAGAGGCATTTAAAACTAAAGCGAAGCTTTGAAAGCTTCAGAGACAATGACGCTGGACTCCCTAAACCCATGAGTTCACTGCACGGCTTGAAGTGATGGCATCATGTAGGAAACATGACACGCTGCTCTGAGAGCCTGGCAGTACCTAGGCACAAAAAGCAAGGGGGAACACAAAATGTGGGGTGCACATCGAGTTTCTACCACTGAAGGCCACGCCTGAACCAAGGGGAAGAAAAGCACTGTAAATTTTTTCCTGCCTTTGAGATTTGTCCCTATGCATATTTATTCTCTCGTTCCGGAATGATTTCTAAGCCTTTGCTATGTGTGTCTCTAAGCTGTTACGAATAAAAGAAAACAACAGCCAGAGCATGCACAATAAAAACAAGGGGGGCGTGCAGCAGCCATGCCTCCATGAGATGTCCAGCTTTTGGTCTAAGTGGTTTGCATATCCCTGGACTTTGCAAAAGGCAGCATTTAATGCAGAACTACACTACTTACAAGCTAAGGGAAAGAGCAGTAAAACAGGCATCAGTAAAACCGTGGTTTCCCGAACAGGCACTCATTTTTCAATGTACAACCCTGCGTGTCACCATTTCTAGGCATGGGCATGCAATTTGTATAAACACAGTGAGAAACTGCATTGGTAACACCTCAAGGTGAGAGGAAAAGATCCTCCTGAGTCCCAAAAACAAGCATCCACCCTACGCATGGCACCTCGCTCAGGTGGTGAAAGTTACAGGTAATCTTGGGTTGCAGTGGCACAAAGTCCCTGCTCCTGCCTTGTCAGGCTTCCCTGGTGAAAGCCTCCCCAGGGAGTATGATGAGGACAGGGAGACCTCCACAAAAATAGCAATGATCCATGTAAAACAACACCTCGTGGATCACATCAGGTACAGGATGCCCGTAAGTAGACTGAAAGGACAATCTGTAGCAAACAGGTATAATAAATACCAGCTTTGTAAAGGGGCATGGTGCCTGAGCAGGTTTAGAAATAAAACAGTAAAATAGGATTTCACAGCATGACAAATGCTGTTCTGTAAAAGCTGGGCACACCTCGGCAGCGCTTGGAGAGCCATGTCATGTCTCGCAGGCAGCATCTCACTGGTAGGACCACAGTGTTTCACTGGGGCACAGCTGTGCAAAGCTCAATGGGCTCGAAAAGAACATGGCGTGAGCCATGGCAGAGTTACCATGTGCTTTATTTTCAATTCTGATAGCTGTAGAAGGTTTTAATGGGGGTAAAATATAGTCTCATTTAATCTCAGTCCTCAGCCCAGTGGAGCTGGTTTTTACTGCAACTGAAAATAATGAACATAAATTGGAGGCAGATAGTGGGCATGGGAAATTTGAGCTCAAAGGGTTGAAGCCTGGTCAAAGTGTAAAGCAACCAGAATCAGTTTAGTGTCACAGTATGTCAGAAAAAAAGCATAGCTGTCAAGAATGCAGCACTTCCACATGTGTGCAGATGCTCTTGAGGGAGGAAGATGCACTGATGACATTGAAAAAACACAGCACAAAAGTAAAACACGTTTCAAAATACACCCAAATTGGAAACACTACTGTTAGAAGCTTACTAAAACACAGTAAAATGTTGCTGTAGCTCTTTTTTTAAGTCCTGAAGTGTTACTAAAACAAAAATAAACATGCTGATGAAATGTAAGAGAACAGCAATGCCAAACTCCTGGAGAAGTGAATGGCAAATTTGCCAGAGCTGTGCTTCCAAAACTGGCTGTGCAGCCCAGGATCCAATGTTAATGGGTCACAGATGTTCTCCTTTTACAATAAGAAGTTGAATGGGTTTATTTCTTTCACGGTGCCGGCCAGAGGGCAGTTAGGGGATCAATTGGAAACCTGCGAGTTGCAGTTACTTTATTGAATAATCTGTTTGAAAAAAAGATGTTGCCGTGCAAAATTATCCTCCCCCCTCTGCCACCTCCCTGTCAGTTTTGACAGCACATAAGAGTTTCACTTCCATCCAAAACTGAGAGGGAAATTTAGGTAACCCAGAACAACATAACGTGCACAGTCTGGGAAGCACCAGGGATTTTTCATGCCACAGCCCTAAGGCCACCTCTTTTTTTACACCCACAAAGATTCCAGGGGTCTGGTAGCTGTCCAGCTCCGTGCCAGGGCATCAGGATGCACATGAAGGTCAGGCTCTCCAGCTGGAGCCAGGTTCCCTGCCTGCTGTGTCAAAGTTGCCATGAGGAGGGATCACCTCTGGGCATGGCCTGCCTTCTCTGCTCACCTATCTGCAGACAATTTGTGTGGCTGCAGACACCAGTTTCTCACCAAGTGCCCTCCCCCAGTACCTGGCTCTTTCCTCCTTTAGGGAAAAGCCACAGTATAACAAAGGAGAAAATAAAGCCCTCCCTGAGGACAAGGGGTGCTATTGCAAAGCCTTCCTGGCCACCCCAAAGCATTGGTATTTAACAGCACTCATGTCAGGGCTGATCTTAATGTGGGACAAGGAGAAGCACTGCCTTGCACCCAGGCTGCATGGGCAGCAGTGGCGTGGGTGACAGGATACTTAGAGCAGTACAACTCAAATAATGTAGGGAGAAGAAAGCTGATGGTTCCCATACTCAACTCAGAGCATGAAGAGTCCTTTCTGGATACTTACACCACAGAGCAGTAAAATCCTAGGCAGGAGTTGAGTATGTCATGGCAGTCCTACAATACAGGGTTCTGAAGTCCCCTCCAGGGGCCCAGCTCCATCACCACTGAAGTCAAATGTCCTGTGTGATTGCTGGATGCTTCTTCAGGGCTGGCAAGCATGGGTGCCCAGTTGCAAACAAGCTTTCTTCCAAGGCACAAAACATACATGAACCCCCACCCTGCTGACCTGGAACTGAGTGGTACCCAGAGACACCTCAGCCAAGGGTGGGGAGGCAATGCCTTGGCCTGGGACAGAAGCCACATGACGCCCCTCACCTGAAATGGTCTGGTTGCTGAAGGCATCTCTGCAGAAGCCCTTGTCACATGGCAGACCCCAGAGCACTATGGGGTGCAGGGAGGCCCAGGCTGTTCTGGGAAGAGCTGAAAGAACAATTTTTTTCCCTTATTCCTATAATCAGGAATCAGCCTAGATATTTACAACTTTTTAATCCACTTTCAAATGCTGCATAGAAAAGCACTGCAGAAAAATCAGGTGATCTGGACATTTTGAAGACTTATTTTATTTCCCAGAGAGCAATTTTAGGCTTGTTCGTTTCTTTTCACGGAATATCTGCAATTCCCTGCAACTGTAATTGCTATCATTGTCTTTCGAAAATGACACTTGTACAGCCTCCTTCCAGATAATTGCAGGAACTTTCTGTTCATTAGGGGAGCATATTTTCAATGCACAGGTCTTCACCCCACAGCACCTCTGCCCTTTCCCCAGGGATGTGCAAGCACTCAGCTGCTGTACTGACATCCCAAGGGCTGTGGCCCTTTGCTCACCAGCTATTCCCAGTGGCATGGCACTCACAGCTGGACAGGAAGCAGTACAGCTCCAGCACAGTCTGGATGAGAAGCCGTGCACATCGTCAGCCACAGGAGCCGGGTGCCTCATTCTCTGCCTGCTGTGCCAAAAATGTACTCTGCCAGGTGTCTGAAGGCCATGCAGGGTTGCCAAACCGACTGTACATGCTGAGTGACATTCAAATGAAATGCAACTATGGTGCTCCTCTACAGGCCTTGATAAAACATCAGACTTCTGAAAACAACACATCTGCCCTAGGAAATACATTTTGGTTATTGTAATGAATTCCATTTTTAGATCCAAAATCTGTTTAGTTTCCAGCAAGAAATCAGAAGAGGGCTACTATGAAATATTTAGAGTTTGCCATAACAGCTGGATGGCTGGATAAATGCAAAAGGACATGGACTTTCTTCAGGATACTGAAGACAGCCCTACAAATAGGTTACAAATAATATGTTGTGTTTCTACGTAAGACCGTTACCCCTTTACCACTCAGAACTCCAGCTTTGCTCTCAGCTTTCTGAAGCATTATTCCTTATGCTGCTGACTACACACTTGCACTTACATGTTTTCTTATTTTTTGGCTCAGTGGAGCAAGCAGTCAGCTTTTCCCTCATTCCTGAGGGATATCAGGTTACAACGAATGTTGTTCTGCTATTATATACTTACCCAGTGGCGTATTAAAAATGCATATTTTCCATTTGATTTTTCTCCTTGCCAGAGTCAGGTTTAAGGCCACTTTTCTTCTCCCACTTGCTAGGTACTGTTAACAAGCTACTAGCTCATTCCCAGATGTAAAAAGGCAGGCAACAATACATGCCCTGTTTAACCCCAGCTGTGGATATAGTCCCTGCACCAGTTCATTTAAACTAAGGAAATTTACAGTGCATCCCCACTGCTAAACTATTTTTGAGTGTATTAATTTTTGGAGAAGTAGGAGAAAGATGCACATATGGAGGCTGCCTGGTGATGGGACAGCCTCCTGCAGCTGTGTGCACTCCTGCCCTGCCAATGCACAGAACACGCTCCCAGTGCAGGTCCCAGAGGGTCTCAAGTCCCTGCTGGCGGGTGCCATGTCCCCCCTCTGCCCTGCCCCTGGGCCACGTGGGAGCTGGCTGGCAAGTGAGAGGCCATGGTTGAACACTGCTGCTGAAGCTCTGGGGCACATCAAGGGCCCTTTCACTCACATTTTTGTTCCAACTTAGATCGATTCAGTTATTAAAACTGAGCAGCAAATTCAAAACAAATACAGCCAGAAATACAGTACAGGCTTGTTAGAGCTGTGTGCTGGACCATGTGGCACAGGGAATTTCCATGTCCACCACTAACATTGATCAGTTTAGCAGTTTCATCTAAGTCCCAGAAGAAAAAAAAACAGGATAGAATCTCATTGGATGGTTTGACTCCCCACAGGCATTATCCAGCCCTGCTCCAGCAGCCTGCACCACCACACAGCTGCCCAGAGCCCCATACCTGACACGAGGAGAAGCCCAAATGCCACAGTGCCAACATCTGCCCATGTTTTCCCTTCAGGTGCTTCATGCTGTGGAGGGGTGGTTCATCAACCTGACAGTCCCAGGTCAAGGTACTGCAAACCCATTTTCAAGCAGCACATGGTAACCCCAGTACCTCGTTCTCAGTCTCCAAGCTCTTGAGGTCCAGGAGCACATATTTGTGCACTCATCAGTACAATAAAAAACCCAAAACCTTACCAACTGACTTTTTTTTCTGGTTCACAATTAGGTTAAAGACTTTGAATAATTAAGTAGAACTGATGTTAAGAATATTCTTTTCCAGATATGCTAGAAACTGGTAGTATAGGAATCTCAAGAGGCAATTAAAGTGCTATCATGATTCCCTGAAACATAAAAAGGAGGGATGCAACTGTTTTTCCTACAGCAAAAAAGGGTGAAAGGTTCAGCCTGAAAATACATTTGTGGTCTGGTAATTGCCATGTGTAAAGAGCATGAACTAGAGGATTACACAGACAGAGAGGGACAGTAAATCATACAGATGTAAAAGCATGTTACCACTCAAGCTAGAAATATTGCTTAAAGGAATTACATTGTGTGTTGGCTTATTTTATTTGCTCTTAATTGAGCATATAAAGAAACAGATCACTACTCAATGCAGACTTCTGATGTGGTGCCTCACTGCTTGGATTTGTCTGTGGCCATACAATTATGGATGATCAAAATTAATTAAATGCATTCACTAAGTAATCACCTCAGCAACAGAAGATTAAAAAAACAGAAGTCAAAAAAGTCATAGGAGAAAATGTTCTGAAATTATTTATATATTTATATTCTAATATGACATACAACAGCAAGGACAGGCTGATATTTCTAAAAGGTCAATTTTTTGTGCAAGTAACCAGAAAAACATGAAGTAAGATAAAAAAACCAGAATCTTATATTCCCCATGATCACAGTCCCAAGAACCAGAGGTTAAGAGTTTGCACGGACATACTCTAACTCAACCCACAGAAGGACTCATCTAGATTTTATGCCAACTCATCAGTCTTCAGCTGGAGAGCTAGGCTATCTTCCTTAGCTTTATCCAAATCTAAGTATTCAATTCCACCCATTTGGGAAAAATCAAAAGATTTTCTTTATTATACTTAGCATGATGAGCATGTGAAAACAGAGGATGCTTGATGCAACTTTCTTAAGGAAAAGAGTGCAAACTCACCTCTAACTCTCCTGGCAAACATTCCCATTCCAATCAAGAAAACATAGGCAAAAGGAAAAAGTATAATGGATTAAACTTGAAATCTGGTTTGTTTCAATTTCTGCTTTAAGTAGTTGAAGGTTATGCATCCATCTTTCAAAAGCATTAAATGTGGCTGAGACTGATTCTCAAACTGGAAAATGACACGAGACTACCGTCAACTCCAAAAACAGTTATTGAAAAAAAAAAATCTGCTTTACTGCTGGTCTCCATTGAGACCTCAGATCCTGTCCAATGTATTTCAGGCTCTTGAAACAGTTGTAAGCAAAATGACATTCATCTAGTTCACATATTCCTGCTGTATTCAAAAACAGGCTCAATTGCTCCTGCAGTAAAGGATGATTTACAATCCTTCTGTCTTTAACAACAGAAAACTTAAGTGGAAAAAAACGCTCACAAAATCTCCCTTACCTATTTAAATCCATCTTAGTAGCAAAGAGACCTGAGATGTAGACAGATTTTTAGGCTCACAGTGATTTCAGTAGAACTTGGCCTCCTGAAAAGCTCTGAAGAGACACAGATGCCCAAATGCCTCACGTGGCATTTAGCACAGCTGTACTCTGAACCCCCAGGGATGTCCAAGCAGATGTTGAAATACGCTCAATAACCTGCCTGGGGGCCAGGAGCAAAAGATGCTCTATTGTGCTTAAAGCATGCCAGGAAAACTACAGCTGAGCAACTGTGCTGTGGGGTAAGATCTTTCTCTACTTTTGCAGGTAAGACAGAAGTATAAGTAACATGTAATTAATTTCAAGGAAAAAAATTAGCAATACTTGTTTATGGTGCTTATGGAAAGATATGTTCAGGCTGGTCCTTTCCATAGGCCAGCAATGCACCTGTACTTTAAGTGGCATTTAAAAACAGTTATTGCACAAAAGCACATTTTCCACAAAAGCTTTTCAGTCTTGAAGCCACCTGATGCTGCAGAGGCTACTTTTCCCCACAGCGGGCTCTCGCGTCTCGTTTTGACACCAACAGCTGCTTCTGCAGCAAGACATCACAACACACGCAGAGTTCAAGACTTGTTTGCTGAGTCTCTGCACCACTGACCTCTGAGCAATCATAAGTTTTCCTCAAGAGAAGCTCCACACTGTACCACAGATCACTGGGCTCTGCCTTGGAATCCAGTGCTCTGGCTGAAAGGCATCCTGGGACCGAGCTGTAACAGCAAGGCAGCAATAAAAAGAGAAAGGTGAGATGCTCGATATTCAGCAGCATCCTGCATTACAGCCTCCCAGACCTGCTGTGGACAGCACTCCAGCAAAGTTATTCTGTTTTCATGGAAATCAGGAGCAATTCGAGAAGCTTTAGCCAGAAGGTTAAGATGGATGCCACATGCCAAGGAATTCTGGAGCACAAGCATCACAGATTTTTATCCCTGAGGCAAAAAGTAATGATTTTAACTCAAAAGGCAGAAAGGAGTGGAAGAAGGAAATTGTAGGGGTGAAACCCTGAGCACACTTGGTGGAGGTGAATGGAGATAAGAATCCCAATTCCCTAGAGGCAAACAGGGTTCAAGCGAAAGGGGAATTTTATTAGGCTGAGCAGAGGATGCCTAAAAAGGAAATTATTTTCCTCCTTTTCATCGACAGAAAGATTGTTCCAGTGACAGAGTTACCATGGAAACCCATTTTGAGAATAACAAGAAAGCATTTATGGTACAGAGCTTATTTTAGGTGAACCATCAGCATCCCGTTCCCCTAACTGAACCAATAACCTGACCAGATGACCCACAGAACTAAAACAACACATTTTAAAGTGGCATGGAATGGCAGTGCTAAATGGAACAGTCACAGCTTCCTACTACTGTGTTTTTATGACCTTCAAAGCTATGGATATGGGACTCAGAAGTTTCTCCCAGGACACAGCTTTAGCCAGGCTGACTGGCACCACAACTCTCAGCATGTGAAAGCCAGAGACAGGTGAGCACCTCTGCTCAAATTAGTTCATTCAGGCTGCCATCTTCTTCTGTGTCATTCAGTTCTACTGTGAAGGTGGTGGTTTTTTCCCCACCCAGGTGGCAGACTGAAAACTCAGTTGTCAAATGCAAGGGCTCACAGGACTGGCTGTATCTAGGAGGGCAGCACTCCTGCTGCCTTTACAGTCACAGATTTCGCTCTTTTCTGTGGCTGCCACACAGACCGGGGGAACTGAGAAATGCTTGCTACCCAAGGTAGCAGAGGGAGGAGGGACCCTTAGGGTGTCTCTCAACACCATGTTAAAATGTTGACTTCAGAGTAGAAGTCACAAGGCTTTTTTCTTCCACTCATCCACAGTCTTTGGTCTGCTTTGCATTTACTTTGTATTTTATTTTTATTGCTTCTCCTTGCACTATGAAGGCTGAGGGATAGGAGGCTGGCCACAGACTTGAAAAGAGAAATACAGGAACATGAGCTCTAAAGTAAAGGGAATAATGTCCTATTGGCACTGCAACAAATATGTTTCATGTGAGGCTATCAAGAGCTTTCCAGCTTCCCAGATAGGAAGCTGTTCTCTGCACACAACAGTATCTCTGCTGGCAGCCACCCGCAGCACAGGAGAACAACCTCGCTGCCCCGACTCCCGGGCCAGCCTCCAACGGCTCAAACCCAAGATAAGATGACACCTGTCAGGTGGAGCAAAGACAAGAGGCAAAGCCCAGGCTTGATGAGAAAAATACATCAACTTAATCAGATCTAGATGCTTTTCGAAGTACTCGGAAATCAAGCAAGCTGTGAGGACTTTATTGCAGAAATGTTTCTTTTTCAAGAACACAGAACCTTCTGAGCAGAATCATTCTCTGCTGGCTTCTTGGCAAAACTTCTTTAATTTTGGTAAAAGCTAAGGCCACGTGTCCCACTATCACTGCTGTTGTTCGTACAAGAGGTGACAGAACTGTGCAATTAGCACTGGCATGGTGTATGAAACTAAAACCTCTGAAATATGTTACCTTGAAAAAAATTACATGATAAAGTAGACAGCTTGATATCAAAGAGTTTCTTTCAGTAACCGCGTAATACACCTGTAAGCCTGGGCCTCTGGGTTTTTTTATTTGTAAATTACTGCTTACACTATTGCATACTAGTTTATGATGTAAAAGCACCTATATTAGACTATGACTATTCACCACTCACTTGCCAAAATAAGCATTTGTTAGGGTAAATCTGTCAAAAATAAAGCTGTCTAGAAGAGCACAGAGGAGAACTGCTATCAAAGGTGGACCTCAGCATAGATCTTGTGCTTTTTAAGCAGTGAACCCTTCTCCCTCTGACCCTAATTCAGGATGGAGACATACTAGGAATAACAGTAAAAGTAAAAAGGCAAAAAAAACTTTGCAAATATTCAGCACTATTGTTTTATCTATCTGCTCCCTATCAAAAGCTGGATGATGCAGCTGGAAAGCTGGTATAGAAAATCAAGTCAGGAATCAATACTTTTCACTTACGGTTTTCTGATTTGGGAAGTTGGTTCAGACAATGCCCACTCTGTTGGCCCAAGACTGACCAGGCAAAAGTCTAAAAAGAACAAAAAAATTTGACATTTGAGTTCCCTTTTTTTCATTTCCCCATGTTCCTATCCAGTTATCAGTCAAATTTGCATATCAGTAAAGGCTATGTAACAGGAAATTTTCTCAGTTCCAGTAACTAGCATAAGCATTGAAGAAAAAATAAGAATGAAAACACACAACCCTAAAATGCAGATTTAAATCATGCCTGCTTGAAAGAGTGAAGACATTTGTCCTACCCAGACAGGCATGGTTGTTCTAGGTTTGTCCAATCTTCTAATGAGTTAAAGAGTTAAACGACAAGGAACAGGGCTCCTGGACTTTTTTGCTGTTGAATAAAAAGCTTCAACAATGTGATATCCAATTTTGAATATAACATTTTTAACTGAAGTTTTGATTGTGAATCTATTTTCATTTTTAGCACCTCCAACCTAAGGTCAGAACAGTAAACCAGCACTTCTAGAAGAGCTTAACTTGAAAGTATCAGAAAAAGTTGATGGATTCCAAAGATGGATTTGAAGCTGCTTTTTTCAATGCTTTGTTTGGAAAAAAAAAAAAAATTACTCATCCACTAAGCCTCTGATGGTAGTTACACCAGAAACAGAACACATCATCCAGGCTTCCTGTCTTTCACCAGATGATACAGAGACTGGTGTTCTGGAGCACTTGATATCACTTTCTTCAGTGTTATTTCTCACATATCCTTTTCAGACAGGTATAGCATCAATGGCCATGGGAATAACAAACAGGTCTGCTGCAGAGCCTTGATTTTTGATTTTTTAATCATGGATCTCAGGAGCTTACTGACTTTTAAAAACATAGTGAAGAGCATATTGCCTAGAATATATTTCAGGAGAAAAAAAAGCCCACGGAAGCATACAGTTTATTATGATGATTAATTGATGTCCATGCAAAAAAAATCAATCAAGAAGCATTTCTGCCACTGGGAGTATGTCTTTGACAACATACAGCATAACAAGGAAAAAAAATCTGATTCAATAGATAATTAATTTTTCTGAGAAACTGGAAACAAAGTATGAAAATCTTTTATCTTCCTTGAAAAATCCTCCAGAATGCTAGGATCAGCCAGAGGCATTACTTTGCATGGCTAGTAATGATAATGCAAGAAACTATGATGTGATTGACTTTTTTTCTCTCCTTTTTTTTTTTTTTTTGAGCAGGAAGGGAAAGAGAAAACACAATCATTTTTCCCACTGCAGACTGCAAAAATAAGATAAAAGAATTTCTTTTTTGCATCTCAACATAAAAATCCCATCTCCAGAATCCCAGTGAGGTGCAGCCTGAAGGAAAGTGACATGATCAAAGGCATCCAGGGAAAGAAGGGATCCCTGTAAGACACAGCTTCAGTAGGCAGGTGGTAACTCAGGTCCTTTTTAATTCAAACACAACTTCTTCCACCACTGGCTTTCTCCAGAAACCATAATTGTAAACAGCTTTTCCTTCTGAGCTTCAGCAGCAGCACAGCTGAAGTTCATCATCTCACCTGAAGCAAGGTGCCCCTCAGACCGGTTACAGGATTTAATTTAGCACTGGTTGCCAAGTCAGTAAGGTTTTTTTGAAACAAAAGGATGGAGTATATTTTAAAATTAAGTTTTTCATATGGAAAGGCTCATTGTTTCTCAGAATAACCTGGGTTTTCATCAAACACTGGAAATGGAAAATTGCCCAGCAGGTTTTGTTTGAAAACTGTTCCTTATAAATACTTCAGCAGGAACTTTTTCTTCAGAAGGAAAATTTTTCTAACTAGGTTAGGTATGACCACCACATAGCATCAAAACTGTTCATTCATTTGTGAGGCATAGTAAGAGTCTGAAGTGACCCTGAGAAGTTCAGTGGTGCTTGCGGTGGTCACAAGATCTTTTTGCCCCTGGTCTTCTTGACCATGGCTATGACCATGGTTGCCAATGCAACCTTCCAAGCATACAGTTTAAAGAGACAAGTCCAACACAGAGATAGATGCTTCCCTTCCCGTATGCCTGTGCACTGGAAGGTGTGTGTGCTGACAGCAGTGTCAGCAGGAGGAGGAGTAAGACAGACAGCCATCTGTACAGACTGCAGTGCTTCGCTTGTTCAGCCTACGTGGTTTCTACAAGCGGATCTAAAAGGGAAATGACAGTGGAGGGGTGGGAGAGAAAACGCAAATGGGACAAGGAGAAAAAGAAGCTGAAGAGAAAGGCTATCCCTGCTGTGAAGGCAGACTCCTCCTGCACAAGAATATTTATGCAGGAACTGTGTCTAGATGGCAGCTAACTGCTGCCACCATGGAAGAACCCAGTCATGTGTGTGACTTGCGATTAGTCAAGGACTTCACTTCTTGAAGTCACCTGTTCCTTCCCACTGAAAGGAGGCACACACCATCCCATCTCAGCCCCGCAATGCTGCCAGACCCTCACATAACACTCCATCACCATCTTTGACATCTTTCCCTCCTCCTCCCACCCCAAGTATGCTTTAGCCCTTCTCGAGTCCCTAAAGTGGTAGGTGGGAAAGGGAAAGCCTGCATTTATCAGGCAGGCAGCCAAACAGAACAGAAAAATCGCGAGCTTGTACCAGAGCCCCTCAGAGTAAACTTAGCTGAAATCACTGGGTAATTTAAGAACACTGGGAGGGAAAAGGAGAATATAAACAGAAAAATATGATCATACAAACCTCACCTCTACAAGAAACAAGGTGAAGATAAGCACCAACCAGATCACTTGACTGGTGGAAATGTGCCTGGATGACAGAAGGACTCTCTAAGGAGCTCTTGCATTGAAGTTCTTAGTTACCATCACAAACCGGGTTTCTTTTCCCCTCATCCTCCCAAGAAGTTTCGGTTCCACCTTTGTCACGTGATCACAGCATCACTGTGCCATTTGCGTCAGAGCCTGGATTTTCCCTTTTAAAACACCCCCAAACAGCAATGACATTTTAGATGATGCATTAATGAAAGGCTTAGCACCTGATCTGTCAAAACCTAAACCTTTGTGATTCTTAACACTCTCCAAGTACCATAAAGGGAGTCCTAGAGTTGATGCTTGGTGTTGTACAGAGCATGCGGATGGCAAGTTAAAAGACAAGAAAGAATGAGATGTTTCAGGGCAGATATCAGATAGCAACTTTCTTTAAACAAGTAAGGTTTCCTAGTAGATCAGGTAGAAATAAGTATTTTCTCCTGTATCTATATTGCTTCACAGTGGCCAATCAACATCAGCCCCAAAGAGCAGGCTTACCCAACACCTCAGCCTAGTATTGTAAAGATAAACTCCTGATGAGATTTTGAAAAGCTGGACCTGATACTGTTCCTGGTACTGTTCAGAGCTACAACTTTGATTTTCACCCACTGCACTAGTAACTGCTTTAGTTATAAACCTGTATTGTAGTAAGGGCCTGACCTCCTGGTTTAGCTGTAACAGCTGAAAACGTTTACCTTACATGGGCAAAAAACCCTATAGGGCACAAGAAAAAAAAAGAGGAAGACATATACATAAAATAGCTGTGACATAACCCCAAGAATAACAGTAGAAGTAAGCACTTGAACTCAATGGTTTTCTTGTCAGATTCTTTAGAAATATTTCAGATTCTGTCTCAGGAAAACTCTGAAAATACAAATTGGGACACAAAAGCAGCTTGAGGGTTTTCATTTTTGCTATAGGCTAATAGCAAAAAATTTCTCAGAAGGAAAATAATTTAACTGTTAATGACTTTTACCTCAGCAGAAGACAAAAGTCTGAGCTTCTCCTAGAAACTGAACACGTATCTCAAACCACACAATCCTACATGGTTTCATACTGTGGGATTTAGCAGTCTGCTGCATCTTTTTAAGAAGAAAAGCTTCCAAAAGTGAGCAGATGCAGCAGTCTCCAAGTATCTTGGAATGTACAAGATACAGAAATTGTCTCTTTCAGAAAGGATCTGGCTTTGCTTCTCCTGTTGAAATTCACCTACGCTAAAAATCCAGAATCACAAAAAGGTAGCACAAAAGAAATCTATTCCACTAGAAGAATAAGAATCAGTTTCTGATAATGCATCAGCTTTTCCATTTCTCTCTTTAGCTGAGAAATTTCTGTTCAGACTCTTCTAAAATTGTGTCCTTACAGAAGCAGACATATTCTCCCTCCAGGTTTGCTAACCAACACCACGAGACACAACAGAAAATAGAGTACAATTGTACATCTACATCTGTTCTGTACCTGTAAAACAAACCCAAAATTCTAGAGAAAAATACATTGCTAGAAGTTCCTTGCACTTGAACTACCTAAGTTTTGTGTCAAAAGCATAATGGCTGTGTTTGATATTTTTAAAGCCAGTTCATGCTGGCTGACTGTAGTATCTCTGGGAAAATCTACCTCAAGTGCACTTATTTGGATGGTATTTGTTATATTTAAAGGTTTTATTACAGTCCACAATGCTTTTACCTTACAGACAGGAAGCTGCAAACATTGCAGCTAAACTTACATAGCTGGTCATCTTCATTTCCCTCTTGAATTTGGGAAGTAGCCAAAGCAGTGAAGTCAGTAAGAAACCTTCATCCCCAAAGATACCAGAGGAAGTCTTGGTGCACAAGCTGCTACAGACCATAAATTACGTGAGCCTCCTTCACAAGGAGAAGATCAGCCACATGAAAGTGATTCTAACAGGCAAAAAACTTCGTGTGCTCAATGTTCCTTCACACAAACCAACCTTCTGAGTTATCATCATCTCTACTGTATGGCAGTTACATGTTCTTGAACACAACAGATATGCCAAGGAGCTTCTCACACCTGTTAGGTGGTACAGAACAGTCACAGAAAAATCCAAACATTTAGCAAAACCAAAAGAAGACTCACTTGAGAGAGATCTCCCACCAAGAGCAAAAAAAGCTTACCTCTTTACTGTTTCACAGCACAAAATCCAAGAGCAATCCAACCACCCAAATTCCAGGTGCATCGATAGTTTGGTTTGGCACCAGCAGGGAGCTTTGCTGCACAGCTTCCCTTTCACAGGGCAAAATCCAGGCCTGGTAAGGAACACTCCAACACCTCAGCTCAGTGCCACCTACTTGCCCTATGCCTTTACCAGTCAGCAGCTGTACTCAATGTTCAATATTGAACACATTAGGAACAAAATCTTTCCAAAGACATAAAAGGAAACATCTCCATAGCAATTTTAAACATAGTGACATTTTACTATGTGCCAGGCATCCCATACATTTTCCTTAGGCAACAGACAACTTGCTACACTATCTCTATGAGAAGAAAAATCTTCCACCTGCTATCTTCCCAATAACTTTACTGTCTTCATTGACATGAGATGACAATAGCCAGGGGCATACCTGAAATCCTTGGATTTTAACATGCACTGAACTGCCAGGAAACTTTTTAATTGGAAAGGTCACAGGAGACAGATTTCTGGGCATATCTCCAGCTAAATGCCACCTTTTCAGCAATGCTCTCTCATCAGAAGTTACATAAAAGGCAGACAGACACTTTTCAGTGATACCTTGCAGCAGGCCCACCAGCCTCCCAAAGGTAAAGCTTAAATCCTCCAGAGCTGTACAGAAGAAATGCCATCTTGCAATCCACAGCTGTGGAAGGTGAACATCAGTCTCCACTGCCCACCTCTCTTGCTCTAGCCACGCACTGATTAGAACTAGAAACCAGAAGCTGATACAAAGTGAGGTGCTTCAGAAATTTCACCAAACAAAAATGAGGCACTCTGTAATCTGTTATTATTTTGGCTGGCTGTGCTTTTAGCATGAAATTGAAAAATGTGCATAAACCCAAAGACAGTGAATTTTGAACAGCAAACTGAATTCAGTCTCTCACATCCCAGATAAACATCCTGAATCTTGGTGCACCATGGTGTGAATGGATGGGTGCTCTTTGCTCCCACTTCTATGCAGATAGCTGCTCTGGTCAAGAGTGTTTCTCAGCATCAAATCAATGTATTTGCTGGAACAGATTCAGCTCTGAAAAATACTGGTTCAACAACAACAAATAAAATTTTGTCACTAAACTTACAAGCAGTACTAGCAACACAATAAAAAATCACCTGAAATCAGACCTCGGCCTTTCTACTCACCTCCTTACTGTCTCCTGGTTTTCCATTAATGGATTATGCCTCTTTTCTATTTCATTGGTGAGACGAGGGAAGAATTCATCCTATTCCATGTTGTCCTCTGTTATTCCCACTCCAAAGCCTTCAACATGTTTAAACACAAATCCTTAGAGCTTCTAGCTCTTAGTGCTTACTACTCCCAGTTAAGCAAAGCAAGAATTAAATTCAGTCTCAAGACTCTGTAATAATTATTCCCCATAACCTCTGTCCATTCTGTCTCACAGAAGAAACCAAGAGATTTACTATCTACAGTAGAGTACAAGAAGAAAAACTGCAACAAATATTTTTAGAATTTTATTAACCTTAACAAAACCAGCAAATTAAACGGTGGTCACCTGTTTGGAGAGGATTGGCATTTAAATGGCAGCTGTGAATATATAACAAACTATGTACAACTGTGTCAGTCATCAACTGAACACTAATCAATGTAATCCAAATCTTCTGGGATTCCAAAACCTTTATCAATTCTGCTCTCTTCAAATCCAAATTTGCGCTTGGCCCAGGACTTTATTGAAAAGATGTTATCTGTAAACAGAATGAAAAACATTCATTTTGAGTATTTAGCAAAGTGTGAATTATAGTCTTAGCTCCAACAAAATCCTTCCATTTGCAGTATCTCTTGTGTGTATGAAAAAGGTACATAGTGGGAAACATCATTATTAAGTAGATTTAGAACAGAAAACACAAGGCTTTTGTTAATAACCTCCAAAAAACAGGAAATAATTTACTTAGCAATGACCAAAATATGTTATCTTTTATCTTTTCTTGCTCTTGTTTTACAAGGAGACTGAAAGCTACAATTACAGTGTAAGCCTGCTATAGTGATGAGGTAAGTGTGAATATGCGTAGTGAGTATTTTATAGGTCCTTCTTCAACTAGACACCTACTATGTGACTGTCTACAGCTACAAAAATTAGGTTTAAATTAACTGTAAGGTCCGTTCTAGTCCTGCATGTTTGTTCAGACACTGTATATTTTTTCAAAGTTAAAAAAAGAGATATTCAGGAAGCTTTATTTTAGTCAGCACTTCTCTTTTAGCATCATGTTATTATTTTAACATACACATTTTGTTCAATTTAACATAATTTTTCACTGCAGCATTTACTGAAACACTACGTCATTTTTAACACCCATAAATTGCAGCATTCCTTAAGAGAGGAGGTGTTCTCTGTCTCTGCACAGCTTAGAGATCTATTTTCTTTTCTTTAACCATCACACATTTGGTTTCAAAACTGTCTCTTCAAAAGAAAAATATGCTGCAGCATATAACCAAATTGTCTAATTAAATAGCAAAGTACTTTCTACAGGCTGAGGCACAGCTCCTTTACCTCACTCAAGGCCTTGAGAACAGCCTGTCATCAACAGCAGAAAGCCCTAAGAACTCCCAGAAGTTATTTTCAAATCCATAATTTTATTTCCCCGTATGCAGTAAACAACTCAGATATAAAATGATAGTCCAAAGACTAAGACAATGATACCCTGCTGCACTTGGCATAACCAATGGATATCAAGCAGTCCAGCAGTAGGAGATCTATTCTAGACAAAAAATTATGAACAATATTCTAAATAATTTAAAAAACCATAAGGACATATAAATAGCTTGCTCTGCAAAATGGGAATGAATACAGCAAAGCTAAGCAACAACAGAAAAATTGAATTAAACTTCCATATAAATGTCATCACAGTAACATTCCCTAAAACTATGCATCATTTTACCTATCAAAACTGATCACTTAGTTTGAGAAATACCTACTTTACATCGACATCCATCACATGGTAGAAGCAACAAAATTCCACAAACCATTCAACTCTTCAGAAAGAAATGAATATTCAGAATTAAACTTTCTGAATACCTGAGCATCACCATTTCCAGTCTCTATTGCTTTCCTGATCTTATGAGGTTTAGCTCAGCCAAGGAAACAAGCTGCAGGATTTAACACAGTGTACAAGACAGCACCAGAAGGACAAATCTGTTACAGCATATGAAGTACATTCAGTAACTAAACTGAGAAGATATATTCTTTTTGTTGAAGCATAATAGTTTAATAAGTAAAATAAATTTCTCTATGTTTTTATAAGTGGGGACTATCCTACATCAAGCCCTAATCAAATTTAAAATTCTTCACACTGAGTAGGTCTTTTACTGGAACTGCTCTAGTGTGAAGCTGTGTCACTGCAATACACACCAGTCCATCTGTTGGCTGCCTCCTTGGCCACTTGGTTTGTTTGGCCTGAAACAGAGAAAAACACCAACAACAATAAAAGCATACATCACAGTGAAATCATCACATAGTTTGAAGGCACAGAGACTAAACTTTTATTGATGTCATTTTTAGGGAACCACACAATATAAGGAAGTTATTCTACTGCTTCCAAACACTTGTTTTATACTTTTGAGGTTCCAGTAAGCACAAAGCTAGGTTAAAAAAAAAAGAAAACAGGAGCAAAGAGCATAAAAGATACCGTATGAACAACTGTAAGTTTGTAAAGTGTATCTTAAAATAAAATAACCCCAGTTCAGCTTGCCCACAGGCTTAATTATTTTCACCAAGATTGGAACTAGATACATGGCCTGAAGATACCAGAGATGGAAAATATTTCATAATCCTCTCTATACATAAGTAAACCATCACATGGGCATGCACGACGCTGTATAGATAAGGAAAACGACAAGGCAGCAGTCTATCATATCAATCCAAAAGTTTATCATATATATGATAAACTGTTATAAATAGTTTTTCATCATTTGATAATCCCTTCAATGAAATGAAGACAAAATAATGTTCCTGGCTATTTAACTTGGCTTATGTCCCATAACACCACTCCAGAACTAAACACATGTTAGTAAATTACCACTACTACGAACAGGCTTTGTATAGTTTCCATGAGACAAAACAATCAAGAAGAATTCCTCAGATCACCTTACTCCCATTAAAGTAAGTACTGAATCAAATCAAGCAGGTTAGGTTGTAACGTGGGAATTTATCAGAATCATTCTGGTTCTCACACCTATATGTAACTTAGTTATTCCCAGTTAGTCTTGTTAGTACTTGCATGGTAATACTCATTTAAATGGTCAGCATGAAACTTGTCTCCAGGGTATTGAGATGCAAATATATGATCAAGTATCCATTGTTATACACATTACACTTTAGGCAAAATTAAATTATGTTGAAAAATCATCTGCTAGCATACAGGAAGGGAAGTACTCATTATTCCAACATTAATACTCCTGTAAATGATATGAAAAATGTTTACATTGAGTAGTACGCTATTTCAAAACCAATATAGTTTCTAAAAATGGCCTACAATTAGAAAGTTTGGGCATAGCACAAAGAAAAGCAAAAAAGATGGGCAAAAAACTGAGTGGGAGAGAAAATGGCATTTTTGCTTGCTTGCATGCATCAGAAATTCAAGTTGTCCCTAGCCTGAGAGAGATATTCCTTATTTCCTTTGCTGAGGGCTTGCTGCCATCCCCATTTGTTCAGTTCCACAACTGGCAGCACTGACAACATACTTGCAGCAAATGGCATTTGGAACAGTAAACCTAACCCTACCTAAAGCAAGTCTGCAGAGTAAGAGCTTCCACTGGTCAAGACTTGAAATGTGTGAGCTATGATACTTCCCTCAGCACTTTCCTGAAATTCTACAGTAAAACTTGACACCTGTATTTGACTCCAAGTAACGAAGTTTGAAATGAAGTGGGGGAAAGCAGGATGGCATTAAACTCCATGGATCCAGCGCGGTGAGGTGACAGCATCCTAGTGGTGGGTGAGCCAACCTATTCCACAGCACCTGCAAGGTCTCAGCAGAAAGCTCTGCTTTGCTGGAAGCAGCTGACCAGCACAACAGTGGCAGCATGGTGCACTGTCACCCTGCACACACTGCTCATGTGCGTTAAAATATACACATGTGATCATGTGTTCCAAAAATGGGACTTCACACCTCTGTCAAAGAAAAGGCTGAGGTGAAGACAGACATAGGCTGGGCAACAGGTTAGAAGGGCAGTCACTGCCTATAACGGATTTGTGGCTAAAAATGAAAATATGGTAGTGGGAGCAGGAAGCTATAATGGGGAAATCCCATTATAACATAATATATAATCCCCACAATGTCTCATAGCTACAGGGGAACATTTATCTATCTGAAGGCAAGATTTAAGTCCCTTGGGATCAGTCTTAAGTCTTGCCTATGATTCCACTGCATGATCTTGTGTGTCTGCGGTAAGCAATACCATGCCTGGAAGGGGAGCAAGAGACTTTAGTAGTTATGGACCTGTACCTCCTGAAGACACCAGCCACATCTGCATCATTGCCAGCATCTTCCAGAGACCTCCAACTCCATCACAAGAACTGACAGAAATGAGGAAATCTGCACCTTCGCTGCTTTCTGGAACTCTTTTGTAGTTGCTTGTTGGGACTTTCATTGGTTGCGTCATCTCTACGTATACATGGATGGAGGATGAGGGAAAGCAGAAGTAGTAAAGCAGACACCCCCCAGACACACCTACTTTACGTATGGGTGTAACTAATTCAGAGTCATGCTACTTCTGACTGCCTGTTCTCTAGCTCCAGGGGATCACAAAGCCGTGTTGGTTTTCAGACTGCACAGAAAAAGAAAGCTCAAGATCTAAAGACAGCAATTGCATGGGAACTCAAAAATATACACTCCAAAGCAGAAACAGGACACCTACTGTGCGAACTGTAAAAAAGGAGAAACTCAAACACAGCACTAAGGGCAGTTGGCTAATTGCCAAAACCACCACAACCATTGAGTCCCAAACTTGGCTGGAGTCCTTCTGATCCTTCTGCTCACCAGAGCTGCTCTAACTGAACTTGATTTTTGGCAGCTACTAAATAGTGCTCCAGTACTGAATCTGCACAAAACAATGAAAGGCCAAATATGCAGTAGAGGTGAGCAATACAGGAGGCAACATTTTCCAGATGCTTCCAGATGTTCTCATTACCATTAGGCTCTAGTTACAGTTTGTATCTATACATCTGCACGTAGGCTGACAATATATGTAATTGCTGTCTGGAAGCAGCAAACCAATCCATTTGTTCTGGACATTACATATTTATTTCACCTATTTGTGTAACAATGCCTCAAACAGACTTTCCCACTCCCATGTCTGCAGGATACAAGTCATTTATTTGGCTGAGGCACATACTTGTATCCTCTGCTGACTAATTTCAGGCACATTTGGCATTTTATAAGAAAGAAAATGGAAGCTTGCATTTTGTCTCCAAAACTGAGCAAAAGCAACCACTGTGTGTACAGCAATGCAAGGCCCAGGAGCAGCAAGACTTGAAGCGCTGGTCTGTTATGTCAGCAAAACACAGCTGGAAGTATGCTCTAAACAGTTAAAGGATACAGGGCAGAGAGTTATTTCGACTGGTCCTCATACAAGCCTCTTTTTCCCTCAGCACCAGGTATCACAGGAGAACTGCAGGGAACTCAAAAAGCCCAGATTCTGGGAGCTGAACCATTAACCCAAGCATTTGTGATTGTGCTTATCACAGGGACAATCCCCTGTATCCCCAAAGAGGAAAGTAAAGGTATGGAAAGGAAGGTCCAGCCGCAGTAAATGTATAAAAAGGAAGCAAGGGTGGGTTGGAATTATGCTTTTCAATGCAGGCACGTGGCATTCTCCCAGCGACCTGCAGGTATTTTAGAGCAGGCCAGGAGACCGAGGTGACAAAAGGGCACATGGGCAGCTGTCAGAGGTGCACTAAGAAGCTTCTACAGCAAATGGACAGCACCTGGTCAGAAGTCAAGGCCAGCAGCAAAGAACATCAGAACAACAGTATTTCTAACAAATCTCAACAGGCATTATATATTGACTCAAATCATTGTAAGGCTACTATGTTTCTGATCCAACTCAGGAAGCCCTACAGTCACACTTAGCATATTGCAGAACTACAGCCTCCTCCTTCCTTTCTTCCTTCCTCCTTCCCCCAGATTCTCTCACTTTTTTCACTGGAAGGGGGAGATGGCTGGAATTAAAAGTCCTATTTGCATTCCAAAACTGAATGGCTAAGAGCTGTAAAAGTCTCAAATATTTCCACAGGGCAAAAAACAATTGCAACAGCAACAACCACCACCATCTCCTCCCGAACATTTTCCAAACCTACTTTAGGCTCTTCTTAAAATCCTTTCTAAGTCTCGCACGTATCATTAAGGGAATACTAAGGATACAGTCATGGAATAGTACTCAAATTCAGATTGTAAAGGCAACGTATTATAGCTCCAATAGCTACAGTGAAAGAAACAAACCAAAAACAAACCAACGACCAGAACCAGCTCACAACCACCTGAGCTGGTAGAAATAGACAAAGAACTGTAGTTTTCTTTGATCTCCTAAGTCCTACTCTGGCATTTTCTGGACAATTTTAAGGACTTCTAGCTCCAGGAATCTCTATTTCCCTAGAATAACAAAAGCTAATTGTAGTTATAAGGCTTACACGCTAGGGTGCCAGTTCTGACCTACCACAGCTAGTGCCACAAGAAAACTGTATGGACTTCCTCACTTAAAAGGCACATGACTGCAGAGGGAATTAGCACCTTACCAAGGAGACAGTCACCCAGCAGCCTGTGGGGTGTTAGCAGATACATGCAAAATACAACTGCAGTCTTCAGCATGTGGGCGAGGGAGTAATTTTACAGCATGGATCACAATTCCTCGGCATGAAATGCAGGGAACAGCTGCAACTGTTCTCAGGGATCAGGGAGAATTATGAGCCCGAAGATCCCCAATCTCTCTTGTGAAATTGGTCAGGGTGAATTAAGTGCATTAGGTGGATCTGAATTTCCATAGTAATTCTGCATTCACTTAGAATTCAAAGATGAAAACTGGCAACAACCACAGGAACTGTATGTGAATTTGAACCTCCCATGACTCTGATTATCTACTGCTTTCTGCAGAGAGTTATCCATTCTCCTGCACATAGGTTGCCCTTGCTTTCAAGAAACATTACCTTCCCATCATCACACTGTGACAGATTTGTTTCCCTACTTCTCCTGGGGCAGCATCTCTATAATATCCTGTGATGCAGTTTCCAAAATTTTTCCCACTAATGAAAACCTCTCATGCAAATAAAGATCCCATCTCCAAAGGCCAGGGTAGAAGGTGAGCATAGAAATTATACACCTGTCATCCACAGAAAGTACAAAAGGTTATTGCCTAGTAACTCCTACCCACGTGTCCATTCACAAACTGACACCAAGACTCTGATCAAGAGCCCATGGCTTGCCATTTATGGAGACTATTTATGGCAATGATGTGATGAGGTGGCTTCTTAAGGTCCATATTTGACTATCCTTGAGAATAAGTTATCTACCACACTGTCAACAGGGTGAATTGCAATGTGGCAAGAAGAGCTTTACAAGAATGTTTTGTAACCCTGTATTAGGCAGATACCTCCACACTATTGGAAATCTTTATCCTCCCCCATGCTTCCCAAAGAGGCATTTCCTCTTATAAACAGAATAAAGAGCTGCCGTGTAGAAAAGTGATAGCACATCAGAATTCTGTCAACTCCTTTGAATCCAAAATAACACATCACTCTTCCCCCATACTCCAGTATCCCACACAACACTTTTCCTCATATTAATCAACAGGTCACAATGCTTCAGAATTCATGACTAAATTCAAGTCAATGTGTAAATACGATTTCTCATTTAAATCACAAACTCAAAAAGAACTTTTTATACTGACTTATTTTAGACTCTGAATAAAGTTTCAGCACTACAAGAAAAAACATTTACAATTGTGAATGCTACAATTGTGAATAGATCTACGACTATTTTGAAAAGCATAGAACACAATTAAGTTATTTGTGATAGAAAAATACTCAAGAATACTGATATATGAATTAATTAAAGCAGCATTTCTGCTGCAACACCTGTGTGTATGTGCTTGAAAATAAACCTGAGCAAACAGATATCGCAGTGTCAGTCTTTTCTACCCGGTGAGACATAGTGCACAGTAAAGCTACTAAGAAGCTGATCCACACTGTTGAGAATATGCTTTTATTAAAGGGTCTGTGATCTTTGTCAGTGTGGTTTTAAAAAAGTGTCAAGTCTCATCAGCAAAAAACTCCCTCTGTTCCATATGAAAAGGTCACACTGTCAAATTTCATCTGTACATACACAGGGTCTCCTTAAAAAATGTCCAACAGAATTTGTCAGAATGGCTACCAAAAAATTCCTCTATGGAAGACATGCTCTTGCATTTAAGTTTACTATATTCATGTACCTAAAGAAAAAGATCATTTACCTTTCAAGTGTTGTATCTGAAAACCCACACTGAAATCTTAGTTGCATAACTAAAATACATCCATTTTCATCCAAAGAGCAGAGGGAAGCAAAGTTCTTGCAAAATGTAAACAAGCACACCAACTTCATTCAGGGCTCCCTGACACCACTCTGTTCTTCTTGCAGTGGACAACTCCTTCCCCACTTCATTCACTACTAAACTTCAGCACAGCTAAAGAAACTTGCACACTTCTGAGCTGCTGAACTGTGTTTCGCAAGGAGGCCCATCCCAGGCCACCACAGGTTTTGGCCAGTTGTGGACTGCAATCTGCTATCACCTCACATGTCACAGGCGTTGCAGAGAAGAGTCTGGAAGGCATCGCAAGAGGTTCTTTGGTCCCTGTAACCACAATTCAAGGCATGTTCAACTTTATATGTGTCATTTCTGAGGCATTTGTTGCCTGTTTTTAAGGTTTCCAGTATTAAGCTTTTACAACCTTCCCAGGCAGTCTAATTCTACGTTTGATTATTGCTACCATTAGTTTTCCACCTAACTTTTTCTGCTCCTACAATTTAAGGTTACAACTTCTTGCCATCTTCTCCACAAACCTGAGTAACAGGCTATGTATTCATTTTATTTTCTTGAGCGGATACAGATATGCAAAACCCACCACAAACAATCTTCTTTTGAGCCCTATTTTTGTAAAGTTTTTTGTCTCTTACAATGTGATTGCTCGATGTCCTTTTGCTCTATTCTGAACACTTAGTTATATGAACATACGAATGCTTTGAAATAACTCAGATATATCCAGGTAGGATATCCAACACTGACACAGAGTTACAGCTGAAGCCATGCTAAAGGCTTAATGCCACACTTTCGGCCTTGAGCAGAAAGATTATTTCATACATCTCATTGCTGGTTATACTTCTGCTTTTGTATCTTAGTATGGGGATTTCTCCTGGCACAACAAAAATTCTTATATTCAACCTGTGAACTACTGTAACTCTGACATCTTTTTTAAAATCCCCCCCGCTTAACCAACTGCCTCAGATCATTTGTGTAGCACAATATCCTTGAATACAGGTAACACCCTTGCACTTGCCACTACCGAATGTTATCCAGTGTTTTTTAGACTATCTTTGCAATTTGTCATGATCATTTTGAAATCCCACTTTGTCCTTTGTCCGTGCAGTCTCTCCTAGTTTCATGACCTGCAAATATAACAAGAGAACATCTTCCAGGGTTATTACCCAGCTCATTAATATAAACACTGAGCAGATGCACATACCTGACAGACCGTATTACAGAGCTTCATCAATTCCACCTTCCTTTCTGATACTGAATTGCTCACAAATTATAAAGTAGTTTGAGATTCACACTACTGCCGTTTCATCAGGATTGTATTTCCCTACTTTCCTTAAAACAGTATAATGCAAAACTGAGTCAAAACACCAAAGACAAACTTCCCCCAATTTACAAAGGGCTCTTAGAGTGGCAGAGAGAAAACCTGTGTTGTTCTAGGCGTTTCCAAATTGGTTTTCTTCTCTGACTTCTTCTCTGATATGCTGCTTTTTTCAGTGAAACTAGCTCATATAATGCTGAAGTGAGAAGGAAAGAAAAACCATTGGAAATACTGTCAAATGTGCCAACATTAGTCTTGCACTCATAAATCCTGCCCTGCAAAAACTGCAGTTAAATAGCACAGAACAAGGTATCTATACAGTAGGAATGTACAGTCATAATCGAGATAAACCCATAATGATGGTAACATACCATCCCATAAAATATGGGAGATAGCTTAACATATGAAATCGGCAATACATTTTTTTAAACAAGGCCAGGGAAGACCTCAATTTGACGGTCCTGCATGTTAGCACTAAAGACAATGAACTAAAATCCACAATACCTTTCCTGACTTAATTTTGCATGTGAAAGTCATGAAAAGATATAGACCCGTACGTTCCTTCGAATATCCCCATAACTTTATCAAAACAGTCTGAATGAGTGCTACCATACACAACTATCCTCGCAGGTCGAACACTGGGAGACAGAAGCAAAATAGTCACTCCACAAAAGCCTTTTTGTTTCATATATAAATTATCTATAGACTAGTTCCATTTGATGCTTTCATCAAGAGCTTTAAAACATGGTCAAACGGATTGCTACCAATGCATTCCTTAAATCAAGGAGTATCGTTATTGTAGCCATTTTCCACATCACAAATTTTATCAAGTGTCTACCATTCCTAAGCAGCTCAACAGCTTTTGCCATAAGGATTTACTGGCTCAGACAATAAAGATATTCCCACATATTTCACCCATGAGCCTCTCACTCTACAAATTTTTTCTGTCATTCCAATATAAACAAGACCGAAACAAAATAAAGAAAAAGAAAAAAAACATGTCTTGTCAATGTTCTCATTTGATTTCAAGAAAAGATAACTTGCCAGACTATCAAATTTATTTAAGTGGGGTGTTTGTTACATATATTATCTACAGATTTGGTCCTCCAACTGCCTCCTTTCTGAGTGTCCAAGGAAAGCCCCACTGATAAAACACAGTTTTTGCTTAACTAGCTAAAAAACAGCTTCATTTTAAAGCAAGTTGGCTCAAGCTGACACTCCCTAAGAATAATGCTATAATGTGTTTGAGGTATAAAAACACAAATACGCATGTGTCCAAATATTTAGGACAGTTCTTCACTGCTGAGTAACCTCTTACCTGAAGACTAAACACAGCAACAGAAAAATTCTCTGAAATGCAGAGAATAAGGGCCTTTTGCTGAAAGCCAAATGACCCTTCTGGACATAAGCTTTCCAGCCTCAGCCAAAAGCCCCACATTTCGCTTTAAGCTTTGTGCCTTAGCTATGTATGTACAAACACTTCTCAAGCGGCCCAGTTTGTCCTGGTGGCCCTTCACTCATTATTGTTCACGGCTGTTATACTCTCCTTTCTTTCCAAGTGCCAGCAGCTGCTCACCCACTTACCTACTCCTGCTGCTCCCTCATTCAGTTTTTTCACATCCATTTTCTAACAGTTCAACTCATAGCAGAGTGCATGAAAATGCCCTCATGAAAACTTGTCACCTGCTCCTAGTTGGTCAGAAGATCCCTGGTTGCTCTTCAGGGCAACTACCACACAGCAGACAATTCTGGGAGGTACATGTCAAATGACCACACGTGTGAAAGTCTTGTGAAGAAGGCAGTGAAAGACTTCATCAGACAGATTTGCTGGATGGATAGAGAGATTTCAGAGACCTCAGGAGAGCCCATCACAAGACACAGGCATCTCCACCATCAGCTCGTAACTTGAGCCGGCAACTTGCTTTCATCACTGGTGAACTTCAGCACTGGAATGAAGGGTCAAGGTGAGAACTCTTTAACTTGCTTTTGTCAGGGAAGGTCCTCAAACCACCACATTACAGCCTCTGGTAATCACAGCCAGATTCTGCTTAGCAAGTGTTTCCTTTGTCCAAGGACCAGCCTTTTAAATAACTGAAATGCAAACAAGCCTCCCTTGATTTTCAAGATTGAAAAAAAAATGGAAGGGCTGAAGATAAAAGAGCAGATACACTGCCTAAACTTGCAATTCCATCTCGCTTCCTGTGATTACCAAAGGAGCTTGGATCAGTCATCCAAGTATACATTTGTAACTCCACTCATTATGTACCCTGTTCCTTTTCTCAACTTTACTTAACAGATAAGATTTTACCATTACTACATGTAACTGTGTTTACATACAAGTACATTTATTATTCCTGACTCTTCCTAGACATCAAGTTACATTTAGTTTTTGTAAGTTTGATTTATCTTTTAATGTCGTTTTTGAGGAGGTAATTTAATTTGTCAACCTTCCAAATGCATGACATGCCATTCCAAGAACAGTACATGGTGCAGGGGAAACAAAACAAAATTCTTAGTTTGATACTGCAATTAGTTGAGAATTAGTAGAGTAAACGTGTCCTTTCATTACTGGTGCACATCTATATATATTCTGGTACTCCACGATGAAGGAGGAAAAAAAGGGGTGGGTGTGTGAGCTGTGTAGTGTCGTTTTGATTAGTAGCAGATAGCCTGCAAGTTACATACCTGAACATCCATTGTCTATTTCCTGTCATATCCTCATCCAGATCTTCAGGAGATGAATATATTAAATATACAATACTCTGTAAGATGAGACTAAGTAAAAAAAGGAGTGCTTGCTTTTAAAACTATTATTTTTCTATGTACTTTTAAGCAAGTGTCTGGTTCACTCCAAAGAAAGCTTAGCTTAACCCACTAAGACTAATACAAGTGTGAGTGAAGACAAGTCTAACATCAGCAGAATGACTAATTTCTAACTGCAGACCTTTGTTAATGGCATCGCTGCATAAACTGTAAAAAGCACAGCTTGTCTCTCACATACCAGGTGCACATTTCATGGTCAGTAGCTAGGAAACATCCTCTTAATTGCAAACTGAACACACATCTAGAGGTGATCAAAAAACCATTTTCTCTATAGGCTTCATCTGTACACTACTGATCTTGATGGCACATAGACCAGGCTTAAAATTGTTTGTAGACATTCACTTTCCCAAGTGAAACATTACATTTTTAAAAATAGATACTTAATAGTTTATCAACTGATATTGCTGACAAGGCTTTTTAGTTTAAAGCACCTTTCTGATACGATTTCTGAACAACAATCTTTGCCACACAATCTATTAAACCCTTTTGTAAATGATTGGCATTCTGACGCATTTCACGTAAAACAGATGCAACTCATTCTAAAGTCTCTCCATTAGCCAGGATAGTCCAATCTTCATTTCATCTCTTCACTACTGTTCCCATTCTGGGAACAGGGGCTATTCCCAGCACCAGTGATAATCCCCCAAGGAATCTAACACTTGCTACCAAAGTTTTTGTAACATGAAGTACATCTGCATATGTAACGTATTTTCAAATTGATCTGAACATAAGAGCAAGGCGTATCAACAAAAAAAACACCCCCCAAAAAACCAATCCCCAAACTATGCACCCCACAAAATCCAGTAGCTAAATCAACACTAACTTTTCAGCATTCACCCTTCGGATACCAAGATGAATGAAAAAACTGAACAATCCAGAATTATTTTCTCATACTGTCTGTATACCCTGACAATTCCTCACCACAGTTTGTCAAGCTGCAATTTTCAGTGTTTAGAGACACCAGAATCATAAATTTTTGAAGCACCTACAATGAAAAAAAGATGTTTTCAGGTACATATTACATATAGCATGACATTTTCATGGTATTCAGTGAAGTCTGGACACTTTACCAAGATTTATTTTCACAGAATCATGTAAGTATTAGTTTTAGAAAATAATCCAACTCTGAATTGGACTGGTAGTGATGCCTCTGAGATTACACAGAGTCAAAAGGATAACTATGTGGATATTTGTGGTTTGAAACCATGTCCATTTGAACCACTTGCCTCTCTTCTTACAGGACAAAAATAAACAGAGAGAGCTAAAGTAAAAAGGTTGACACCAAAATTGCTATATGTGTTGTATCTGGTAGTTTGCTAATTTTTGAGAAAAGAGTTTGCCTAGACATGTTCAGATCAGTGTTTTAAAGGTAAAAGCCTAAGACATGAAAGTTATCAGTAACCAGACATTTTAAAAACATGCTATATAAAAAAAGGAATGCTGACAGGCAAGATCCCAGGCCCCATAAATATTAGCAATCATACCACACAGAAGTCACTTCAGTCAGTATGTAACTATTTCTGAGAGCTGCCCTATCCAAAGAACCAGTAACAAAGCATGGCTATTGTGAAAAAAAAGAAAGCAAAGGCCCAATAATGTTTTAATAAAGCATAAACCAACATTCCTCATATTGCAGTGAAAGAACAAGAAGTTTGAAATTCTAGAAATGTTTATTTTATGGTGAGCACTGAAAAGGTTTAGCTGTTTCCAATTACAAGCTGACCATCAACGCAGAGTAAAGTCCCTATCGTTTATACACTTACGTTGCCAGACAAACTTTTCTAAAAAATTAATTATGAGAAAAGTTTTATTAGATCCCTAACATCTCTCTCTGGTGGGCAGAAAAACTTTAGCAGCAGGCTAATCTTGATATTAGGTGGAGTTTTTTCTGTTGACTTTGTGAAAATCTGTGTAAATTATGAGCTACTGTAAGCTTGCATTCTCCACGGCTTTGTCCTCTACCACAACCTTCAGAGAATCTAGCAGCACCACATGTATCCAACTTTGCACACATGCATGCTATGCCACATAAGAGACAAATCTCTCTACAATGGCTGCTCTCCCATGAGAACATATTCCAGCCTACATAAACATGCCTCAAAGCTGAGAAACAATGATCCTGTCCCTGCACCATCTGAAGCAGGACAAGTTTAATAGAAAAGTGTCAACACCCGCTATGTGTTTGTTTGCGTTTTTTTACTGCAGATGACTGTTGTCAGTTTTACTACCTTTGAGAAATAATTTATTACTCAATCCTAACCTCACAGAAGGTGTCTTAAACATTACCAAGTGGCACAGACAAGCTTCCAAACTGCAGATGTCATTAGAAAAAAATCCGCATATTTTGCTGCTCTAGACATATTTCTACAATACCATACCTGTAAAATGGAATTATCTGAATATATCCACAAGACCAGGCTATTATGTAGCTTCCTCTAGTGGTCAGTCCCTAAACCTTGTTGCTTCTGCTATTTACTCTAGTTACTTATTACACACAAATTCTGTGTTCAAATGCTGTAAATTTGAGAAGGCATTAAAATTTATACTGCAATGTACTTATAATAGAAAAGCCAAGGAAGCTAAGCCAAAACATAGAGCAAAACATTTGTTAGTGACACTAAAAGGACAAACAGTGAAGTCAGCAAAAACCAGAGTTACTATTTTAGTTTTCCCATTTGCTCCCTTGTGAATATGCATTATAATATATTTAGTTACATGGTCAAGCTTGACTTTCCCACCACGAGATTCAGGAAGCAAAGACAGATGTTCAGTTTTTAGCTGAGTCTTCAGATATTTGCTATGAATCATTGAAACTTTTGTTTTGACCCTGAAAATGATATATGTGTGTGTGTGTGCGCGTATGCATGTTTTAATGAGGCTCACTGCTGTGCAATTGGTTTGTTTCTGCAAAACTCTACTGAGGGAGAGGGCAACTAAAAAGACATCAAAGCATTCACCAAATTTGAAGGCCACTGAAAACAGATGACAATTTGATGTAGCCCTAAAATACCACAAGAAGGAAAGCAGCTCTCTGTGATACGGGATGAGAAATTAACCGGAAAATTTTATACTGAGCATCAGAAAGATTTCCTTACAGGTTGAAGTCATTAAGGAAGAAGAGGGAAAACCCAAAGGTAGAAAGTGCCTGTTACAAAATATATTTTACTGAACAATTCAGCTCTTAACAAGAGTGTGATTACATAACATAAAAGCCATCTCCGACTCTAAAATAGGGTTAGAAATCTGCTCAGGTGACTTAACTGAAAATAATTCCTGGGGTTATGTTATCTAAATTGTACAGAAGTAGAAAATTAGTAGTATCACCCACGTGCAGTTTGAAAATCTGTGAATAAGTAACTTTTATTGTAAGATTTGTTTCTGTGAAACAGCAGCAGTAACTTTTATGTCTAGCTGAATGCATTCCATTGCCTGAAATTCTTTATTGCCTTCTTACACTAAAACCCGTAAGTTCCTGCATCTTGTTTTGCCTTCGCACTTTTCCACAATCTGAAACCAAGAGAAATGCCCCCCAAACTTTTTTTTTCCATTCCCTCTTTTCCATAAAGCCTGTCAACTTCCATTCAGCTTTGACAAAGACACTAACTCCCCAAAACTGACATCGCCATTTATTCACTCATACATTGCCAGCAACTGCACACTGCCAGTGCAACAACAACTGACAAAACATATAATGAAGCAGAAACTTTTTAAATTAAGTTCAAGGACAAATTAATTTTGAAACACTACTGCATATTCCCCTGAGAATCCTACAGGTAGCTCAACAGTGCTAACCTCGCCATGTCCCTTAAATGCTTGTCCCTCCATCACAGAAATTCACACGGAGCTTCCACATACTTGGACAAAAAAACCCAAATCCACAACATACAGACAAAAAATAAGGGCATGACTGAAGTAACTAAGTACTATATTTCCTTCTCTTTCTCTCTTTCCTGGATACTAGTCTCCATGCTGCTTGCTAATGCAGCTTGCCCTAGCATTCCAGCTGTGATTTGCTCCCTTGTGCCATATTTAGGAACGTGCTCACCGTGACTGTTTCAAAAGCGAGGCTCTCAAACCATTAAGTGCAATGCTTACTGTAAGGGTACCTCAGCAGTTAAAATACCTGACTACACATCCCTCTACCGTCAGTATCTGCCTAACCTCACTCATTTTTACAGCTGGAATCAGCTGGAATGTGTCTTCTCCTCAGGAGAGCAGGCAGCAAGGGATCTACAGCACAGCAACTAACCTCAGGTCTCAAGTTTGCTTATTCCCTGGCATACCATTACATCCTTGGGGAAAGATAACACAGCTGACAAAAAATGTCACAGCCCCTTAAAATAAATAATATCTGTCCAAATTTGGTGAGTGCTGCCAACTCTGTTTATGTTCCTGGCTTTCTCTCTGAACAGTTCTAAAGCTGTGGACTTTGTTAGTAGAATAAGGAAAGAGAAAGATTTAGCCACATCTCTTTTCAGAAAAAGTTCCATGCCTGTTTCTCATCACTCTGTAACAGCATTTTGGCATTACAGCAAACTGAATATGCAGTGGTGCTTGGGTAGCAATGTAAGAGCCTAATAAATAAAACATGAAAGCTGCAGCAGAGAAAATTCAATAAAATTTCATGCATGCTTTTCATTTTTCATGCTAAGGATCAGAATATTAAGTGCATTTCAGTGCCAAATTCTGTATTAAAGTCATTCATCACTCCTTGTATTCCATTAGAATTAGAAACTCTCAACCAAAACCCAGCATGTCAGAGACAGTACAGTCAGTCAAGAGTGTGATAACATACGCTCGTCTAAGTTACAATTAAGTGTCTCTAATGAAATGCTTATGTTTTAAACAGGCAAGACAAAGTAAGTAGAAAGATACCTGTTTTAATGGCATGGAACTGAAGGTAAACGGGAGCCAGAGACTCCTCTTCCTACACACATTCTAGGGTTCAGCACTAGTTATAGAATTAATATGGTTCTGGAAAGGATGATCCTGATGTTAATTCTAAAGCATCAGAGTATATTAATTATAGGACTGTTTCTTAACTGCTTACATGCTGGCAGAGTAAATATCAATAAACTTCCTCATATACAGTAGAATGGAACTTGAAAAGAAGTGGTCAGTGTACCTGTTTTGTACTGCTCAGCTTTAAAAAGAAAAGCAGGTATTCTTTGACTAACCTCTGAATACAGGGTGTTAAGCTAAACAAGTGCAGACCTTTCCAGGCAAAAGATCCCTTTAAACAATACACAACTTACGCATCTCTTCGACCACGTCTGGATCACATTCCCTGTATTTGTCTATTTCTGTCTTTAGTTGCTCTTTTCTCTGCCGAAGGGTAGCAAGTTCTTTCAGTAGAGCTGCACGTTCCGCCTGAGCATTCAAACGATGTTGGGAGGTACGAAAAAACACACACATTAAAAACAGTAATTATCACACAAAGTTTTTCAAAAAATAAACCCATATAAATTTAAAAGCTGCTTTCACTACTGCTTTCTGTCTATGAACCACTTGAATATTTTATTACACAGAATTCTCAGTGATACTAAATGATACTAAATACAAACTGGAAGGAAAAAAATTAAGGCCAAAATGGATTAACAAAAGAATGATTTTCTGCCACCTTTGAACTCAACACATTTTAACAAACTCTAAAGAGATCTCTTAATTATTGGGCTTAAAGGTTAAGCTGTATTTAGACGTGCTAGCCTTGTAATTAAAGATGGCAATACAGAAAAACCTACCATCCACCCTCACACAAATTGAGATGCTGTGTGTGAACACCCTCTGAATTTGTCTTCTTTCTTCTTCCACACCATTTAAGAGCAATGGTCTCAAAAATAAATTCAGATATTTACGACATGGTAGTCTTTGCTGGGATTGTACACAATATTGACCCCAAAGATTCCATCGATCAATAAGAATCTGCAGACACTGACTCAACATGAGCTCTCCCACAGCCAACTCAGCACATACCTCTAATTCAGTCTGTAGTTACAAACACTGGAACTGGCTGATGTTCAAATTACTCAAGCTAGGGTAGCCTAGAAGAACCACACAGCATGAGTTTGTAAACCATCAGGATTTTACCAATGGCAATCTCCGTGGTAACCCAGCAGTCTGAGGTGTTTGTGGATTTGGGGTTTTGTTTAAGGTTGATTTTTTTTCCCCCCCAAACTTCCATATTCCTAGTGCTTTTGCCAACAGCTTGGATTCAGCATGTTCTGAAAATGCAGAATGGAAATCAAAAGTTTCCAGATGCTGAGGTAGGGAGGTGAGATGCTTGGAGACAAGGCCTACACTGCGATCTAGATTTTTTAGGACTTCCTCTTGATATATAATCAAGAACCAAAATGTTGAGAACATTAGCCAGAACAGCATTTCCAGACCAACAGCTTTCTGTAGGGCAGGCTGGCAACATGCTGGAGAAGCCCAAGGCTGAAACAGTTTGCTTGGAAACATGACAAGCACAACTATGTGAGAAACCTGCCTGTGATTCCTGATTACAGTCCGTTGCAAATGAAGGAATAAAGAATCCCCATTTAAGATACTGGCAAAAAGCAGGTTTTAATTGAATTTGTGGAACTGTAGCTTTAACAGACTTTGATGGTAAGGTTCACTCTATTCCTTACCAGATAAATGAAACATACATAAGAAAAACCTAGTGTTTCTACAAAACAGTTTGGATTTGAAGATTTGGCACTTTCCTACAAAATTCAATTCCTCCTGAAAGCTTCTGGCTGTCCCTGTTCTATCAAGAGATTTAAATAACTTTCGATTGAGCATCTCAATGCAAGTCAGCAACTCAGAATATCATATGAAGTACTTCTAACTAGTATGCTGGTTATGATAAACATGAAGCCTAAATACTTTTTTGCAGCGTTAACAGCTTCAGCATGCAAAGACCATTGGGCTTACACAGCTGCACAGAACAGTAATTTAGGCATCCATATAACAAGTAAGTTGAAAAAAATCCAAACCAACATCTAAGTTTGTAGTTACTAGATCTGGCAGTTCAGCAACCATCGGCAACTTTGGTACGCACCTCTGGTTAGTTCGAGTTCTAAGACAGATTTAAATCTGAAAATACCTGAGAGTACTACATTAGTATTTACAGGAAGCACCTATGTGCTGCACTATTTCCTTGTACAGTTACCTCCCCCCAAAGCAACTTACAGTATCTTCACGTCCAGTTTTGGATTTCTCAATGCTTTTCTGTAAAGCCTCTTTTTTCTGACTGCTTTCAGCGAACTGATAAAGAAAACAAAGAACAAAACCAAACTTTTTCAATAACATACTAGACATAGCTATAAAATGTGCATACATATTAATGCATTTAAATTTTTTAAAAGTGGATATATCTTTCTAAAATATATGAATAACTTATGAAATGAAAATATAGAGAAAATAAATACGAAAGTGCCCAAATATAAATCTGAGATTCTGAGAAGAATTACAGGAAGCAATTTCAAGTCTAAGAAATTTTCTCTCCCGTGGCACATAATCTTGTTATATACTACATATCCAGCATGGGACTAAAATCCTATTTCATACCATAATCTGGCATCTCTATGCAAAGGACTCCACAAAATGGAGGCTTTGGATTTGATTATTTCCTTTGGTCCTTTTCCAGCTGTCCCTATTCAATGGAAGCAGTGACAAAAGCTGTAGCAGGTCCACCTGCTCAGCTGCGGGTCTCGGTGTTCCCAAAGTCTGGTACGCTACTGGCACAGCCCCAATCCCTTTTACATGCTGATGAACAGAAGTCTCTGTTCAAAGGCATGTAAAGCTGCGGCCCCCCCTTATACTGTGTGGCCCTTGCTCTGCTAGACCTCACAGAACTCCCTTCCTTCAAGCCTGAGGCACAGGAATCTCCCAGGGCTGGCGTGAATACTCTTTCCATTTTCCTGTTACTTCAGGAGAAATAATTCGCCAAGAGAGATCCCTCTCCATCAACCTGCCACCCATCTTGAACCAGGCCTTTCCAGTTTAGCTGGCAGTTTTCCAGAGATACTTAGGAAACTCTTAAGCTGAGCAGGAGTGTGACTCAACCCTCAAGGACACTATATTCAGCATCAGACAAAGCACCTTGAAATATTAAATGAGACGAAAGAGAACGAAAAACAAAATTCTGATAAAATATAATTGGAAAACCAGTTACTGCTTTGAAACCAACACAAAAGAAAAAAAAAGAAAATAGAAAAAGAAACAACAGCATGCTTTCTAAATACCCTTTGTTTTAGTTTTAAAATGCTCTGAGCACCAACCAGTACATCAGTATATGGGACTGATTGTGAAAAGAACAGCTGTCAGAGCTCAGGTTTTACTCTGCCCTACCCCAAAATCCCTCACATGAAACCTCCACTTCTACATTCCCTTCCTCACTGAGAATCCCACTGAGAGCAAAAGCATTCCCAGATATTTCCTGCAATCCCCAGCCTTGTTAATTTAACCATATCATTTATATCATGCAGCTGATAAAAATGCATTCATACGACACAAACTCAACTTCTCAATTTATGTTTAAACTAATGTTTGGTCCATATTTTCAGAAATACGTATTAAATATAAATGCATGATAGATATCAGGCAGAGCTTACTGCCAAGGTTTGGAGATCAGCCGTAACAGTAAAAAGAAACTCCATACTGGTGGTCCATAGAGATTAGGATATAGCCCAACTGCAGCTCCCTGGGTTTAGTGGTCCTTTCCATAGCTCGATTTTAAAAAATAATTACTCTGTGTTCATGCATGTGTGAGACAAGGAAGTCTCCTTCCTAGAAGAATGTTTTAGTTTTCTTCGACTTATATAGGAATTATACTAATGGTAAGACATAACTCGAGGCAAAACATGTCCAGCTGTTTACTTGCTGCTCTCAGTGCAAGTAACCACAAAGGCAGTGTGGGTTTCACTATGTGGCTTGAAGTAGACCAACATCTTAATTTTGGTGGATAGTCAAAGAGTACTCCTTCCAGGCTTTCCACAAAATTCTTTCCAAAGCAGGTGTGTTAGCCCCCACGTGCTGCCATACTAAACAGAGGCATACAGTTCAGAAGAGCGTAAGTACTTAGGGGCAGTTTGCAGTTCATGAAGTCCAGGGAAGACAAACCCCAGAGCATGTCATCTGGCATCTCTGGACACAGGATTTTTCTGGAACAAAACCCGGAGAGGAGGTAGAGAAGCCAAGGAGCTTATCTAGACCCTTATCCTGCAAGTGCAAAGAAGCCAATGCTCTCTGCAAAAGGTCATAAAAGGTGTCACTTTCTCTGGTTTTTTTATACTCATTAAGTTCTTAAGGAATATTTCTGCTTTCTCGAAAATGGATGTACAGAAGGAGCTCTCAAGGCAGTGCAAATCATAAAAGCTGGTTTCCATCTTGGAAGCACCCAATTATCATTTTCTTGATCCCCTGTATTCCACATCATTTAATAATGAAAGAGACACTAATGACAAACTGTGAGAGATAAAGAAATTTCTTAGATTCTGTCCTACACAACATGCAAGGTTGCCATGCCATGAGGTAAGAAGACCTTCCTTTGCCTAAATGCAAAGATGATTTTTACACAATCTTAAATAAGATATTGCTTTCTTCTCTCACAGATTTTAATTTCTTGGGTGTTTTCAGATTTTTTAATTATTCACAAAACCAAAAAATTTACAAAATAAAATGACACCTCAGCTCTTTGTATATTATTTAGAAGTCACAGTGGTTATCCCCATGACAACAAATAAAAGATGAGGGTAAGGAAAGGAATAGCAGAAGGGAGCAAGATATTGAAAAAACCCTAGCACAGGACAAGGCAAAGGGTGAGGAACAGATGGCCAGAGTCTGTGCAAAGAATCTATGACTATGGGGGAAGCAGAAAGACTTGGATAGAGAGGTGGGAACAGAGCTGAAAATAACCATAATGAAAGAAGGAAAGACAGCCAGCAAGGATAAAGGAGTCAGAGGAGGGATGGACACAGATGTAATACTTAATCAAAAGGTAAGCGCAAATGGCAAATGACAGGTTATAGGGCACAAAAAGAAAAAAAAAAGCAGAATTTGCAAACATTGCGTATGTATGATAGCAGAGGATCACATCTGGACAAATATAGTGACTTACTTTCTCACTCGCCAGCTGTAGAAAAGCCTGATTGCAAAGAAGCACAATAGCAGATGGAGTATCTCAATCCTTGGAGCAACCTTGGGGACATTTTTCAGAGGAACTGGCAAACAATTCTGCAAGGAACGTTAACCACTCTCAGAGAAATCTGACTCCCGCCAACAGCAGTGAGACCCATCCAAAGAAAAAGAAACTGTCTCCCCTCTATGCTTCTTGAGAGAGATGTCTGGGCTGACACAGGACCAACTTCCTGCCACAAGCGTAACTGACCAGGTGTGAAAAAGAAGTACAGAGAGATTCTACTCCACCATGAAGTTTCACTCCAATCTGACTGCTCTGAATCAGCACGATTAAGCAAGATGCGAGAAAGCAGCAAAAACATCATCTAGGTGAAAGAAGAAGAGGAGACTAAATAATGCAAAATTAAGATAAAAATGTTCTCCACAAGAGCATTTTCACGTTTTCGAAGCACAGTGGGAGCCTGCAAGAAGACAGTCTAATGAAGTAACTAGCATCTATAAAACAGGAGAGTTGGGGAACAACTCCTTTAATTTTACAGACCAGCGTGATCAATTAAATTATCACTAGCCTTAGACATTAATTCAATCCAAAGTCCCCCAAAGGGATGATTTATCCTACTCTGCAAAGGTCTCAGAATGTTTGGCTATACATTTGTGCAGCAGTTTGGGTGTGCAAAGTGCTATGTGCTGATGATAGCTATCAGTTCCATCACAGAACCTGGGGTCTGGTTTGTATCAAAGGACACAGATTAGACGTACACACATCATTTATAATCTAATACGATTGCATAAATACCAGGGTTCCACTTCAGCAAGCCACTGATGTACTTTTGGAAGAGAAATGTTTAACCCCCAACAAACAATAGGAGCAGGTTTCAGTTACATTCCTTCTCAAAACCTGCCTGATAAGACTTTTATTCCTGAATAAAAGAAATATGTTTGGCTTTTTTTTTCTCCAGCAAAAGTTTTTGTTGGTCCTATGCCTTCTGGTTTCCTGTTTTAAACCACTCTAACCACCAGTATCCCACCAAACATGTAGCTTGTCTGGCCAGCGTATTAAAATATCTACAAACCTAATGTAAGCCATGCAAACACCCAGCCCTTGAGTACGTTCACTGGGCAAGAATCAAGTCAAGGTCTCACATGCTAACCACCAAGAGTGCTCACTGCTGTTAGCCCACTATCATTATGGTCTGAAAGAGAAATATCATACATTTGGTTTTCTTTCAGCCAAACACTCAACCAAAAATAGTATTAAAAATTACTGCTCTTGTGAGCACCACTCACTGTGGCACTACAGAAGAATTAAAGACACCCATTTTTTAATTAACTTGCAAAGTTATTTGCTTTGGTTTTGAAGCTCACTGTGCTTTGTTTCAGACTAAAGGCAAGGCTAGTTTGCTTTTGGCTTACACAAAAGCAGTTCAAGAGGTTAAGGGTAACATTTGCAGTAGATACGTGTATTTCTTCTCTATGTGAAAACTAACTCACTACTGAAAAACTCAAGTGGAATTGACAGAAGGCACGGAGAGAAAGTACTTCAAAGCATTCCTCTAGATTTTAAAGGAAGATAACAAAAAATTGAAGCCAAAAAACAGACTAATAATATACAGAGAGGAAAAATGCAAAGATTAACAGACAAAGAACAATCTGAAAATATTGAAAACAGACCTGTTGTGTTAAAAGAAAGGCACAGAACATTACTAAAAGAAACCACTCAACAATTACTGCTGACTAAAACTTAAAGAGGAAGAAAATCCCAAAGGGCAGCACACTGAAATGCAGAACTGCTTTCTAAAGTACTACACTAAGCAAGCATTCAGCTATTCAGTCACAAACTCGTATTTCCCAGGGTTTCCAAATACACATAAGCACACTTTGCAGCCAGCTAATTACAGTCATAGCAGTGTGGAGAGCACTCCTATGACCTGCAGTGCTGTGGCTTCTGCTCTGATCTCAGGATGTCACGTATCACTCATGAAACGCCATTTCTCCATATAACCAACCCAGTGAACTGAGCTACAGTAGGAGCAGCCACCAGGCCCACTGGGACGTCAGGGATGTGATAAACTCTTAGTGAGGCACAAACAGCAAACATACACTCATCACATAAATACAATTAAGATCTTTTTTTTAATCTTTTAACGTTTGTGAAAGGAAGGCAAAGCAGCATGCAAGGTCTTACCCTGAGTCACTCTAAGTCATTTCAGCAGTATCAAGGAGGGATTTGTGTTTGGTGGAACTTAGAAGGAGCAACTAGGAGACTGCAGCAGTTCAGGAAATACAGGTAAGAACAAGAGTAGAGATCAAAGCAAGATAGAGTAAGAATTTTTAACTCACAAACTGAAGAATAAATAAGATTTTTTCAGCAAGAGACCACCATAAAATGGAAGGAAAACAGACTAGGAAAAAAAAAAAACAAAAACGGAAGAGTTAGGGCCCACCATATTTCTGTATTTATATGAACTTTTTTTAAAAAATACTGTAATATAGGTATACTGGAAAAATGTTCAATCCAACAACTCTCTTCTCTTTATTCATGATAAAAATTTGACAATTTTACTATAAAAAGATTACCTCATTTTTAATGCAATTTTTGAAAGAGTCAATTCAAAAACTTGTGAAAAGGTAGGGAATAAACTCGATTCCTTGATCAAGGGAAGGTCTTCCTCCTGACATTCATTGACTCCCATCTCCTAGGTCAGAGACTCTGGAGGGCTGGTCTTGCCAGTGAAGACTGATGCAAAGAAGGCATTCAGTAATTCTGCCTTCTCTGCATCCTCTGTTACCAGGGTCCCCCCCTTCATTTACTAATGGGCCCAAATTATCCTTTGTTTTCTTTCTGTTATTTACATACTTGAAATATCTCTTTCTGTTATCCTTGACATCCTTGGCCAGCTGTAATTTTAGATGGGCTTTGACTTTACAAGTAGCGTTTCTATTTCTCCTGACCACCTCTCAGTACTCACTCCAAGTGGCCTGGCCTTGTTTGTGTCTCCTGTGAAGTTTTTGCTTTTACTTGGCTAATGACAGGAGTTCTTTATTCATTCATGGAGATTTCTTGTGCCCTTCGCCTGACTTTCTTCTCATTAGGATGCATTATTCTTGATCCTGCAGGAAGTGAGCCTTGATCATCCACCAACTCTCCCAGACACTGCTTCCCTGCAGAGCCTGGCTCCAATGGGATTCTTCCAAGAATATCCCGAAAGAAGCTACAGTTAGCTCACCTGAAGTCCATGGTCATCACCTTGCTTGCTGTCTCGCTACTTGTTCACCTAACACTGATCTCTACAATCTTGTGGTCACTACAGCCAAGGCTGCCCCAAACTTCACATCCCCAACAAGACCTCCTTGTTGGTTAGTATGAGGTCAAGCAACACACCATTCCTTGTGGGATCCTCTACTACCTGTGACAGGAAGTTACTGTCAGTGCTTTCCAAGAACCTCCTGGACTGCTTGCACACTGCTGTACAGCTTCTCCAGCAGATGTCAGGGTACTGGAAAGTTCCCCACAAGAACGAGGGCCTGTGACTTTGAGACTTGCTTCTAGTTGCCTGTAGAAGGCCTCATCCCCTTCCTCCTCTCGATCAGGCAGCCTGTAGCACATACCCACAACAGTGTCACTCTTTCTATTCTGCCCTTTTATCCTGACCCACAAGCTCTTGACTCGCTCATCATGTTCAAGACAGAGCTGAATACGTTCCCTTCCCCCCATAACAGATGATATTTGCTATTCAAAATGAAAGGATGGTGCACTGATTATTTTAAGTAAATGACACTTGGTCCAAAGCAGCGTACTACTAATCCTGCCAATGTGCAAGTTCTGTCTTTTTAAAGAGGTACCGAAGAGATAACAAGTGGGTTTTCTTTAGTTTAGCACTGCAATATGCCAGTGATTTTAAAAAAGTATCGAGACACTCATGCTAAGTAAAGGTTTTTTTCAGGGGACTAACTGAAAAAATGTCTGACTCTACATACATACAACTGTTTGACAAAGCACTACAAAGACTCTCAAAAACTAGTAATTCTTAAGTTAGATCTCTGCACTCATAAGCAGTATTTATATGTTTTGCTAGAGAATTCATGTGGGTAATACTGATTTACTTGTCCCTCCCACAAACAATTCATTTTGCATTTCAAGATTAAATTTAGACCTATAATCCTCATTTGCTTAACACACTAACAGATGAGAGTGAGATGAAATATCATGCAGTAAATTAGGCATGGCTCTGTTCTCAGGCCATGTTGAATATGAGATGAGTCCTTTGTTTCTATGAAATGTGGGGTATTCAGAAGAAACAAATGAGAAATCCCCCCTCTACAGGAAACTTCAGCCATCCACGTACAAACCTGATGTTGTTAACCACAGTCATTTTAAAGATATACACCAAATCCCTCTACATTAGAAGAATTTTAGTTCAATTATTTTCCATCTTTTTAGATTTGCCATAATAATTAAGTTAATTTAGAGAAAACGTCTTGCCAAGAGCTTTTGTTTTTGCTTCGTTCATTTGCAACACCATTTGGTAAGTAGTGGTTACGCAACAAAAAATAACCGCTCGAGGCCAACCTCCTTAAAAGACAAAAGGTGAAAGAAACAGTTGTGCAGGCTCAATGAAAGAACTGAATTTCTGTGGCTGCTTTCAGAGTTGGCGTAATTGGCACGACCTGAGGGACAGATGGCTGTCTACTCAGATACAAATATCAAGTACGCCCCAATCAACCTAAAAAAACTCCAAACCAACAAAAAACCAGCTGAAACACCTCATTCAACACTGTTTCACAAATGCAAGCAATCTAATAAGGAAAGCTGAAAGAACTTCAAAAGACATTCACATGACTGACAGAACTACACAAAATTTTCATACCTGGACACGAAGGATATGCATGTTACTGCATATTAGTGTATTTAATAACCCCACAAACTCTAAGGTGGTATTTAACAGGGCTGTTCAAGGCAGAAATAACATGGAAAGATATTCTCCCTTGGAAAGAAAGAGAACGAAGAAAAGTTTAATTTTCCCTAAAGGGCTTTTAAAGATTGCTATCCTAAGCAGCTGGACCATACACTGACAATGCCTGCAGGGACTAAGTAGAGAAAGAACCAAGTTAAAACACAATATTCATCCAGTATTCCCTGAGCTCACATTCTGCTTAAAGACTTTAAAAACCAAATCAAACTTTATTCCACAGACTTTCAGAAGTGCCCAAATTCTACACTGAGATATTATCAGTAAAATAAAAAACCTCCATAAAATACATCTATCAAATTTCAGAGTTTTGACAGCAGTCTTACATATTCACTCTTTATGCCAATTTCATCATTTTAAAGTAATGCTTAGACAGATAACCAAGTCATCTCCAATTCCTGATACAAAGAAGAGTCTTTGATGGAACTACCATGTGTTCAAAAATAATGAGCTGTCTGGCTGTGACAAGAAAGACCTTTTCCTCTAAAGTCTCCCTGCATCAAAATAACACATTTTGGTTCTATGCTCTATTTTTTTGTTTGGTTGGTTTTTTTAATTTTATTCCTTTCAAAAACGGAAAATTCTATGAAGTCAGACTTCTGTAATTGCTGGCTGGTAGTTTATTTCTGCATGCATTCTAATTTTCTATAATAAAATAATGATATATCAATTGAATTACACGATTTTAAGGTGAAGACAAAGTTCAAATTAAATAGGATTATAACTCACTGTCTCCATCAAATCCAGCTTTGAAAGTAGTACTGCCTCTGCCCTACCACCAGGCTGGAAGCTTGTGGCCTTACAGTACAGGCAAACTTCCAGACAGCACAGAACATTTAGGCCTTTAAAGTTTCCTGGGATACTGGGTTTCTGCTGATCTGCTGAACTGTCACTCCCACCTGCCATGCCAACTGTTGGGCACAGGCAGATGTGCAGGGCTGCGTCTGTGCCAGACCTGACTGGACTTCTGCAGTGAGAGCCCTGTTTTCACTCCCAGTTTCTTTTTATTTCAGATTAACAATGTCACTGCAATGCCAGGAATGGAGCCAGCAGCCAGAATGCAAACCTCTTCAAAAAGGTAAACTGTGTGATGGTATTACCTAAAAAATTCAGTGTCACAGACAACCCTGTTCGAAAACCTAGCGGTTTTCCTGTATTATATCAGAATGAATATATAATATAAACTCCTGAGGGACAGGAATGATATATCCTTTTCAGTATAGTAGGAATCTTCCTCCAAACGTACATCAGAATCTTTAGTTATTACAGAGACAGTTTTTAAAAAAGAAATTGCTCTTGAATCATGCCAATTCTACCTTATGCTCATCAAGAAGGAAGGAATGGAAAACCTACACTTCACAGTTGCCATCAAGCTAGTCACATATAAACAGCAAGTAAAAGGAAAAGCATGAAATTCAACTAATGAACACCAAATTATGAAGTTGCTTAATTCCAACAGAAGCCTCCAGAGCACTGTATTTTTAGAAGTCTGCCATGACAGCAGTAACTAAGCATACTCTCCAGGGCTTTGTAGCATGCCATAAAACATAATTCCAGAAGGCTCTAATAAGTTACAGCATTAGAAGAATCTTCTCTGCCGGACATTTTAGGACTTACTAAGTGCAGAATTATTTTAAGACATCACCATTTTTCAAGTGCAAGATGCAGAGGTAAGAAGAGTTGTGGACTATTCAAATAAAATTTTATTAGCATTTTCCAGGAAACTAATAGAGGGAATAAGCCATACAGGGTTGGCAAACAAACGGGCATAGGGCATAGATATAATCAACATATTCACAATGTTTAAATGATGCAAATTCTCAGCCTCTTACCCTTACTGCTACAGCTCCCCCTGGATGGTTTGAAGTGACTTAGTCATACTGCATCAACTTCGCAGGAGGCCAGTTCTTTAAGAGTCTAGTCCTTTAGTTCAAATAAAATGTATAGGTCAGCGAAAGCCAGAAGGCTGAAGACAGGGAGGGGTCACTAATTGTCTCTGCTGGGAGAGTAATTACTACACAAGAGAAAAAAAAAAGTGAGCCAGCCCACTGGGGGTGCAGACCATCAAAATGGCCAGGGCAATCCAAAGAAGAGTAACTAAATAAGCAGAAAGCTAAATGACATGTCCTCAAACAGGAGGGGAAAAAAAGGAGGCCCAGCATGCATATGGAAAGACTGCTCTCACAGCTTAGTCAACACACTGGGATCCTGCCTATGTATTACAGAATCACAGAATGTTAAGGGTTGGAAGGGATCTTAAAACCATCCAGTCCCAACTCCCTCTGCCATGGACAGGGACACGTCCCACTAGAACACATTGCTCAAGGCCTTATAATGGGCATTAGAAGACCTCTTCAGCAATCAGGATTTTATTTTTCCTGGAAAAGAACAATTTATTACATTTTCTGCAACCTAATAAAATTAAATTGTAAGCATACATATGTCTAAATTAACAAATGAGAAAAACATCTAAATAAGTAATTCCTAATTCACACACATTATTTGCAAACGTTCTGACGTACTTTTTGGTTTAGAGGATGATTCTTCAACCATGCTATCTACTCTCTAAAATTAATAAAATACGTATGAAAAAGATAGTGCTAAGCTTTCTAGATCTATTACAGCAAAGCTTAAGATCAGGATAAACCTTAAGACATTTTATGTCTGCAAGTTTGTTTTTTTTTAATAAATAGACAAAGAATTTTTAAAAACATTGAATACAGCTTTTCAGTGGATCATAATATGAAAATATTACACCCAAAAAATAAACTGTTCTATTAAAAGCATTAGGCCACAGATTCCAAAGGTGCTGCACATGTACTTCTAGGAATAGCCCATCACTGCTATGAGGCCAAAAACCCCAAAACAGCGAGACCCTGCATGCAGCACCCTCAGAGGCTGAAAACTCAACAGAGACCTGAGGAGTGTACGGGGAGCTCTGCTAAGAGCCGATGGTGTACCATCTGCTGAGGACACCTCAAGAAAGCAATGCCAAAAGCTTGCTCCACAGAACTAGGCCCCACAGACCCTCCCTGCTGATGTAAAGCTCCAGCCACAGCACATAACTTGTCCAGTATCTCCAGCAACACCACCTGACTCCAAGCACCATCCAGAGCCTCCTACTCCTCACTGCACATCTGTCATCTCCACGGATTTGTACCTCAGTTCAGGATTGGCTACTTTTAGCCAGCCACTGCTGAGCACTTGTACCTAACTGCAGTCCAGAATCAACCTCCAAACCGTGTGGAAATACCCCAACAATTGAGTGAGTCAATCGGATGAAGGAGGAGGCTGCTCACGCTGAAACAACGGGGACAGCAGAAGTTTCCTGAGCTTCAGTCAGTGGTCTCAAGTAGACTTTATTCATCAATGTTCCAGTCACAGTATTTAAAGAGGAAAAACACATCTAAAAGGACAGAAATAAACCAAGCTGTTTCTTGAAAGAACTTTCTGATGGTTAAAACTCAAAATTTTTTTGTGTGCATTCGAAACAAAAAACGGTCTCTCCTTTTAGTTACTTTGTCAAATATCTTCAGGAGGATTCAAGCCAGATTACTCACAATACGAGTATTTTCTCCCATTAACTATTTTCAAACAATGTGCATTCCTAACATAAGCCTTTCCTAATACAGCATCCCCTTAGCTGCTTTTTACTAAAATAAATTCTTTCATTTTTCATATTTCAATGCCCATTAGTACAAACAATTTAATACATATGAAGTCCCTTGATTTTGACAAGTTAATTCCTGGGAGGGGGGGAGTGGGGGGATGTTGGTGTTTTTTTTCCTTCTTTTTTTTTTTTTATACTAGCTACCAAATGTGAGCCAAGATGTACTCACTTCAAATTCCCCCCTTGGTTCAATACATGGGTCATAAGAAGTAAAAATCCCTCCTCTTACCAACCCTAGGGCAGGGATTTAAGGAATGAAACATCAACTAATCCTTTCTATCTTAACTAACACTGGCCCAATGCAATGCTTACTGGGAGAAAAAAAATGCCAGAAACTCTCAAGTCTCTTGGCCATGAGTATGGTGAAGCAAGCACAGGGAACAGCACAAAATGTCCATCCTGTATCCTGCTCTAAAAAGATTCTCTTCAGTCTTCGTTGCAGTGCAGGGTGACACCATTTTGCTCTCAGTTGCAACAGCAGCTCTAATACTTTTGGCTGTTAAACTTTCCCTTACAAAGCCCCAGAACACGAAAGATTAACCCACAAGAAAGCAGCACCATGAGAAATGAGACAAATAAAAACACAGTAAAACGAATGGTTTTAAACCGAACAGTGAAAGGAACAACTCCACACTGAGGAAAGGAAGCGAACTGGTTGTTTTCCCAAGCTACTGGCTCACAGTGCTCGTAGTACTGTCAATAATTACACTAACAACCACAACATCTTTGAAGTGCTTAGTATTTCAAGTCACTCTCAGCACAGATGCAAGTGTTCTGCCCAAGATGAAAAAATGAAAGAAATCTAAGCTGAATCTGTTTATACTACGGCTATATCAGGTAGATTCCTCTTTTCCTCACTCACAATTGTTATGCCAAGAATAAACATCTTTTTTTGTCAAACTATAACTGATCGTAGGTAATTCAAAGCTTCTGAATCCAACAGCCAGGAAAATATTGATAGAGAATAAAATCACATAGTTTCACCTTTTCTTAGGGAAGGAAGAAAACCAAGACCTAACTAGCCCATCAGCAAAGCTTCCAAAGTTCTCTTGACAGGAGAGGTTACATAAAATTTTATCCATTTGTGAACATCGTTAAAACATTATTTCTCAGTCCATGCCCTCACTCTAGTTTCACCATCTCATACCTGTACCCAATCTAACCAAATGCAACCTAGACATGCACACAAACCAAATGCATGCATAACGCCATCTAGCCAAAATGCAGCTTCTAACGTATTTCCCTTTTTCAGTGGTCCTCTTCACAGATGCACAAGCATAACCAAGAGGTGAAGAATAAGCACCTGTCAGAAGGCATAAACCTTTAGGAGCAACCATGCCACTGCAAAACAAATCAATACAAAATCCAAAGGGACCTACTCAGCAATTCTCACTCTATGAGCTATTGGAGGAAATAGTTCCAGCAGATGCTACACAAACTAAAGATATTTGCTGTCCTTGCTTATGAGAAAAACAGGAAGAGGTCCAAGCAGTAAATCTGGGTTAGATGTCACCACCGAGATCCTAATTAGATCAGCAAGAGATCTACCATATATTTAAGTCAGGGATTACTGCCCCTCTCCAAACACTTGCTTCCACAAAAGCAAGCCAAAAGATGGGGTCAGGCAGGGAAGCTGTCAGGAGAAACTTCAGCATTGTTTTTAATTGCCATAGCTCTGCACACCGACAATGTAATAAATCCTTCCTGAAAAAAGTCTAGGGTATACAGAAGTCCTGTGAAGTGCAGCTTTAAACATCCGAACAAAACTGGCTTGATCTTCACTACGAGTACCAAGTCAGACTTCCTTGCTTCTGTATCTCAAAGATGGGCTGTGGCTTAATAACCACAAAAAAAATCTGAAACAAAAAAATTGCTTCAAGAACAGCTCCTAGAACAGCCTCCCACAATCACAAGTTCTGTAAGACACAGAATACTATGAGCAACCTGGCTGTAACATTCTGAAGTACCAATGTATGCAGGCAAAAGGTCCTGTAGCAGGCCTGACTCATCAAACAAGCCTCAATGCTGTGAATTAACAGGGGAATTTGCATCATGAGGAAGCCTGTTCTGTTCCTCCACATTATTTTCAAATGACAGTTCAGCATTTGGGATCACTCCTTTCCCTTGACTACTTATCCATGCCCTCAGGAAACAAAGATAATGCCTCCTGGTAAAAAGCCTTAATTGCAGCATGAACTGAACTGCTGATTTTTAAACATGCTTTAAGTAAGGCAGCCTGATTCTGGCTTTTAACTGCTGAACAAAGAGACCGACTCATGTAGTTAACAATCAATCTGGACAAGACACAGAGAGAAAACACATCTCTCAGCATGCCACAAGTTCTATATGGGGATGATCAAAGACAAGCAACATGCAACAGAAATGGTACAATAGCTGACTTTTTTCCTCTGCTTTGTATGTTCTGACAAGAAGTTTTGTGATAGTCAGTGACTAGATTTAGAAGCCCTTAAGAAAATCTGTATGTGTGCACATCAAGAAGAATACAAATACCAAAAGAGCTAATTTGAACTCACAGACAGAACCTGTTATCATCTTGTAAAAACGTTCAGAGAGCTTTTCATTGAAAATGCCACCCTTCCACTGTGTCAACAGAAAAGTTATTTTCAGCCAGTGAAAACGCTTTTCCCCGAAACGCTGAAACATTTCTAGTCTCATCAGAAAAGCAAGGTAACAAAGAGAAGTACTTTTAAAGACTCATAGCATCATCTAAAGAGAGTTCTTATACGAGTAAGCCCATATGTCAGGAGCAGGGCTTGGCTTGCAAATAAAGTTCTGGTAACAAAACTATTTCTTTCCACTGGAAAAGTTTTATCTTGCAGAATTGTTCATATCAGAACAGTGTATTTCTACATAGAAATAACCAAAAAATAACATTACAAATCAATAACTACATGTATATTACACTTTCACAATAATAGATGTGTTTGTGTAAGTAAAAGTACATTTAAAGCAGTACAGAATATTTTTGTAGGTAATTCCTGGATACTTACCATAGAGCACATTAGGCAGATTCTGCAAGACATTCCAAGGAAGATATTTGTCAGGGTATGCCAGAGACCTGCATGACCAATTATGTTTAAAATCCATGATGGGACTAGGCCCAAGGGCAAGGACAACAAATATCAACTCCTTCATTCAGCTGCTTGGCTATAATATGGAATATGAGCAACAACAAAGAGGACTCAAGAGCAAATCATTTGCATTCAGCAAAACAGTGGCACAAGAGAGTTTGGTGAACAAAGCAGGAGTTTTGGAACGCATTTGTTCAATTGCTCAGCTGGCATTTTATGTGCTGGCAGACTAAGTAGCCTGGTCCAAAACCTGTGTGAATATACTAATAAGTTCAGTAATTTTACTAGTAAGTTCAGTTCCAAGTCAATGCAAAGTTAAACTAATCTGTTTCAGACAAATGAAACTTCACTGGAGTAAGAGTCAGTGCATTGTTACTATCAGTCTATAAAAATTAATTTAAGTCCGGTCCTGCCAGGATTAAATCCATGCCTGAAAATAGTACAACCATAGTCAGCTAAATCAGACCCCTTTTTCAATTCAAGCTGGGAGAAAAAAGGATTTTTCTTTCAATTATTTTGATATAATTGTATAAATACAAAGAAACAGCTGAAGTTGACAACACTGTACATAAGACACCAATGCCTGAGATTCATTGAGAGCTATGCCTGAAGGAAACAATGTAAAAATGTTCAGATGTTACCAGTAAATCTGCATTAATTCAAATGATTCTTTGATGAAAAAACATAATGCTAAATAATCATGGGAAGAGTTGGCAGTGCTGTTGTACAATCACACCACATGGTCTCATAAAGCTCGTTTGTTCATCTTGTAATTATATACTCCCATTGCAAATAAACTGATGAATAGATGCTTTCCCACTCCCATTAGAAGCAGAAAGAAAGACAGTTCCTAAAAAGTAGGAAAGAACCAGATGAATAGAACAGCAACGTTGCAACAAAAGATGCCCTGCTCTTCTGCAGAAGAAAGAGCCTCTCCTCCCCCTCTCCTCTGCCCTGGTGGGGCCTCCTCAGGAGTGCTCTGCCCAGTCCTGGGCTCCCCAGGTCAAGAAACGCGAGCAGCTACTGGAGAGGGTCCAGCGGAGGGCTACGGAGATGAGGAGGGAACTGGAGCACCTCTCTTATGAGGCAAGGCTGAGGAGCTGGCCCAGTGCAGCCAGAAGAGATGGAAGAGATGACTTTACAGAAGAGAGGGGATCTTATCAATACAAATACCTTAAGGGCAGGTGTCCAGAGGATGAAGCCACACTCGTCACAGTGGTGCCTAGCTACAAGACAAGAGGTAACTGGCACAAACACAAAGTTCTATCTAAATAAGAGAAAAAACGTTTTTTCTTTGAAGATGANCTTTACAGAAGAGAGGGGATCTTATCAATACAAATACCTTAAGGGCAGGTGTCCAGAGGATGAAGCCACACTCGTCACAGTGGTGCCCAGCTACAAGACAAGAGGTAACTGGCACAAACACAAAGTTCTATCTAAATAAGAGAAAAAACGTTTTTCCTTTGAGGATGACAAAGCATTGGAACAGGCTGCCCAGGGAGGTCATTGACTCTCCTTCTCTGGAGATATTCCAAATCCACCAGGACGTGATCATGTGTACCTGCTCCTGGTGAACCTGCTTTAGTAGGGAATTGGACTAGATGTCCGGAGGTCCCTTCCAACCCAAACCATTCCTTGATTCCATGATTCATGACCAATTTTCTCTTTTCTCCTGCTAAAACTGAAGTATGGGATTACAGAAGTGCTCACAAATTAAGCCACAGATAAAAGCAGATGAAAGCACAATGGCCTAAGTAGCAACCGTTGCCCCATTTACTCAGGTTATGCATTTCAGGCATCATCACTTTCAGGTTACTACCACATGATGGCCTACATTATATAAAAGACACAAAAACATGCTACCTAAATATCTTGAGTCCTTAAATGATGCTTTGCATCCTGACTAACATGCTTTCAGCAGCAAGTAGACAAAAGCTCTAGCAAGAATCTCCGAACTTTTCCTGACATAGCAGTAATATAATGACAATGCCCTACCATGAATGACAGGTAATTCCTATAGCAATATCTGTGTGTGGACATGTACATTTGTACACATGAGAGATATAAACAAGAATGACAAGGGGGTATAAGAAAAAGCAAATCCATTCAGATAAACAAGTCTTTTTCATAAAACAGACTTACCTGAGACTCTAACTCCTCCAATTTACGCTTCCTGGCATGAAGAGCTTTACTTGGAAAAGCCCAGAAATAATTGGAAGTTCCAATTCTATCAGTGTCCACCATGCCATCATCAACAAGGCTTTGCAGAATCTCTTTCACTGACATTGAGGCTAATAAAAGCAAAAATATAAAATTAGAACCACATAGCACCTAAACTACGGAGAATTAGGAATACCACAAGCCACCATCTACAACCATCTGTACCTTCCTCTTATAGTAAGCTAGCTGGAAGATTTCACAAGGACAACATGCCCAAAGCTTCACTTGAAGGGATGAATCTCTTTGAAACCAGCAGTTTACTCTTAAACACTGCTATTCTGCACATCTGCTATCAGATGATTGCAAAACGCTGCTCCTAAGTATTGCACAAAATGCATGCATTTTACACTACAATACCATAACAAACCCATGAGAGGTACCTGAGAAGTTGCCTTGCAATCTTAATTCTAACTTGGATTAACTTGTTTAAGTTTCTTGATTGGAAGTGTAATTACATTTCACTTTGTAATGCTTAACAAAGTATTTCATAGCAGCAGAGGCACTAAAGCCATCTGTCTACAGACTCAGGAATGACAGATCCTGATTTTGATTATATTCACTTCCAACACAGAACATCATTTACACTCACAAGAATCAATATTTCTGAACATAACTGATCATTTCCTAGCAAACCTGTGGTATAATTCACCATTTTTAAAAATGATACCTGTTCAGCAAAGCTAAGCAGTTATGTTATCTTCAGGTGTTGCAGATATAGAGCCTTTTGAGCTCATTTATGTGTTTTGGAATCTGATGTTCAATTTCAAGACTACAGGGGATCCCGTATCTTTTGGAAGCCATAGGCTGGATGCCAGGACGGGGTCGTTTCCACATGTTAGTAATTTCTTCTTTTCAGAGTAACTAGGGCTTGGGTTGTGTGGCTAAATGCCTCCATATGCAGAGACAGGATGAATTTGAACTATTCAAAGGTGTTAATGGTTTTAGAAACTCTAAACTCAAATTTACTGCAAATTACAATTAAACATATGCGTTGACAAACCAACCAAGACAGCACCACATCTCTTCAGAAGCCCATGAATGCCTCTGTCAGCTGCTGACACAACTGAAAAACTCTGCTTTGTGATATTCACATCTGCAGTTCTCTCAGCAAGTTCATTTACTCTTGAAGTGCCACCAAGATATGCTGGACAAGGACCGCGGCAACTACACAGACATTATGCTTTGCCTCCCTTTTGTCAATGAGCAGAGAAGGAAAACCAATAAGGAACATACAAAACAATCCAAGAGCACACATAAATCCTCTTGGACCTAATCCTAAACCAATGGATCTCATCAGGAAGGCTTTTATGGAAAAGACAAACCCCTTCCACTCACAGCTGTCCAGCCATTTTTGGAGGGGAAAAGCTCAACAGCACCCTGCCCATGTATATTTGGACTAGCATTTTAAACATTTGTGACTTTATTGGCAGGTATTTAATACCTGAGTGCACATAATGATTTCATACACTGAAAGTCACTGCAAGTCAGGCAGCTCAGAGCCTAAGAAGGCCCCCATCCCACGTCACTTTTAATACTACGGCCCTGCCATTGACCAATCTCCCATTCCAGCTGTATTTTCTGTTACTAAAATCACAAACCTAAACATGTAGCCAGGAAAATTTACACTGTAGAACCTGTCTCAAAAATAATTACTTGCTCAAGAGAAATAACTTTTGAAAACACTTACTAATCCCTTTTTCTTTTGGAGCAATCTTCTCTAGATCCTTCAACTGGAAGACATCTTTCTGTGCAAAACATGAAAGACACTTTAGTTCCAAATGACAGCATCATTCAAGCCTGAGTGTTTTTTACACTAAGTCAATGCCAACAAAAGCAAGTAGGAAATGCACTGTATGTTTTGGTTTTGCTGGGGAAATAGCCTGCATATCCCTCAACAGAATTGGAACATTCCGAGAATTAAATAATAAGAATACTACTATTATTGTAACAAGCCTGGTTCTTTCCTTTGGTGGTCTGAAGTCACCATATTTCATCTCAAGTTAGACTACAAAGCCCTTAAAGCCCAGGTTAGACTGTCAGCACAGATGCACCACATTGCTCAAGTACTCCACTGTCACAGTATTTCTTCTAAAAAGTAAAACATGGTAGGTTACATATGCCACCAATTCAACTGTAGCTCAGCTTTTGGATCTCCAGGTTTCTTCTCCCCAGTGACCCCTTCCAACTCTACTCTCACTTTTTCTAATGCTCAGATCTTTTCCTCCTCCCACAAAATGCAGTGAGATACTTCCTAATTTCCTGCTGTCGCCTCTTACGGTAACAGACTCAAAATGAGAAGATGTGCATAGGTAGCACATGAAGAATTTAACATCACCTGCATATCTTCATTCCTTGGCTCCACCTGGGGATGAGCCACCTGATCAGAGATAAAATGATGTTTTGCCCCTGTAATTTACACCCTAATGTCACAGGGCATCAGTGAAATGCATGTCAGGATACAGAGTTCAGCTGCCTCTACAGTTAAGCTCCTTTTAGGACTTGTTTTGCCACCAATGCAAATGCAGGACAGTTACAAGTACTTACTGTTTCAAAAAAGATCTCCATCATGCGAGCTCTCTTCTCCTCAAAGCTCAGACCTTTTTTCTTGGACTAGAACAGGGGAAAAAAGAAAAAAACAAACCAAGACATTCAGTGATTTGAATAATTAGCATCTCCTCAGAATTCAAATCTATTTACCTACAAGCTGTATTTGCCATCCTCTAAAATATCTTACCACTAAACCCAGACTTTCAGATAAAACTCCTTTTTTGTAAATAATCACTGCACCAAACTCATCTATCTATTAAATGGAGGGACCTACCTTTTAGTTTGGAGCCAGCCTTTCATATAACCCAACCCAGCTCCAGCCTCAATGTTTCTTGACACATACCAATCCCAAAATATATATTTATATCAAACTCACACAAATGTTTAATAATCCTTAAAAACATAAGGAGTATCTTCTGTTTAATTTTTTTTTTTAAAGAATTGCTTTCTATCTTGTGATATACAGACAATAGTGTGAGTTGTAGGCCGTTCACGTTTTTTTAAGGAGATAGCATTTTGAGGTTTGTCTTTCTTCAATGGTCCTAACCAACTTTATAATTTCAAGGTCACATTTTAAAAACCGCGCTGCTTTTATTTCTTTTCTCTCTGGTTGTGTGACCAAGCATTTCATAACCTGGGTTGAACTACAAGCAAAAGGCAGAAATGGCTATTCACAAACTGCAACCAGCTGTAGCAGTTTTTTACCTACAAAACTGAGAAACAGTCTTCTCTGGGCACTTTCAGAGATTCTACTTTTCCTCTTATAAAATTAGGACATAAAATATTTCACAGAGAATCGGAGTTTTATGAATACAACTTAGCAGAGTCCTCAAAAACCCAAAAGCAGCAGCTACAATGGGATTCTGGAAGGTTTCCCCTTACTCCACTCCCTGCCTCACTCACTGTGTGCAGCAACAAAAAAGGGGAATGAGGATAGAAAGGGCAAAATGGGATGTTGGCAGAAAAAAGTCTTGTAAAAAAAAAAATAAGAAAGGCATATTGTTGCCCGTAAGTCAACAGAAGTGGGTAGTTTAATAACAAGATGCTTCGAGAAAGACATGGTTACGTTTCCAAGTTTCCACAGAAAGGAGTCAACACCATTTTTACTTTTTAATAGCTGCTTCCTTCTGAAAGAAAGAACACGACCGGGCAGCACACAACACTTAAAACATACACCAGGCACAAAATGGCCAGATTGATTTAATTTTAAAAAGCAAATGTAAAAGCTAGCTGATGCAGCTGTAGTAACAGAGACAGGCACAGAAGCAATTCAATGTCGTATTTAATAGAAAGCACCATAACTATTTTTCTAGGCCCCCTCTCTCCTGTTTTAGCCAGCGATACCCTAGGTCAGCACTGCTGTCTCCTGCGATGCCAGTACATTGCAGGATTAAACCTGGAGCTGCCACGTACATGCAAGTGAGGGTATGAGCAGAAAGCAGACGGATTTAACTTCCACCTCCCTGCCTTCCCCAAGGCAGCACCTGGCTAACACCAGCCAGCAGCGACAGGAACCAAAGCCGTGGGCACACCACGTGGAATGGAAGCGGTGTTTCTGGAAGCATGCGCTTGTAGCTACGCCCCTCCGGCGCCAAGTTTCACACCACCACTTCAACAAACACAGCGAAGCAACGAAGCCAAGAGCTCTCTCGATGAAGGTTATTAACTTTCAAGTTAATTTCTCCCTCCTACCTCACTGGCAGGCGTCCCCACCACAAATATTAACCACACCAGAAGCATCCATTTCGCTCCCGCTAGCGCAGGCAGACGGAAGAATGCGGTGCTGTGAGCGCACTCGGGCACACCTGCGATTCGCTCTGCCCGCTCCCACCTCCCCACAGCCGCAGCCAGAGGCTCAGCGTGGCCACACCTGGGCCCCCGTGTCTCGGGGGGGAAGCAGCGGGCACCGTGCCCACCTAGAGCCACAGCCACGGGGCTATGGCTACTCCTCCAGGTGCGGGCTCATTTACATCGCTCTTCAGCAAACGAAAGGCACGGCCCACGCCGTGGTGACGCTGCGCGCCCAGAACCGGCACCGTGGGGCCTGCCCGGAGCGGGAGCCCTCCTCCCCCGAGAGTCGCCCGCAGCCCTGGCTACCGCCCGCCGTGGTCGCGGCTCCCTCTGCAGCCCCGCAGCCTCAGCGGCCGCCCGGAAAGGAGAGCGGGAGGAGGCGGAGGGCGGGCGGCCCCGCTTACCATGTCGCGGGCGGGCGGCGCGGTTTGATTCCGGCGCCACCGGGCGGGAAGAGGCCGGCGGGAGGCCGCGTGCGCAGCGCCGCCTGCCGCCCGCCCCGCAGCCCTCACCGCCCTCACGGCGCCCGCGGTAGCGGGGTGGCAGCACAAAGCACCGTGGTGTCGGCCCCTGCGACCCTGCGCCTGCTTTTGTTTGTTTGTTTGTTTGGCTTGGGGTTTTTTTGTTGTTTGTTTGTTTTTTTACCGGCCGGGTGGTGTAGTATAATAAAACTGAGGGGACAAAAAGATCACGTGAACTGGGGTCTAGCCCGACGTGTATTGTACGACTGGCCTGGCACAGGAGCCACGGGATGTGGAGAAATAAAGCCCTTGCTGTCCGTGGAAGTGAAGGGTCTGGCCACATCTGATGTTGCTTGTTCGTTGTGATGACTGTTCTAGCAGCTTTAATTACTAACAGCTTGTTTTAATTATTTGTGTTGTAAATCACTTTCCTTCAGCTGCAGCAGTTCTGGGAAATTGCTTTGTAGCAGCAGTGGGTTCATATCTGCCATACTAAATGTAGAGTTTAAATTCAAGCAAATGAAAACGTGCAAGCTGAGATGTTCAGGCAGTTCCCGTGAAGACTTCCCAAGCCTTTTGCTAGGTGACCCCTTCCCTGAAACCTGCAGCCCATGATCCCATTCTTCATTGTGCACACCGGCGTATTACTAAAAATGAAATGCAAATTAGAAAATACATTTTTAATACAAGGCTTTTTGTTCTTTCATTCTCTCATGTGCATCACATTTTCAGCTCAGGATGAAATCTGTTGGTATGCCCCCTCATCTGCTGCGAGGGCTCATATTCTGTCTCCCTGCCGTCCATTGCCTTTGGCCAGCCCTCAAAGGGACTGCGTCCCCACGCTCCCTGTGACAGTTCTTTTCCTCCTGTCACACTCACCTCTGCAGTCCAACGATGAGGGCTCCTTCCTGCTTCTTTCACAGTCTGAAACAAAACCGAGCTCTGCTGGTGTTTTGCTGCTGCCAAGCAAGTGGTTGCTGCAACATTTGCAAAGTCCTTGTTGCACTGTAGGTTTTCTCCGTGCGACAGGTGTGAGTGGCAGGGGGGTGTCAGAGCTGAACATGCTGCTTGCAGTAGAGGAAGAAGAGAGGGAGGAAAGGTTTTCAGAGGGGCACTCACTCTGAAGTGGACTTGGGGCACGTACCTCGTGTCTTCAGTACACGTGAGGTAGCAGTGCTCCCATCTAATCATTGCAGGTGAAAGTAGATTGGCAGCAAACTCCAGATAGACTGGTGTCACCCCCAGATAAAGCCAGCACACGGCTGGAGCACACACCTGGAACCAGAGCTGGAAGGCATTCCTTGTTTCAGCCGCTGAAGGTGATCGCAGCAACCCAGACAGCCCACCCACCTCCGAAACATTAGACCATGCTCTCGGGGGATGGTGGGGCGGGTGGCTCAGCAGGTTTTCTCTGCCCGTGGCCCCTGGGGACAGCCAGGCTCAGCTGCCCCGAATGCCCTGGCAGCCCTGAAGCCCTTTCATGGTGTCAGAAAAATCCACAAACGCCAGAAGTTTATGTCCAAAAAGGGGACAGAGGAGTCCTGAAACTTAATTCGAATAAAGCGAGAGCGTCCGGCAGGGCACACGCCCACTGTGTTTTCTTTCTTGAGGTTTCAGAGGGTGCAGCCTCCTTTTATCCCAAACTCCCGGCTGCATGTTGCCCTCTTCCTTTCCCCATTGCTGAGGTACAGGGAAGGTACAGCCTTCCCGAACTTCCTACCACATCGTCCCCCTTTGAGCCTACTATTTTACCCCAAAGTTCAGAAACTCAGGCTTGTGCAGACCACCCCTTTTCTGTTTCAGGAGCCAAGCTGTCTGGGCTCTGCAGCAAACCTGCTGCCCAGAGTCAGTAGAGACCTGAAGACCCATTTCAAAGACGTTAACACCCACCCCTTCCCCCATCAAATTGTTTGTAAAGACATTAGCTTTTCTCTCAGCAGCCACATCACCGGGTCCAATTTGCTCTGTAATAGGAGGTTCCCTAACACCTCCCACATTTTGCAGCACTAGATCAAAACTAATTAGTTAAAAGACCATGGGGTGAAAGAGGTCCCAAACGAAAGGGGAACACACGGTTTATCTCATGCTTTGGTCATTCGAGGGGTGGTTTTCCATTACTACATAGAGTGGAATGAATGGCTCCTAAAATACGTAAAGGCCTGGCATTTTTAATGGGCTTCAGAATGTCTAAACGCGGTATTTCACAAAACTGCTAGTCATATGCTCCGATTCTAAAAACAAGACAATGGATAGGAATACTGTGGAAGGGAGACTCGTAACTGTGTCTTTCTGTTAGAAGTTTGTTCTCATTTTCCTGCGACTTTATCAAGCTTTAACGGTTTGGGCTACATTTTCTATTCTAGGAGTCCGACTGAGGTTTTTAAGTACCAGTCAAAATCATTTTTCACTGTTCCTGAGTTAGAGAAAATACAGTGCTTTGTCAGTGTTACATTATGCTTGGATGAGATGAAATTTGCACTGTCCTTCATTTTGCTCTTACAATTGACTGTAGTTGAATTACAGTTAGAAATTCTGTTTTGAAAGGCCAACAAAGCGACTGTGGCGGGAAGCTTAGGCAGTAGGAGAATGAAAATTGTCCTACTTTAATTTTGTTCCTTTCATACATGTGTGCCATAACACAGTCTTAATTACATGAGCTGTTTTTTCAGGAGGGAAGAATTCAAGTTGAATAGCAGATAAGTTTATTTCTAGAAGAGTAGAAAGCCTTTCCAGTCCTGTGGCTGCCTTCCACAACACCTGTATGACTGAGAGCAGTAGAGCTTTCAGCATGGAGGACAAGGAGATGCTTACCCATGGGGTAACTAACCTCTCTGGGATTTAAGCAGTCTGTCGTGGGCTGTGGCCACATATCAGGAAGGAATATGATCCACGAGTATCCCATACAGGCCAGTCTCTGCAGCATCTGCTGCCTCATTTCATCCTCAAATGAGCTTTTAGACTGTAAGCAGATGTTCTCCCTACAAACATTTACCCTTGAGTGAGAAACCCTTGGTGAGAAATGCTAGCTGGCCCTCCCCCAAAACTTACTGCTTCCACAGCTTTGCTGGGCAGAGCTGCTGAAGTGAGCATTGCGGTTATCCTTGAGGTGAGCAGCTTAAGCACTAGGATTTTGGTCACGAGGCATTTCACTGGAGGAACGAGGCATTCATACGCCTAGCTCAGAACAGATCTGAGGGCAGCAGCCTTCAACTGCACGTAGCAATGAGCAGCAAGTGCTGGGTATCTCCTCCACCAGCACAGCTGGGGCCTGCCTAGGGAGAACATCTGTCCACAGAAATGACATTGGCTGTTCCACTCCACTGAGAGAGTTCAGTCTGGACCAAATTAGGGAGCATTTACACGAACTGTCAGCAAAACTGTGGGGATAGTTAACTGGGGAGCAGCGCAGCTGGATGTGAGAGAGAACTTCATCCTAAGAAACAATGAAACATTTTTGAGCATGTGACTGCACATTGAAGGGGGGGTACCACTCTTTAGAGAGAGAGCCTGGCTAGTGTTGGCTGCCCGAAGTACCTGCTCCTTTAGCTACTTTGGCCTTATTCTCCCTGACATTGTTTCTCATTGGTGAGACTGGAGGTTGTAGTTCTATTTACAGAACTTTTAAAAGATTCTGCTGCCTCATTTAGGTATTTAAATAAGTACCACAAAAGTGTCAAAGAGGAAGTTGGCCATATACTGCAGTTTTTTTCTGGTAAATGACAGTGTTCCCCAGTGTTAATGTTTGGCCTGTCTGTCTGATTTTGCTCAGTGGTGAAGAGCCTCTGCTCTAATAATCCAGGGGACAGAAAACATTTCTAGCCTATCAGTAAAAGACTGGGAATATAACAAGAGTCTTACCTACTAAGCCCAGTGGTTTCAGGATATCTTGTGCTATTGCTTCTGTTCTTCTTTGTGATCTTTTTTTACAGGGGAAGGAACAAGTGCTCTGCAACTCTGAATGTCAAACCAACACTGCTCGTCTTCAAGATGTGATGTTCTTTTAGCTGGCAGCCAAATAAAGCCTTTTGTAAGTATCTCAACTTCAGGGCAGATAGACAAGTACATTCAGCACCAAGAGTCTGTTTGCTGAACATGTATTCATCTGGAGACTGACAGAAAACCAAAACAGATCCATTATGTTGTACTAAGTTTGTCTTTAGGAGAAAAATGAGGCATGGAAACATGGCTGCTGACACTCCCTATGACTTGCAAGAAAGAATAAAATACAGATTCCTCTACATGGTTTGGGGGAAAGATCCACATAGAAGGACAGTGGCTCAGTATTTCAGCTGTCCCATTTCTGACTGTCCTGCCACTGAGCAAACACTCATCGCTGAGGGTTTCGCTGACCCCTCTGGTCCCCTCCACTGAGGTTGCATCCAAGCCAAATGATGGATCTGAAGATTCTGTCTTCGTGAGCAAGTTCCGTCACACTGAGTTCTCAAATGATTCAGTTTTGGAGAGTTCACCAGTGACCAAGAAAACATGGGTACTATGTAAAATTAAAGCTAATAGGAGCTGGAAATTTGTTCGTACAGGAACAGAGTCAGACTGAACTCCTAAGGCAAATTTTCTGTTCTCCACAATAATTTAGTTTGGTTTTCTGCAACAGACTTTTGAAAGATTATAGCACACCTTGGCTAAAAGGTACTGTGTACTTCTGTGATGCAAGCAGAAAAGCTTACAGCTCTTAATCTTACTGCCACCAATGAAAATCCTAATTTTGATTCCTGGACTGAAGAAGGAAGGGAGGAACAAGGAAGCTCCAACTCTGCACCTTCTTCCCAAGAACAACACAAGTCCCTCTTTCTTCTGTGTCTACATAAAAGCTTAACACTCGTGAAAAAATCACAGTTTCCTTGGCTTGTGACCTGTGGTGTCAGGAAAGAAATTTGGAAAAAATTACCTGTCTTCCTGCATTATGGAGTTACTTTTAGGGACAGTGAGTATGAGACATATGAAAAATAAATCCTCAACCATGAAATTAACAGAGGAAACAAGCTTTATTTTTATTATTTGAAATTTTTGTGCGTGGTAAAGGTACACATTTGACTCTGGTTTTCCTACATTTCCAAGACAGAGTAATTTTTTTGTCAGCTAAAGCATTATGAACACCATGGCACACAGGAAGCTAAAACTACACACACACACACACACGCGCGCGCGCGCACACACACACGCAAACACTTTGTTGTGCATCTTTCATCCTTGACCTTAAGGAGAAAAGGTTTGTATTTAGCCTCATAGGAATTTTAAAAAACCAAACAAAAACATCATCATCAACACAAAAAACAAGTGAGAAAAATATTTCATTATGAGTGTCAAGAGAGTGCAAGGCTTACATATACACAAAACATATATTGACTTACAAAGATGGAATGTACAAAACCTAAAAAAACATGAAAAAAAGAACTGGAAACACTCCTAGAGCTGGAAAGCTGCAGCATATCAACTGGTAGAGATTTCTATCAGGGGCTGCTGCCATACACTACGCAACGTAGGGAATATTCCCATGTCATAAAACCAAAGGAAAAGTGTCAGGGTTAAGGCTGTGTTGCTCACAAACATCGACTGAAGTGCTGTACATTCGTCAGAAATAAAATGACCGGTTAGGAACCTTCCCACTCTGTCGCACAAATACATTTTGTGCGCTTTCCACAAACAGTTCAAATAATCACTGCTCACAATTCTTGAAGGAAATTTTGATTATACATCATGGTTTCATAACGAGCTGTCTCCCATAACTGAAAGTAATTTCTTCATAACAAACGCAACATATCGGGCACTTATAGTTCTCATTATGGCAACACTAGATCCTTAGTTATAAAAAATACTGACATAAAATCAAAAGCCCTCTAGCTTTTACAGAACAGATGAGCATTTACTAGTAAATAATTCTCCATCTTCATGAGGCAAATGCTTGCCTAAACCATTTTCCTTTTCAATACATTGGTGCTGGTTTAGCCTATGTAAAACTCTCATTTATATTGGATTTATCTGAACAGATCTTTTTATTCTATTCACAAAACAATGAAAATACAGTTGGCTAGTTTGTCCTAAAATGCTCCATATGACACGAGATCTAACAACCTTTTGAGATTACTTTTGAGTTGAAGATTAGTTAAATGAAGCACGTACTTTCACCATTCATGCTGTGCTGCTAGTCAATTAGCATTCCAGGGAAGTCAAGGGGACATTTGGTTATACCTGAAATCTGGCAGCAGCGTGCCTATAAAGCCTTTAATAAATGCTAACAAGTCAGCAAATCAAGTAGTGCAATTCTGACCTTCCCTTAATTGGATGAGAAAAAAGTCTGCCAGTTTTTAAGTGCAGCATTTCTGCTTTGGTTGCTCTTTGTAAGGTTTGTAAGCCAAGCATTTTAGCAAAGCTGGCTTCAGAAGCACACCGTAAAAGCAATGTGTTTCTCAGTTTGCCAGTACCAGGCAGATAAGGTCAGACCTTGGAAGGGAATGCCCTATGCCACTAAATTTGAAATTGCAGTTGACAGCATTTGCTATCAGAAAGAACTTCAAATTAGTGACATTTTTTAGGTGCTGCCCTGCTGATAATGTCTGAAAATCCAAAAAGACTACTCAATTTCAAGAAAAAAGCCACAAAACCCCTAATAGCTTTGAGCTGGGTTGTGAGGGAGTTATATGCAGAATTCACGATTTCATCACGATGCATTGGGTTCACAAGGATTATCTAATATCCTGGTAAACAGTGCTGGACTGAAGGGAGTGAAAAGCTTTTGAAGAAAAGTGTATACATGAAATAGCACAGTCTTAAGAATCTGCTTTGATATATAGATTAGGATCTGATTTTCATGCTTCTCAAAGTTCCTGACATCAGTGGATTCGGCAATGTTTTCTGAGGGGTAAACATGCAAGCTTAGTAAAACTGTATTATAAAAATTCATATTTGGAACTAAATATGATAACTGACAGCCACAGCACATTTTTTAAAAGTTTTTACCTCAATCTGTGCAACCCCTTCTCTTTATTAATAAATACAGTTCAAATGCTATGCACCTTTTCTTCATTGATAAATGTGCCATTTAAGGGCCTTCCAATGTCAGAAAGTGTTATAAGGACACTTAGAATGAAAATTTGATCTACAACTTTGTTAAATTTTGATAGGACAGTTTATTGGTAATGACTGAGATACCATCTTCAGAATTTTAGGACAAACTCAGTTCAAGCAGAGGATATTTTGTTCTCTTAGTAATAACAAACTTGAGTTTTAATATTTCATAAATGTAACCACCACTTTCTTAGCTTCATTATACAGTCCAACCTTAAGCTTCATGCACAAAATACTTACTCCAATGAAATAAGGAAACCTATACTTGCACAAGAAATTGTAAATTGGCTGTATGTGCAAAAAATAAGCAAAGGAAAGAAGAGGAAATATCTTTAGGAAACGGTAATTAAAAACCAGACAAACCCCCCATTTAAGAACCTTGGGGTCTGCATTTTTACAAGTCAAATGCAACTTTACAAAAAAACCATTAGTTTTTCTCAACTTCATTGAAACAACCACCTTAACCTTTTAGAAAGAAGACAAATACTTGTAACAAGAAATGTTATCAAAGACTTCTTCCCATTTTGCAAACATGCTTAAAATAGTCCCTTGTTTCTGACCCAATGCCCTTTTGTTTCAAGGCCCTAAAAATGAGGAAAGGAAGACAGCACTTCCCAGGCTACTGCAAGCATTGGCAGCAAGCTCACCAGCTCCTCAAACAACACCTGAAAGGGAGCACCACTCTATCTGTATCAGGCTACAGTAGCAATTCAACTTTTGACCACTGGATATAGAAATAAGAATAAAGCCAATGCTATTTTAGAAAGGACAAGTTCATACGTAAAAAACCCCCAACAAACCAAACATTAAAAACAGAACCATGCCTGTAAGTATTTCCAGTTAAATTAATACTTCAACAAAGAACACAGTAGAGAGATCTGGCAGAGGAAGAAGGGTCATTTTTCGGAGTACTGCCATTGTCAAATATCATACATACATTCCGGTTTGCTGAAATAACCCACGTTTACTTTTTTTTTTTCATTTTGTGTCAATCAATCATACATACATACATACAAACAAATTGGAACAAATCTCACAGTCCTTGTTTTGTCCTCTAACAAAATTCCCTTTGATGAAGGACTTCAGGAATTGGTTCAAATTCATTTTTATTTGTAACATTTTTTCTCACATAAAAACAAATAGCTTTGGTAACCCTTGGCTTTCCTATACAACCTCTGTTTACCACAGTTCCTTTGGTTGTATAATGTAGGTCCTCCACAGGGGTACTTCTCTGGCTTTCTGTCCTGTGTGAAGCTGCATTTTGTTTTATAGGTTAATACAATGAATTGCCGTAAGGAAACATGGCAATGAACATGTACGAAAGAGTGGCACACATGAGGTTAATTGAGTTGACATTGTAATAACCCTGATCCTAATGAACTAGTTTGGTGTCAAAAGGTCTGTGGTTACACAGAAATTCTGCTCCCACTAATGTATCACTACAATTAAGTTTTTCCAGAGCTTTAGAAATGTCAGGTCTCTGCAAAGTCCTTCCTGCACATTGAGCAAGAGGAAGAGTGAAAAACGGTCGCACAAAACAATCCTTCATTAATTCCACATGAGTAGGGAATTTGCATTGATTCTCATAGTGCTAAACATTGAGCTGTGTTAGGTCTGACGGTTAGAGATAGACGGATTTTGTGAGACTTAACCTTATACTAAAAGGACCTACTTGTTATACACAGTAAGACTAAAGAATGTTAAAAGTGTAATACCTACCATGATAATGAGATCTAGAAGATTCCCAGGATCACCTCTGGGTTAAATAACACGTAAGAATGATACTTCTTTAAATTTGGAAGCTCTGAGCAGGAGCTATCCTTTGCAGTCATCAAAAAGCTTTGGGGACTTTACCCAAACTTTGCTGATTTTTGCCTAATTATTAAATTCCAGTTCCATAGGTTGCAGTTTGTGTTTAATTTCACATTGTCTTTATGAATTCAGTTACAGAGGATTTTTTTTATTAACACAACAAAAAGTCCAGTGAGAAACATAAGAGGTGCAAGTCCTATGTAAACAAGGTAAGTTTGGAAATTATCACAAGAAGTCCATAAGAGACTCCTTTGTTATTAAAAATGAACACAAAGTAGGAGATATCCTGCATTGGATCTCTAGGACGAGTCTTTCCTTAAGGGTGGGTGATTTTCCAGCTCCAGAGCTCGTTGCTACTGTAAGTATCGATAGACCTTGAAGCAGTGATTTCCAGAGTCTGCAACTACAACGTGACCATCTGAAGTAAGAGCCAGACCTTGGGGACCATACAGTGGGTCAGCAGAGGTGTTAATGTAGGATAAAAATGATCCGCTTCCATCAAAAACCTTTGAGGGTGAGAAAGCACAGAATAAATGTTATTCATAAAAAAGGAAAGTAGCGGACACAAGCCTGCTCTCAGTTATACTTCTCATTTCTGAAACTGTTGATGTACACTAGAATAAACAAGGGCAAAATCCATTCTATTATCTCATAATATGCAAGTTTATATACAAATGTATTTTCTTATTAAAAGGAACTAATTAAAGGTGCCAGGATCTTTGGCAAGAATTAACACACAATGAAATAACAATAATAATAAATAAGAACCTCAGCTGCTCCTTGTTCTAAAAATAGTCAACTACAATAAATCAAACTTAATCAGGCACTCAACCAACACCTTATTTTCCTAACAAATATTACGGTTGTGGCTAGCCTGATTCTTAGGTTCCCATACAGAGAAAACCAGGAATTTGTTTACCCTGTTGACAGTGCTTCCTGAGAACAACTCATAAGCAGCTCCCTCAGTTTTATATTCAGTGGAAATAATACATACACTTGTTTATTAGGTATTTGGCAAACAAGAACTTGTGATTAGCACTTAAAAGATAGAAAGAGTGCAACTCTCATACCTTAAAGCAGAATAATTTCTCGACATTTAAAAAAGATGATAAAATCTGCTGCATTCACCTCAGGTCATTTGCTTTTTCATATTTTCCACTATGCTTCTAATCTTCTGTTACGGTGATTATAAAGTACTATCATCTCAGCAATGCTTGCAAGTCTCATTAACCATCAAATAACTTTTGGGGCAAAAGTTTACTTGGCACCAAAATCCTTGGTCACAGTGGCCATCAGAGCTGCCAGCAGCCACACTGAAAAGCCCACAATCTGGCACCACCAGTCCTGAAAGTGGACAGGCCAGCAGTGAGGCATATAAAGGATGGTGTGAGAAACCACACCACTTCTAATGCTGATGGTGTTTCTTAGGCAGTTTGAAGGCCAGAATTACCAACCCATTTTTTAATCAAGCACCTTTGAAATACAGAAATTTCTACCTGTATTCGGCTGTTTCCCCAATCTGCTACAATAATATTTCCATTAGAATCTACAGCTACTCCAGTTGGTGCATTAAATTGCCCATTTCCTTCTCCATTTGATCCAAACTTCAGCATGAATTCTCCCTCCTGGTTAAATACCTGTATGGGTTAAAACAAAACCTGAATATGGCATGATATCAAATATTAGTAATCTAGTAGTACCGGTTCAACTGCTAATTAAAGGAGGAATTGAAGAGTTCCCAGGAATACACAGCCCCAACACGCACGCACGCACGCACACACACACACACACTCACACACACTCTCTCTGAAAATGGGAGAAAAGGTGCCCATCTCTCCTTCCACTCCATTACACCATACACTGTTTCCCTTCTCACTTAAGGTCTGATTTATGTCAGACACGGAGGCAAAGGGCCCCAGAACCCTTCTGCGGCTTGTTCATCTTGAACTAAAAAGAGCTGAATGTAGATACGGCACTGGGTTCTTTGTTTCTGTGGAACTAAAACACAATGGAGCAGATGCTCTCTTCTCTGCTGCCATAATCTAACACACATTGCAAATCATGGCATGCTGCTCTGTGTATAGACAGTTCAGCAACTGAATTCTCTGTGATGGTAACAGGTTTAGACAGCAGAAAGATGGAGCTGATCAATGACTATTCCATCAGTGACGTGGATGCACCAACGGGACCAAATGAGATACAAAACGGGCCATTTACGTGGTGCCACAGCTATCTCTAAAATATTTTGGTCCATCTTGGACCCAGGCCCAGCTACAGCACAAGGTCCAACAGTGTTCTTACAGACTGACTGTGGCTTGCATAACAAAATGCAAAGACCTGACAAGTGCCAAGTACATACTGAAGTGCTGACAAGGTGGAAGATGTCAGGAAATCCTTCTGTTCTCGAACACGCACAGTGAACAGAGAAAAAACATTTGGGAAAGGAAATTAATGAAGTACCAGGTTAGTGCCTCAGATGATTAAAGAAAATATAAAAAAAAAAGCAGCCAACTAATGAAAAACCAGGCAAAGATATATTTCTCTCTCCCTGGGCTAAAGTGACCAGATGAGAGAGAAGCGTACATTGCGCAGGGTTTTCCATAGAAGATGCCTGAGGGAAGGAACATCCTTGAAGGTTAATGGGGGCAGGAGAAAAATGTTGCTGAGTGAGCTTGTTTAATTCGAGACACTGGTGGCAGGAAGAGGCTTTGGGACTCATAAGAGTGAAATTAATTTATTTAGTTATTTATAAAGTAATTTCTTATTTAAAAGAAGATGTACTCTCTGCTCTCAGATTATAAACTCTCCAGAGTGTCAACAGTTATATGTACCAATTTAGAGAACACTACAAAAATAAGAATCTTTTCCAGTTAGTACCAAATTGTAACAAGTAACATTTGTATCCCATTGAGTCACACCAGAGACAGATGGGACACCCTGTTCTCATTAGAAATGTAATAATTATAAATCCTCTAAGATGCCACACTTCTAACATCTCTTCACTTGCTTTTTTTTTCATTTCAGTTTGCCCCTTGCTGTTAAACCTCTCCAGGCACTCTTGTTACCAGGCAAACCTTGCTTGTGGAGAGGTAATTTATGGAGTCATAGGCCTCCTGCTGCTTTAGGGCTCCTGCAGCAGTCTTGGTTTCTGTGTTGTAATCCAAACTATGAGCTGCTACTTCCTCATAAATTCCAAAAGGATATGCAAGCAAGGTTGCTATTCCAAACCTAGGTGATTCAGCACTGCTCAGGACACAAAGGTGTCTATGCTTAGGCAGCAACTTCCCATTTCAGGTGAATATATAAAATTTATTTCTTCAATCAAGAACACTGAAGAACTAGACTAAGAGCTCATCTTTGTGCGCAGTCAAAATAGGCATTAGGTGAAATGCCAGGGATTTTGTTGGTGTGTGGGACTGACACACATGCCCTGAGAAGCCAGGTAGAACAGCATCCTGCCTGTGTCCTCCTGCTGCTGCTTCCTGTAGAGGGAAGGCACAAGAGCACGCAGGAAGTGTATGAGAGGGAATGCCGAGGACAATCACTCACAGGCACAGGTGAGGCGTTTCTGTGCCTGTATCTCCTTCACAGACATTTGCCAACATATCTTAGCTTGTTTCCTTGGTTTGGTTTATTACTGGGACAAACAAATAAACTTCCTATTATACCATGACTTTAAGAGGCCATGAGTCAGGACTTCCCATGGGTGTAAGGACTAGGGGCCAGTTCTGCCTAGTGCAGGAGGTACTGAATGAAAAACAATAGTTACACAGGTTTGAAGAGAATCAGGTTGTAAAATGGACCCAGTAATCTTAAAGCTTATAGGAATGGAATTTAAAGACTGTCATGTATCTTTACTTTGTTATAATTTTATCCAAGTAGAAATGTGGAAAGCTTTTACTGGGAAATTCAAAAGCCAGACTTTTAAAAGAGGACAGAACACAGGGTCAATAACAGGTTTGGCAGAGGGCTAATAAAAATAAGTACGTTGAAATTATTATCTCAAGTATGCCTTAGGTTTAAGCAATTGAATTAGAGACCATTATAGTGACACCAAAGGCAATGGACTGTATCTTCACTAAGCAATGCACTGCATGCACAAAGTTCTCTGAAAGTGCTGTCCTTATAGCAGAGCTCTTACACATGGAGTGTGATCTCTTTGGTTTTAACAATACTTTATTTTCCCCAAGAAAGTATCATGATAAAATTAAAATGGCAACCTTCCAAGTTGCCATTAATTGACAGTACCTTGACAGAATGGTTATGAAAATCTGTAATGATAATTTCATTGTTGCTGTTTACAGCTGCAAAATGAGGACCTGCAATGCAGAAAAAGAAGAAAAAAAAATAGTAATATCATTAAAATAAAAAGTATGGTTAAATTTTTAAAAAAATAGAATATTTTTTATATTCTGCTAGAATATTATGTTTGGCTTCTGAGCAATAGTAGTCAAAGTGGGAATACCAATTTCAAATTAAGAATAATTTTACTTAATTTTTTTTTAAAAAGCTCAGCATGCTTTTTGTAAACACAAATAATTTCTTTTTCAACCAGTTGTCAGCTATTGTTATGAATAAGCACTGTTCACTTCTCCCTCTCTTGTATACATATGACTATTCAGAGATTTATGGGCTTATTAACAAGACAAAACATGTAGTGCTTAAGCATAAAGTTGTGTATACACTGAAAATTGTTATCAAAAATGTTCCTGTAAATTCTTAATTGAAATATTTTATGCTCTATATGCTCATGTCTTACAAGCATTTGAGCTAACAAGTTTTAGGACAAATAAGAAAGTTACTTAGAAGACCACTGTCAGGGAAAAAAGGGCGTTTTTTGCTTTACATTGTGTATTGAAATATGTGTGCAAATTTGAGTAAAAAACAAATGTTGGTTTGAAAACAGGCAAGTACCCAAATTAAAACACTTGGTGCTATTTTGAGTTATTAAACAGAACAGAACTCAGTTTCAATTTTCACAGTATATCAGGGTAAACTATAAAAAAGGTGAAAAATTTTACATTGAAAACATTCAAGTATTGACAATTTACCTGTCTTCTGTAGCCTATCAGCAAGAAGAGGTGATACATTTTTCAAATGCACTGTTAGGAAGTATTAGCCTACTTATTTTTAGGAGGTGTTCTTGCAAATTTTCAAATGAAAAGAAATTGAGATACCCAGAAAATTTAGCTGTGTTAGAGCCCAAGCTCTCATAAATTATATACGTTATGCCATAAGACATTGCAAGAGATCGCAGGATAAAAACACATTGATGCTATTCCTCTCTTTCACTGTGAAGCAGTCAAAACATCAGACCAATGAAACTACATACTAAAAATGACCCAACACCTGTAAAATGACCTGCATACCTAATCTGGCATCTTCGTTTCAAATTTTTAAAGAATAGCTATTCACTTGAAATATATCAGTGGAGTTGTTCTGGTTTTTAAACTTAGTTGCATGTTCTACTTGAAAGACACCATGTGCAAGCAGTCAGTCGAGTATAAATGGCAATTTCCCCAAACTTACACTGGCTGTTCCATAACTCTGCCTTCCTGATCTCAATCTTAACACTACCCCATTAAACTAATTTTCTAAGAGATACCACTTAAGGCATTGGGTTTTGTGTATCTGATGATTGGAAACACAAAGCACAGCGTTTGAGTTGATTATGGTGCACAGCTTAGTGTGCACAAAGCACTTATAAAATGCTAGTTAAGATCAGTCTTTCTTGGGTCACTGATCTGAAATGCTTCCAGGCATCAGGAGGTAGATGAAACAATCTGGTTACAGTTACATTTGCAGAACAGATGTTACAGTCTGCCTGACCAACCAAGCAAATGGTGAAGTGAATAGGAGCTGTACGTCTAGCAGAACCTCTCCCCCGGAGGATAAAGGAGTAGGATACAGCATCTTCAACATGCTCGAACATCATGCAAATGTGAGCAGAAGAGGCAAGAAAAGGGGATTTACATATTACCATCAAGTGTACCTGCAAACTGCTTGTCACCATTTCCTCGACTCCCAAACCTGGTGACTATTTTCCCATTTGGCTGGAAGATGAAGACGCAGCATGCTTTATTGTCCACTACAATGATGTGTCCGTTGCGATCCACTGAAACCCCTTTAGGGCCCATGAGCTTTCCAGACCCAATTTTAGCCTAAAAGGGAAAACACAAAACAGGAAAATATGTTGGCATGATAGAAATTAGTTAGTACAGTTTGAAGATTGTATTACAGGCACACAGCAGAATGGAGAGACTTTTTTTCATCAAAAGTTGGAAGTGATTGTTTTTATCAACTCTTACTGTATACTTTTTAATTTTTTCTTCAGCTGAAAATAAAGTCTGCTTTCTGTATGTCTTTTCTAGACTGAAAAATCTGTTGCCTCAGCAACTGAGTACAAGTATACAACTCATAAGAAATATAATCATCAGACTTGTGTGACTTGATAAACTGCAGCACCTGTCAGAAATGTCTGTATACCCAGCATTAGGGTACCAGCAGGATAGGCAGACAAGCAGAAAGGACTTTTGACTCCTATTGCATGCTATTCCTGAGTCCAACCACCACCTTGATGGACAAGGAAACATCTTTATCACCAAAGAAGTCAGAGTTCTTGGAGCATCAGGGCTGGGTGGGTTGTAGACTATGATGTACTCTGTTGCCTTCCTTGGGTTGGTAAGACACCAGCACCTTCTGAGTGCTCTCAGAAAGAATTTGAGCAGAGCTAAAGCTCAGGCTAACCTCTCTATCTTCCATCAGATTCCACATGAGATTGCTTCACTTGCTGCTTAGACACATGAAATCTCAGCTGAAAACTGCAAAGGAGAGAGGATCATGTTGCCAAACAGCAAATGAAGCAATCTTTCAAACACTAAACAAATCAAAGCTTGTTCCTGTCTTAAGTAAATGAAATTATTTCCATAATTTTAAATAGACCTTGTGACTACCAAAACCATCTGCCAGCATAATCAGCAACAGCAGGGGAATTGTATACAATATTTCAATGGAAAAATGTTCAGTAGACATGAGATGGATCTCACAACAGTAAATTATTTGGAAAGGCTAGAGAGCTGTCAAATCCAAAAATGTCAGAAGCATTCTTTAGTAGGTTTAAAAAGAAGGGGTTCTAAGAAGAGGATCTAAGCAGCAGAGCAAGCAGAAATTGAGATCAAGCCTTCAAAGAATCCATCAGCTACCTGGGCATATACCCAAGAAGACTCTAGGATCACCGCACCATTCAGCTCTTTTTAAGGCAGAGCTTCTAGAAACTGTTTTAATCTACATAAAATCAGTTGAGTTTTGACCTTTCAGTTTAAAAAGGGTGTAACTACCTAATTGTTTCCATTGGAATGGAGCAACTTGTGTCCTGCTTTTAGTTATTTTTTTCAATTGATGGACAGTTTCGAAAGCACTTATCCAGGTTTCAAAAGTCTGTACTGGACAGACAATCCACCAAACAGGCTGTGTTGAAATGATGGATTCCAGAACTTTCAGATCCTGTAGTAATTTGTGAGAGACACATCCTACAAACTGAGGTCTGTATCTTGGTGAAGAACACACTTTTTGCATTGGAATTTAAATGAAATCTATACTAAGATTCTAATCTTATTTATGAAACAAGGCCATCTTTCACCTCACTGCCTTTGCAGAGTAAGATAGATCACCACCTAGAAAAAGCAATGCTGTGAATCATAGAATCATTGAGGTTGGAAAAGACATCTAAGATTGAGTCCAAGCATTAACCTAACAGTGTCATGTTTACCATTAAACCATGTCCCCAACTACCACATCTACTTCTGACTTCTCTGCCCCTCTCCCCTCCCTCCTGCAACTGGCGAGCAGCAGTGGGACAGATTACAAGGCCTGGAGAAAATTTATTGCCTAACTCATTTCTCTCATGTCCCTGATGTGTTCAAAGCAAACAGAAGGAGCTTTCCTACCCTTACTAAATCCCAGGCTCCCATTCCACGGTATATTCTCATAGGTGGGGTTGCAGGTAAAAATAGGAATGATCCTAAAATAAAACCACCTGGGTTCCCTGAGGATGGCTGCTACCAAGCCACTACACGACCTTTTTCAGTCTCCAGTAAAGAAAATTCCAGGGAGTAAATCTTGCAGGTTCAAGACTATGCTTAGGCACCATGCAATGATCATGTGTCAGTTTTATGTTCATGTGCATATACTGTTATAAACTGCAAAATATTTAGGCAAAATCTACCTAATTGAATCATGCTAAAATATCCCCAGGAAAAACTATTAAAAATTATTTTGTGTTCACCAGGGGAAAGATATGAGCAGAGCTACAAAATGCATTCAGGTTTGCATAACAACAAAGCAGCCAAACCATAAATCAGATGCAAATCTGTACATGTATTTCCTTTGGGGTGATTAAATCATATTCCCCTCCTTCCTTTGGGATGCCCGCGTGGTTGTCTGCTTGAGCATTGCACCACCTCCTTACCATCTTTCCAGGATTCCTATGGAAAATGACTGAGACTCATGAGTACAGTGTCTTCCTGCCCATATAAACACATATGGAAAAACATAATGAATAAATCACATACTACATTAATGGGCACTCATTGCTGAGAAGAGTAATAAAAATCACTATTCTTGGGCCAGGTTTAAAATATAATTTGCAAGCAGCAATAAAGTATGCCTAGCTAGAGTTTGCAATGCTTTTTACTAAAAATCTGTTTCCAGTTTAGATCAAAATATGCTGATGACACATTACTGGATCTGGCTGAACATACTCTTTGTATATTTTTATTTCTAAGTTTCTTAGAATTATAAGTTTGATTATTTAGAACAGAACATTATGAAACCCAGTCATTCCAGTTAAGAGTATGAATGGAAGTATTTTCAGGCTTTTTTTCCATTAGAAACGAATACAGTATAATGAATCATGTAAACCCTTAAAACAAATAATATGTTTAATTGAATTCAGTCAAGGACATTATGTCCCTTATTTTATAGGCTCTTAGGAATTTAGACTGGTTTTCAAACATGTGTTTATAAAGCCACCCTACCAGGATGGAAAATATTCTACAGTGTGATATTCCTAGAGGTAAAAAAAAAAAAAAAAAAAAAAGAAGCTATCCTATATAAAAATATATGAAAACTTTTCCTCTGTAGAAGTTAGGGCTTAAGTTTAACTTTACCAATCTTGTTGCTGTCTGAAAGGTTCAGGATTGTCAGCAATTAATTACAAACTTTCAACATACCATCTTTTTCTGTTTGAGAACTTCTCTAATAAGGAGATACAGCTTTGTCACACATTGCAATATCACACAGTAAGTGGATTTATCATTCATGTGTCTGTCAAAATTCAACTGTGACCATTTAACCACACTACCTATTCCCATCTGAACATGCAGCCAGCTTCAGACAGCTCTTTCCTTAATTCTTCTAGTGAGACAAAGAAAAAGAATTCTGACATATAAAATGTTTCATCTTTTCCCACGTACCTAAACTTGATCATAACTTGAGTTGCAGAGCCCTGTTTGCTTGATAACAAGCTTAGCATCTTATCTTCAACTCTTAAAGACTGGAAAGAAAACAATTCTCTTCTCAGAGCACCAGGAATCATTCTCTTGGCTCTGTTGTCTAGTTCCTTCACTAGGTTTGAACACCACACTGGTGAGAAGCTGGTACAGCTGCTTCACCATGCCCTCTCTCCTTAGCCTAGTGCTGTATCTGCTGCAACAGTTTTCTTAAGCAATTCCAGAGTACTTGACAGAGGAAGCCAGCACTGTTATCTGCCTTTTACAGATGAAGAAAATAAAGCACTGGGAAGTGAAATGAAGATCACTAGTCACCCATGAGATCTGTAGCATAGCCAGAAACAGAAGCCCTGAATCCTAAGACCCAGTCTGAGTCTTTATCATTTCCAGGATAATACAGCTTTTCATGTGAAGAAGCTCATGTTTTGGTACAACCTTAGATTAGAGTTTGTCCGCCTCTGCATTATGTAAGTGTTACAGCCTTGAGAAAACAGAGCTCTGTCTTTCTTGCTGCCAGAAACTGAGGAAGGTGACACTTTTCTGCCTGGCAGTGGAGGTTGCCAAGGGGAGTCAATCCAGTGCTGTAATCATGGAGATGCCTGGGCCTGGCTCCAGGGAAATTTGCCTCATGGCTCACATGACTATTAAAACTCCACTAAGGGAGAGTAAATGTAAGTAAATACAGAAGGAACGGGACAACATCAAAAATAGTTAGATTAAGCTCAAACCAGCCCCCTGATATTGCTGAGTTAACAACTAGCAGGCTACCTGCATCAGAGGTCTTTCACAATGATTTGGAGGTGCAGTCCTTTGAAGGCAAATGCCATTATGCCTTTCTCTCTCTCTCTCTATTACCTTAGCAAGCACTGCCCAATTTAAACTGACAAGGCCCCTGTAAGAATTACCACTGCCAACACACAAGAAATTACAAGGCTTTGCCCAGATTCCCACAGGCTAGATCTGTTGTATCTATGTTTTTTTCTTACAATGTATTTTATTTAACCCCATCATAGAATAATATCCTGAGTTGGAAGGGACCCACAAGGCTCATCAAGTAAAACTCCTGGTCCTGCACCATCATGCTCAATACAAGCCCTATCCCTTCATGGCACTGACTGTCCCCCATATCACAGCCTCACCATCAGTGGACACGACTTCCCAACCCTGTGTGTGTCCCCCACAGTTCCCCCAGGCCCTCTGCTCACCCTACCTGCACCCCTCCTCCCCAGCACAGCTGTCCAGCTGCACTGTGCAGTACAGGATGCCCCAAACCAGTGCTGCACCAGTACAGGACCCCCCACTCCCATGACAGCTCCTCAGTGTGGCTCTGTGCCCATCCCTGTCTCCATCCCCCCTGCCTGGCTGCTGCTCTCCCCACGCACATGCTCTGCCACCTGCCCTGCACATATATGCTTATGCCTACCCTCTGTATAAAAAAATACTTCTACAAACATTTATTTTTCCTCTCATAAATATGGCTTATTGCATTCAATCTAAAAATAGTCTTTTATATCATTGATGTTTCATCTCTCATTTAATCAGTCTAGTCCCAAGAACTATGAAGTCTGATGCATTCATTTGTATTAACCATACAAACACTGCCAACATTACATAGCTTTTGCAATCCAGCAAAAACATTGACTGAAAACAAAGCTAGGCTTCACATCAGAGGAACTACATTAATAATTCATTTCCTTCAATACCTGTCTCCCTGCTATTGCACATAGGGTCCTGCCTTCTCCAGGGTTTTTTATGCCAGAGCTGGCACCATCCAAAATGCTGGATTTACAGCATATCTTAAGGAGGAAGGAAAGCAACCCATCCATGCTCTGTGTCCAGATCAAGCCAGTTCATATTAAAGATGTTAATAATTATTTAAAACACACTTAGGATACTCAGAGTATTTGGATTCTTAACAAAATACATTTTCCTTTGGGTTTGTGTTGGTGTTTTCATTTCATTTAAGGACTTCAGCCAAAACCAAGGTTTTCCTGTGTAGCTGTACATTTTCAAAATTACTTGACAAGTAAAATCACATTCTCTTTGCAAATGCAAGTAATTTGTATTTTTTTTAACACTTGCATTGAATTTTAGTGTTGTTTTATTTTAGCTTGAAGTCTTTTAGCTTAAAAGCATACACACCTGTTTCTCAGATGGAGGTCACTGAGGGCTATATAAGCACAATTGCCTATTTGCATTTGTCACTTTGCAAAGGCTGTTCAGAGGAAAGCCATTTGTTGTTGCATACACGAGCAGCTCAGAACCTGAGCTTTTTGGTCATTAGGCTGCCAGAAAAGTAGCCAAACAGGTAATTGCTCTCCAATGCAGGACTCCACAACTAAGTACCTGGGGCAGAAATTTCCCTGCAGGTCCATTATCCCAATGGGTGAGTACTGCTAATCTCTGCCAGAGGTGGCTCTCTCTAGTGTGCACCACCAGACTTGGTAACGTGCATTCAGAGAACAGCACCAAATGGAGGCAACCTTTAATTCTCTCTGGAACTGCACCTGAATCCAAGCGAAATAAATACTGCAGGTTGGAAATCATCAATGTAGTGTAGTAGCTGCTGCCTTATTTTACTCCCATTAAAGGGATCAGAGTTGCTATGAAAATATGAGGTGTGCTTTCCTTAGAATTTCTGATTTCTGAAACCTACAACATCATTACTGTCTTTCAGTTTTTTCAGTGCACAACACACCACCTAAAACACTCCTGTCTATGCTGTAGCACTAGAACAACACCCTGGGTTACCTTTCCTTGCTTTTATTACCAACAGCATCATACATGAATTATACACTTTATTTGCTGAGAAGTATGGAACAAAAGAGGAAGCCATCATCAGTCTGCTACCTTCTTTTTCTCCTCCATATGTCACTGAAGAGCTTCATGTACTCCTTGTAAGATTTTGTGTTTGTCTGTGTGCATACATACACCTGCACACACCCTTCTGTACAATCAGAGTACTAATGATGTGAAGGTTGTTGAGCTAGTCCAACTAGCCTTGCTGGCACTTGCTATCCTCAACCATAAGTTACAGAAAGGCATCTACGCACCCAGTATGGAACATGTTGTCTCTGCTTGGTATAACATTAGCATTACTGCTGTGATCTCCTCCTATCAGTGATACGATGTGGCTGTGTCAGGGGTTTCCACATCACAACAATTGAATTCAGACTAAGTTACAGCCAAACTATGTAGTTTCTTGAAAAACAATGTTACTTTGCATTCCCTTGTAAGACAGAGAAGGCTCAGGAGAGTTAACATCGTAACTCATACCTTAAATTTTCCATCTGATGAGAATATGCTAACCCATTTGTTATCGTAGTCTGCAATAATGATGTCACCACTGGGATGCACAGCCACTCCTGTTGGCCGCTGCAGCTGGCCAGGAGACCTTCCTCGTATGCCAAAACGGCTTTTGAACTGACCATCATTGGAAAATATCTGCAAGACAAAACATGGATTTTAAAATTATGTCCACATATGACCATCACCTATTTCTTGAAGCTTAGATTTTAGCAAGTCACTAATGAACACTATAGTCAGGAAGAGACCTGCAAACATGGACTAGTTTTACACAGTCCATATTTGAAAGCGGTATGTATAATTTAAGAAGAAGCTTCCATCTGGACCCTAATTTCCAAAAAAAAAAAAAAAGGAATTCTCTGCACTTACACTGCACTATTTTTTCAGTGATCTCAAAGTACTTCACAAACACGAGTGAATTAAGCTTCACGAAGTCTCTCTCAGGTGGGAGGGGATGGTATTATTCCCTTACTAGAAATGAGGAAACTGAGGCACTGAGTGACTCGGCCACAGTCAAGCTGTAGAAAACATAGGAATATGTCCACTGGTTGTGTCCCCAAGCCAGGTAACTAGACACTGAAGTTCCTCTGAAGTGGCTGCAAATTATGAAGCATGAGGGTACTGATGAATATTTGACTCTCTCTTTGAAAAGGCCTGGAAACGAGTTCTCATGGCACGTGGCTTGCTGGTTCTCACATACAAGAACAAGCCACACACTGCTGCCATGTTCATTGCTACCACATGGGCAGCCTGGAGAGTGATGACAAATTGTTAATGGTAAAAAAGATACATGGCAAGCAAAAGAAAAAATACAGCTTGATTTTCACACAGGTTACAGAAGCCAAGAAATTATGGGTGTCAGGGGTGCGACCACACAAAAGATTTGATTATGATATCAGAAAGAGAAGTCAATTAAATAGACTAAAAGCCACTTGAAAATGACATCTACATGTTTATTTTTCTATTTGTAATTCCTTAAGAAATTATATTTGTGGCACCTTGACCTAGATTTATATTTGAAAACATGAGAGTAATAAAATTTACAATGTAAAATTATATTTACAAAAAGGCATTTTTCCAGATTATTGCACAACTTATTTTTCATTCATTGCCAAACATCATAAGGAATGGAAATAAACTCTGATTACATACTACGTATAGTATAGATCTGAAAAAGATAGCTGCAGGTCAAAAAGATGGAATGTTAATGGATGGTAAGTTGAGCTTCCCTTGTATTTTCTACATGTGCATGAACTGTACAAAATGTGTCTTTCTGGGAATACAAAACAGACAGACTTGTGGGGGCATGGAGAAAAACACTGAAAGTGGTACATCCTCATACCTGCACACACTGGTTGTTACTGTCTGCTATTAATATTTTTCCATTTGTAGATGCAGCTACACCTTGAAGATTAGTAAATTCGCCTTTGTTTCTTCCTTTGGTGCCTAAAATTGAACACAAAGCACATAAGAAATCAGGTTAGACAGGACTAATCAGTTAGGACCCAAATGCCAACACATGCAATTATTACATTTCTGATCAAAGGATTTCTATTTTGAAAAGTTCTTCTCACTGCTAGAACTTCAAAGAACCCTCTCAGTAACAGATATACAATTCTATCTACAAGCAGGGATTGTTCAAGGGACTGTTCTCACTCTTCAGCATATGTGTCACCCAAGCCTCCATCATCGTTAATTGCCTCTTTGGCCTTCATGAATCAGTGTTCACAAATTTCACCTTGTATGAGGGCAGTAGTAATAGGTTTTTACATAAGAGATGGACTTTTTCTAAACTGCAGATTTTTATTCCCTTTAATTCCCTTTAATTGAAAAGCCAATTAAAGGGGCAGTACATGGGAACATACAGACAAAGGCTAAGCTAAGAACTTGGACAGATGACATGGGTTTAGTACCATTAGCTAAATCTCCTCAGTGAAATTACAAAGCTGGGATAAAATATACCACTTTGGACGTGGCCATTTCAAGACAGGGCAGTTTCCTATTCCCTCATACATAGTTTTGAGTCATAGGCTTCAAAAATTCCCTTAGCAGGGAAATTCAGATGAAGAACTAGCTTTGAACAAATGATACTTATGGGCCAATGAAAACCAACACCTGGAGACTGAATGCTTCTGGAGACACCTTGGATTGGTCTAATAAAGCAGTGTCCACTCACAGAAGTCTCATTTTAACACGGGATAAATGCACTCGTGATTTACATAGAACTGAAAGTCTTCTACCCAGTGGCTTAAGGTGATAAGGAGTTGTAAAATGTCAATTTTTCACAAAAGTTCATTAAGTTTAGGTGGCTTATTACTTAGGTGTTTGTTCTGAGATATTCCACGGAGCATCACAGAGCAAACTGATTCCTTTGAAAGATCAGCCCTGAAGTGGCTGGTCCAAATTACACCTGGAACACAGGAACAGGATCCAAATTCCTGATTTATTTGTAAAGGAGGCTCAGGGGTCTTTAAAAAAGACTGCAGTTACGATCTTGGACTACAAGGTTATTATTAATAAACGAAGGAAATCGGAAATAAAACAAAAAAACCCCCACCAACTCTATAAGCTGTTCTTTACAAGATTTGGATGCAGCACTGTTTTTCTTCGTGAAATATTTTTACAAGCACTCACTGGCTGTGTATCTGACATTAATTGGTTCCAATATATGGTTTTAAATGAAAAACTTGTATTTAATTTTAGTTAGCCCAAAATATCCCGGAGCTCAGTGATTAAAACTGTTCTGACTGTGATGCCTAATATAAGACATACATATCAGCTCTAATTTGTATTTAGCTTTCATCAGGGATGTGCATGCTCGTAACAACCCTTCTTTCTTCTGTGGTGATGGCTGTGGGATGCATATTTCCTGTCACTGGCTAACAAGTAACATTTAATTTCTCTGCACTCAGTGCTGCAAGAATGTCCCTTTGTTTCAAGACTTATTTTCTTCAACTCCATCTACTTCATCCTCTAAACAAGGCAAATGCTTCTCAGTTTTTGTACTGCAAGGGAAAAGTACATATTCAGGGAATAGTGAGTTACATACCAATTACATTACCCATACTTGAGCCATTTCTGTTTATTCTTTTAATAAGCAGTGCCTGAGGGATGCATGCAGCAATTTTTTTCCACCATATGCTAATGATAAGTTTCCTTTTTGCTTCCTAGCCAAAGAGAATGGATGAAAAGGGAGAAACATTCCTTTTACTACTGAGAGTAAAGGGAAAACACTTGTTAGAAAAGAAGAGGCATAAGCTAGAGCATCTGGAACCAACTAGCACAAACTTTATGGAATGTATGCTCTTTAGCATTAGAAAAATGTTCTTGAAAGTCAAGGAATTTTGTTTTTAAAGATAAGAGAGACCTATATAAAAAGTTACTCAGGGTGTTCTTCAGTGGAACCTTGTAAATATACATCAAAGGAAAAACTGAAGAAATTACCCAGGAATGCCATAGTCACGTTTCACAATAGGTTTAAGAAACAGCAATTTATTAGCACAGTGTGCAGATGAAATTCAGCTCCATGCAATGTCCTTGTACCTAGCACTTTGCAGCTATTAAACCTACCATCTAGGTCCTAATTTGCATGCAGGCCTTTATACAGTCCCTTCTGCAATGGCAGAAATTCCTCTGCAGAACTCCTCTGCAGAAGAAAGCTTATTTCCTAATGTATGTTCAAGAGGAAATCAGATAACTTTGAACTTTCCATTTTGAATAATTCACTACGCCAGCAAAGATGTGAAGCCAAGTGCAGACATTTCAGATGATGAGAGAAAAGCCTGTAGGAAAGCATGTCAGCCTCTGGAAAAGCAGGCTTTTGCAACTGACTCTGCAATACCAAATGATGATAGCTCCCCTCTGTAAGCAGAAATTCCTTCCTTATGAACATATCTGCCTAAGAGAGAGTCTTCAGCAAATCTTTTACTGCAAGATACTACCCTTCTGAATCAAGGCACTTCATGTTTTGTCTTCTCTCCATCATGGGCAGTCACCCATCTCTCCTTAGCCTAGGGAGGCACCAACATTTCGATTGCACAGGGCTGGAACCAGTGGGAGCCTCATTCCAGTGTTTCCCAAGCAGCCTGGTTAAGAGATGAAAGTCTGCCTCTTTTGTGCCCTTCATTGCCCCGCTTTATCTCCCTCCTGTTCTGAGCTACTGCAGGGCACAAAGATATTTTACTGCAAGGTGCTGGGGACTGGGAGAAAACAGGAGAGATTTCAAAAGGGGAAGGATGAACAGAGTTACTAGGAAGCAGATCTGTGGCCTGTGGAGTTATCTCCTTTTATAACATTTTTGTATACAGATAATAATCAGATTTGTTTTAGCCCTATCTAATTCCTTCTGGTATTACTGAGCATAGTCTGCACAAACCAGTTATTTTAGCTTTCAACAAAGAAAGTATGCATTTTCTGCTCAAGATGATTCTAGCACACATAAAATGCTTCATAATTTCAATCTTTTACTCTTGCACAATAGAGGGCATACTGCATCTCACCAAAAAGAAGGAAAAAAATAATCTCAAAGCCCATTAACAATCACAGGAGTTTTTAAAAATTACATCACGTAACTGTAATAAGAATCTGCTCTTTAAGTCCTGGGAATCCGAACAAACTTGTATAATGTATATTTTTAATGCTCACAGTAAGAGAAGAAGTGGTTTTTGCTTTCTAAGTTTTACTAGTATGAATAATAACCCTCCTGCTTGCTAACCTAGATTCCCAGCTTCCTGAAACACAAAGAAAAAACGTGTCACTGCCTCCAGCAGGAAGGGAATAGATTCAGAGAGAAAAAATCAAACTGCAGAAATATTACATATTATTGGGAAGACTTTAGAGGTTGTGAGTGGCCATAACCTGTTGTGTAGATACCATTTCCTTCCTGCCTACAGCACTTCAAATAATTCTTCTTGGACTCTTTCCTAAGTGGTACTGAGAAAAAAAAAGGTAAAACTAAACAGTGTGGAAAAGTATGCATACACACTGCATAGACAGGCATCAAGGAGTTTTCTTGTTTCCCAGCTTCCTTTCTTTTTTCCTCAGAGTGCCAAAAGATACTTAGTCAAATCTTACACATTATGAGGATGTGATGCCCCCTCTCATAACAGATGCAGCTGAAACACAGAAGTCTCTGTAGTAAAACTGCACTGAATTGTTAACCCTATGTGCTTAGTTAAAAGAAATGTCAGTCTTTCTAATCCTACTTCCCACGTAACTCTGTTTTAAAATCAGTCAGTCAGTTGGTTGAAGGCACACTGTTTGTAACCTTTAAAGAGGAATGAATAATTCAGTAGGAACTCTGGCAGATATGCCCACACACTGTTGGTAGTGAAGATGGACTGATTTGTGTTAATTTGCTTTACACAGCATCTGTCCCTAAAAGCTTGGCCAAGACCACCCCCAAGCCCGGCTCGTGCAGCAGAGCCCCTGTCACCACAGACAGGTATACACAAACCTAGAGGTAGGTGCACCTCAGAAGTTCTTTGCTGGCACAGCAGCCAAACCTAAAATAACAAGAGTCAAATCCAGGCCAGGTCTCTGTTGTCAGCACATCAGAACTATGCTGGGACTTTGCCAGCAATGTGATATCAAGAGTTCTTCCCCACGGCCGATACAGGTATGACGGCAACGCAGTGCAATGTAGGCCTGGCGAAATTCCACACTGGCCATCACAAACCCATGGAATTCACAACGAGCATCAGAGGGATTTGAGGTAATAAACTGGAAAAGGAAATTATTTTTTCCCATTACTAGGCGTTCCTAGTTCTACAGCAGGGAAGCTGGACCAGATGACCCACTGTGGTCCCTTCCAACCTTATTTCTTCTGTGATTCTGTGAAACACCCAATCAAGAATCCCTTTGGTCCCTCTAAGCCTGCTTTTTAAACTGCACTAAAGCTATTATTACGTAGGCCTTGTTTGTACGGGTTTATGTGGAGTAAATTCACAGCAAGTCTCCTATTTGCTTTCAGCACTGATAACAGACCAGAAGATGATGTTCACACCTAGAAAAGAGGCTGACAAAAGTTCTGTTAAAGGCAATTTTTTTTTACATGTTAATGTACCAGCTAAACTTAGATGCTCAGTTACATGACTGAACAGACAACTAAACAGTCTGAGGAAAAGGAAAATTGGAAAATTGAACTTTCTAGCAGAGGGCCAACTCTCCATCTGGCTGTATCTGATGCCAATTCCAAATATAAATAAATAAAGAGAAAAAAGCAGTTAAAGTGGGAAATAGCACCACTACTGCTAAATGGTGTCAAAGAACCCAGTCACAAAAAGTGCCAGAAGAGAAAAAAGGTATTACCAAGGCACACAGCGCAGCATGGCAGAGCTAGAACACAAGATGGGGTCCTGGATGGAGCAGCTGATGACAACCACATCTCTTAACCCTTCTTTGAAGGACATGGGAGAGATTTACCATGGAAGGTGGAAGTGGCTGATACTGTGAAGACCCCTCACTTCTGCTCAGCATGGGTCTAAGGCACAAAAGCAGGGTAATGAAAGAAAGACTTCCCTCTCACTTTAGTGCTTCCTACCAGTTGTAGAGCTAGGAAAACCTTTAGGCAACAATTATCCTCTAGATATTGTAAGAACATTCTAGTTTTCATTTGTATAGACTAAGGACATACTACACAGATACTGCATGGACACACTCTTAGAGATTACACCTATTTTAAAAAAATAATAGGTTGAAGATATAAATTATTGGGAGAGAAAAAGAGGATGCAAGAAATACTCTGCTCTTGTAAATAATGAATTACACAAATCTATGAACGTGTAGTCAATAATTTGACCTTGGGATGTCTGAAGAGAACCACATGCCGTTTTAAAAGCCACAAATAACACAGAATTGGCAGAAGATACAATGCACACATCCCTGTGAACAAAATGTACTAATGTGGCATTAATGCTATCTCTTGTTAATACTAGCAGGAGAACAATCCCCTGCTAGCAGCTGATCAATTTACTTGTGCATAAAAGCCCATACATCAGCATACATACAATTGCACACTCCATATACTTGGATGCCCAGAGGAATATTGCAGTGTGATTCTCCAACACAGCTGTATGAGCTGCTGGCAGCCCAAACAGAAGATTTATCTTGCCCAGTTTAAAATCCAGATCCAGATTTGGCCAGGGCCATTGGAGAAATTCAACAATGGGTTCAAAACAGAGATACACAGTTGTGTTGGAGAACAGTGATAAACTTTACATTACCTCATCAATAAATGAATCAAACTTCTCTTTTTTGAAATTAAATGATTCAAACTTAACTTTTCAAAGTGAGCTGAAACTGGAAGTAAATTAACTCCATGAAGGCAATCCTTGTGAAAATGTCAGAAGTTTTACCTGTCTCAATAATTTTGCATAATTTGGAAGAGTGTAAAACCCTAGAGCATTTCAGACAACGCATACATAAGCCCACAGAAACCCAGAGGAACATCTCTATATAGGGTCATTCTGTGAAATGAATGGGTGAAAACTGAACATGAAATACTACTCTCAGCTCTGTTTTTTTTATAAAATAGTGATCCATATATCCCAAATGTGGACATTTCAAGAGGTTTCCTGGAGCAAAAGTTCTGAGGCATGCATAGCTCTTGTTCTAATGAAATACATCTTCCTTTTGCTGAGTGGTGAAGAAGGGGAGAAGGTAGAACTCAAAAATAAAGCACATGGTCATGGTTGCATCACAACAGAACTTAAAAGGCTCTGCACTTCTGGGAAAACATTTAAGACTTCTAGAGTTTATGGTGTGTTGGAGAGAGTAGTTTAAAAAAAAAAAAATCTAACAAAGAACACCACTACCAGCAAAAGCCAAACCAGAACCATACCGCTATTTGGTAGTCAGGCCAGAAACTGCTCACTAGAAGCAAGGGATACAGAAGCAGAAGTTACAAGCTGAATTACTTTAATTCATACCAAAAGCTTTGTAATAAGAATATTAACAATTTTTAAAATGCCCCAAATCAAATGTATCCATTTGTCAACCAAAATCCTAATTAAATATTTGCTGCAAATTATTTTTGAGTGTTTCCAAAATTTACACATAAACAAAAGTCAAGAGGCCTAATGGTATTATCAGGTTGCTCTACTTACAGCTTTAGCTTAACCATAACTAAACTTTTTCATTCAGTTTCTGTGAACTGTTTTTAAGTACGCCAACAGGCAGCCAAGTCACCTACCTATTCTGAAGATCAAATCATCTTCAATGGGGTTCTCTTTTCTTTTGCCAGTGCTGTACATGCTCGCAGGTCTTTTCACAGCTTTCTGCTTCACATGACCACTGCCAGGAGATTTAACACGCCTCTTAACCCCTTCAGTGGTAGGGGACACATCTGCTGACCTGACCACTTTAAGTTTGAACGGGCTGCCCTTGATATGTTGATCATAAAGTCTCAGTGACAAAGTGAAGTCCCCTTCTTTCTGTACAGTATACAAAAATTCGTAAGTGCCATTTTTGTTGTCAAGTATTTCTCCGTCCGCTACACTCCCATCAGGCGTGCTCAGTTCAGCAGTGAGGTAAGCATTCCCAGATTTACAGAGCTCCCCATCTTTGTCCTTGGTTGTGATGGTAACGGACATGGGCTGTCCAATCACTGTCTGCCTCAGTCCCTCACCGGTGGCAACTGTTTCAGAGGCAACAGCATTGGTGGTTAAAATAGTCCCCAGGTTGTGAATGGACTTCTTCAGGCCTTCTGTTTCCACTATGAAGTCCAACTGATCATTTTCACGGGGCTGCAGCGGGAAGTCCCGCTCGGCCAGTTCGTTCAGCTTGTCACTCATTTGCTTCTTCACCAGCAGCACTTCGGTTTCCGTGCCGTGGTTGAGGGCTTGTGCTGTAAAGTTGCTGCAGCTTTTAATGCTCTCCTGTCCTTCTAGTAAGGTATCTAGCTGTGTCTGGAGGACCTGTGTGCATTACCAAACACCAGATTAGCACCATGTTACAAGACCTATCCTATGAAGATGTAGCATCTAAAGGTCTTTGTAGGAACCAAATTTATGACGTCTTATTTTAGAGTTTAATTTAAACCTTCATTATAGAAGTACCACCACACTGATCACCAACCTGTATTTGGAATATAATGCTGTAACACAAAAAAATTACCTGGTTTGGGTATTCAAGATTTTACAGATTTACTGTCACACTAGAATGAATTATTGCCCTACCTGTCTTTTCCTGTCTTTTTGTTTGTTTGTTTGTTTTGTTTTGTTTTAAGCAAAATCCCAGCAACAAATGTAGAAGCTTGAACCTTGCTCCATTTAACTCTCAGCAGTCACGGTTAATGAGGTAGTTACTGGAACTGAGTAGTGTTCACAGATGCAGAGATACTTTGGAGTCATGAGGCCCATTAATAAGAGAGGCTGCAAGAAACTTCTTGACACTGTTTCTTCAGAGCCAAGGCAATCTGTGGGTTACTCCTCTATGGAGATGGACAAGAAGGCCTCAAGACCTGGATGTACATCCATCCTGAGGAAAAGCAGGATTCTTGAACTAAATAAGCAAAGAAAGGAAAAATCTCCCTAGCAGAAGGTAAATTGATTCCTCACTTTCAGCAGGCAGGAAAGCAAAACATACAGGATGGGTTGTGGATAGTGGAAAGAGTTGGATTGTGTAGCCTGAAATTTTGGTGGGCAGCAAGTAGCCACTCCATATTTAAGACTATGAAAGACCTTCTATTATAGGGTCAGTTCTGGCCCTCAGTCTAAAATCCTTAAAATCCCTGACCTCAAAATTGATAAGTATGGGCTGGAAACAGAGCTAAGTTGTTTTTTTTTTTAAAACCAATTTTGCAATGAATTGGAAAAAGGATCCCTGAATTATAACAACCTAGCAGAGACATTCATGATAGTCAAGAAAACATTCCAGCTGCCCCCCACACTCTCCACTGATAAAATCCCTAAACGAAGCTATCCAGTCACATGCTTGGTATGTTTTTCCTACAGAGAAGAACCAAGGCACAGACATGACTGTGGATTAGAGAAGTTATTTTGTTGACCATCACTGTAAAGTAAATATTTTTGAAACATTTCAATTGATGTAAAGTAAACTTAGAGACTGGATGTATTTATTGCTATGAAATATTCTTCCCTTGCTTGAGACACACTCTGTAATGATGCTGGATTCTAAAGGCATTTTTTTCTGAATTTTCCAAACCTTTAAGCTTTTCATCCACTGGAGAAAATCCAGGCTCATGTGTTACTGACATGGGAAAGTGATAACAACACAAAATCTTTTGCAATCAAAACAGAATGAACAAATTTCAAGACTACACTGAAATTTCAAGTCATCTGCTTTTCTAGGCATACAGAAACTTCTCAGGATGCAATACTAGGCATTTCTAATCTGTTTGATCTTTATTCAAGGACATAAGTAGTTAAAGAGTGAGCATAGCTCATAAGGTCCCAGGATGACAAAACCCCATATGCTTCAGATAACAGGCCACAAACTAAAAGAAAGACAATTTGCAGCTATGTTTTAAAATCAATACTTTCTAAAGACAGTTTTCTTTCATTACAAAAATTGAAAATATTAAATCCTAACATAAATAATATTTTAAATGTACAGAGAGTATTTTACATCTTACACTCTTTCAGTCCACTGGACAACAAACTGAATTGACAACTTTTTTTTAGTAAAGTGTAGCCCTTTTATTGTTACATTTTTTTAAAGCATATGATCAGAATAATTGATGATTTGGGTTTGACTTATTTTGTAGGACTACTGTGCATTCAAAATTAAAATCCAATTTCAATTGGGGTTTTTTTAATACAAACAGGGTGGATGCCTCTTTTACTGCTTACGTGCAACTTCACAAAAAATTGATTCTCTAATGCTCAAAACAGTTATTAAATTTTTTAAAATCTCTTTAAACAACAGTAAGATAATTTAACGTAATATTCTATTTTGTGTAGGCTTTGTACACACAGAGTATATTTGCTTGCTATGAAAGTAAGTATGACATCTTGAATACATTGTGACATCGTGAATACATTAAGATGAAGCTGGGATCTAAGTCCACATTATTGATGCTAAAACTTCTCTAAGCTGCTGCTTAGCTCTGGAGATGACTAAATTCTTTGCCCCAATGGTTTCTGGCTCCCTGTGTTCCTAAAAGTACATATCTTGTGCACATGCTAGAATTCTTCCATTTCCACAGGCTCAGCAGTTCAATACCTTTCTAATGATGTTTTCAAGCCTATTCTAGATCCAGGAATGCAGCATTCCTCCACTTTAGACACCTAGAGATGCTCAAGCTGCTCAATGACGGCACTCTTGAAACTCCTGTTGTTGATGGTATTTTATTTTAAAGGCTACTTTCGGAGAAGAAATCTTTCTTTATAAAGCAGATAGCTGATGCCCAGAAAATAAGGACCAAATTCTTTCCTTTTCCTAACCTAATTTTTGATTCAGATCTAATAATCCTCAACAAAATCTCTACCCAGCAGGCTACAGGCTTTGCTTTGTAAAAGTACAGGCTTCTGTTTTCTTCCTCTGAAGCTTAGTCTACAATATAAGGGGGAAAACACCCAGGTTCAACCATCCAGATAGGAAGTAAAAGAGTGAATACAGTTCTGCAATCTGTTACTCTCTTCATTCCCCTACAAAAGTGAGATGCCCTCCAATCTTTTTGTATTCCAACAGGTGACATCTAACATGAAATATGTTACCAAGCACTGGAAAGGAAAACAGTGCTTTGAAGCAAAACAGGCAGCCTTACTCAGTTCTTCAGGACAAATTGTTGGGCCTGTATCTTCATGCTCATCTTACAAAGCTGGGCACCACAAGCGAGGCTCTGCAACACTTGATTTCAGGAAAACAAAGTTCTCTGGATCTCAGACACAATTTATCAAACTGGCGTCCTGCATCATTTGTAAAAACTGGCTGATTAAATTAGCAGCTTTTCATTGAAACAAAACATGCATCTTACTTTGTGTTTAAGGCCATAATTCACTTCCAGCTCCATGAGCAGCACACTCTTTCGCACATTTAAAGTCTTCTGGAGTTCATCAAAAGTGGAATGAATGTCATCTACGATGCTAGCCTTTTGGTTGGTTAACTGGTGTATGATTTCAGATATGAAATGAAGTGCTGAGTCAATCTCTGGAAGCCTGAGGGAGGAATTAAATTACAAAGATTGCTGTTTCAAAAGTTATTAAACATTGGACCTTGCCTTGGTATCTTTTGATTAAACCCTCTTATCAGCAGGCTGCCTTTGAATTTGGTCATTTCCCAGAAGTTCATTCCTTTTATAACCACGCAGTGGGTCTGGTCTGATAAAATAAGGCTAAGCCACAGTCCTGCCCTGTGCAAATCCATTAGACTTTGGGCATTACCAACAATGAGGCCTTGGATCCTCTGTCCTTTAGGCTGTATACCTACTCATGAAGATATACCCCACTTTTTCTTTCTTTTTAAGCCTTTTTGCCACCATAGTGTTTGTTCCAGTCTTTTTAACACCCAGTAGTATTTATTTAGCTATCATTAGCTAATTAATGACTGGATAGCATTTTATACCCCTTCTTTGGAGGACACCTGCATTTCTAATGGCCTCTGTTTTGGGAAAGACAGATAGGAATCTTTTGCTCTTTTTGCTAATCCCTCAGTACATCCCACTCAATGGATTTTTTGCCCTTATGTCAGCTGCACTATCCCTGTTTCCTAGGTAAATACCCATGGCACCAGCTCATTAAAACATCTACCCATTAGCACAGGAAGCCAGTGATAAAACTGAAAATGGAAAACAGTCAGTGCAGTCTCCATACCTTTTGTTGACTGCATCCAACTGGACTTGGAGGGAAGCCTTGTGCTGCTCCACCACATCCTTGAGTGGTACCGTGGGATGCTCTGCGTGTTCTCCCTCTGTGCACTCCCGGCACATGGCTGTCTCACAGGACTGGCAGTAAAACTCCATCACCTGGAAAAGTGCACAACTCTACACTCAAACATGGCAGCAGTAACATAACTCAAAGCCCATCTTACTGAGTCTTGAACTTGTTTATTAGCCAAGCTCTGAGACAAAGCTTCTGTTTTCTTATGCACCAGTAATTTACTGCCTAAAAGATAGCTGTTATTCTTATATATTTTATATCAAAATACTCCTTTAAAAGCATTTCATTCTATCATAAAGTGTCAGAACAGCAGCCTGTGAACAATGCTGGACTTCAGTGCTGGTCCTAACATTACCTTCATACTGTGTAATAGTAAGTTTTGGTGTCTCTCTTACATACTCCATGAAACAACTCAAAAAACCAGCATTCAACTACCCTCACTAATTTGATCCTTAGTCTTCCCAGAGGGTCTGCTGAAGAAAGTGTAAACTTAGGCTGTTTTTCAGAACAGGGCCACCCTTGGAACACAAACTCAATGGAAATCACCAGACAGCATGTTTATTTGTTAGACCAATTCATTTAGAGCACCCTAAACAAACCAACATGCTGCAGGGAAAAAGCTTCATATCCCATTACTAATCCCTTAAAACCATTAAAACCTCATATCTGAGATTGTAATAGGAGTGCTGATCTACACTTGAAAGAGGAGGAGATTGTTTCAACCTGTTAAGTACCCAGCAAGATGCTCTTTAGAGATAAAAACAGATCTTTACATGTAATAGACACCCCAAATTCTGAATATATTCATGAAGGGAAAGAAACAGAGAAGTGCTGTGCCCAAAATCATATGTTAGTCAAAATAATGCACATATATGCAAATTCGGCATGAGACTTTCTTTTACAGCTAGAAGTCCTTGGGCACAAAGCGTTTTAGGCTTATTAAAAAGGATATAAGGAAATTCATAATATATTCTTCAAAGCAAGACACTGGCAGCTCCTTTGCATTCAGAGCATAGCATCAGAATCTTGAATAATTCAGCTGATGCTTCTGGCACTCAGACATCTTGCACAAAGATGGTTGTGCTAGAGTTGTTGGTTGATGAGATGGTTGTGTAGAACCAGCTGTTTTCAGGTGAGCAGAGGGACTTGTAACAGCACCAAGCAAAAGAGCTGGCTGCTCCAAGGCATCTTGAGAATTAAGGAGGGGGAAGCAGGAATCATGATTTGCTCGTGGCTATTTGCATTAACAGGGATTTTCCTGTGATAAGCTCCTTTCCATCTTATTCCCATTCTTCCCTCTTATCTCAATTCACAAGATACAGGATTCACATGCAATGAGGATCTAGTAATTTGTCAGCCACTCGTGTAAGCCACTTCAGAGAAAATTTAAAAGTTGCTCCAAATAAGCTGTGTAACATCAATTAGATCAGCAAAGGGAAAAAAAGGTAGACCTTCTAAACAATGTCAACCCTCATGAACACGACTTCAGTCACTGTGAATTTAGCACTCTCATTTTAGTAGATCCTCCGAGGCCTGATAGTTACTTTGCTAGGCACTGTGATGTGATGCATTCCTACAGTGCATAGAGGAAATGAGTTAAACAGAGTTTGGGATTTAAGTTCTTTTCAAAGGCTTCAAAAACCTGCAGTCAGAAACAGCCAAAAGGAAGAATATTTTATTATGAAACTCTGAAATCTTCTTATATGGCCAAAAATAAAATTCATTTCTTTTGAATGAGTGTCCAAAATTCACCTTTCTGCCTCTTAATAATTTAATGCTTAGGTTCAAGATATTTCAACAAGCCCTTTATTTATTCAGTATTTTTATCTCTGAATACAGCGATTAGAATAATTCAGTATTTCTGTTTTCTACTGACCACCCCATAATAAATATCATTATATTTGCAGCCACATATATAAGAAAGGAAGCATCTCATTGGCATAAATGTTGTTCAGCCTAAACAACTTTCTTCCTCTTTTTTCAAGCATCAGAGAAACACATAAGTTCAAATGATAATAGCAAACAGATCACAAAGACCTAATGTGTATCTCTGTATGGAAATAGTTGTCTTTGCCTCAAATTCAAAACATTTTGAGAGAAGCAGCTTTCATTTCCTGCTATAATTTTTGTATTGTGCATAGATGAAGGAGAAGGAAAACCTAATAATACTATGATTCAAGCTTCAACTGTCTAGATAGGCTGATTTCCTAAGATTTTTCTTCTAGCATCTCTTAATCAGTTATGACTAATTTCTAACTACAGACAGACATGTATTACTGGCTTTTCATCTCTCCCCTCCATGCCCAACATGGACATCACATTTTGTGAAACTCCCAGAACATTTTTCATTATGACAGGTTTGCCTTACAAAACTTCTCAGAAAATGACATTTGCCTCCCCTTTCAAAATTCAAGAGAGCTCTTGGGCAGGATATACTATGGCATCCAGCACTGGCTTCAGCTGTATTTCTACCGAATTCAATGAGAACATTCCCATCAGCTGTAATGAAATGTGAATTAATACCCACTGGTTCTGAAATCCCATCCACTAATTCCCACCTTAAACCAGACCAGCATATTTCAGCACTATGATGTAACTAGAGACCCATGCACATCTTCACTACTGTAATCCAACTGAATTTACAGAAACTTTAAAAATTGCATAATCAAGGATGCAAGTACTTCTGAACTAGATTTCACAAAGCCAAGACACACTAATTCCAGCCCTTCAAAGTTCAGGTCTTGATGAAAAAGTTCTCATCAATCACAAGCCACTCTTCACTAAAGTCACATGTGAAAAATCACATTGCTCATCCTCTGCTTTCTATTTGTTTGAATTAAAAAAGCAGTCTACAGAAAAAGGACGAGCCAGCTCTTTGCCTCCCACCTTCCTCATGTCACATGCACATGCTTAATTCCTCTTTCCCAGGGCTAGTGTGTACCTTAGCTTTGTATGTTTTGGCTTTCAGAAGACTCTAAGTTTGAATTACTTGAGGGCACCTCTGAGATACCTGATAAACTTTAGAATGTGGGGCTTTTTTCCTCCCTAGTCACAGCTTTTGCCTTACCCATAGATTACACTTTAATGGGATACATGAGTAAGTGATATGGTGAGAAGCACAGAGGTGAGGAGAAAAAATAAGGGTTTAAAAGGTGAGAGATGAAATCACTTCATCAGAATATCAAGGATAGATGATTTTTTATTTTTCAAGAGAAGCATACAGGCAGTAAGCAACACCTCCACAAGTTCAGGAAATGTTTTTGTAAGCAAGATCTTAATGCCCATCAAGGTACAATCTATGCTATGACCTTTTGAGAAAAAGCTAGTCAGAGATAAGGCATTCTCTCCGTTAAAAGCGTTTAATTTAATACTGTGTATCCTCTCTTGTTACAGTCTAGAGGCAGAAAATACACTGCCCCACCTTCTACATTGCAAAAACATGGATCCTCGGCTCTGAGCTGGTTTTCAGTTCAAATTCCATTAAAACCCAAGTATAGACATTTCAGAATGGGTGACTGCAAAGAGGCTACACCACTCATTACATACAGTGGAGTTAGAATTTCATAGCCTTCCCTGCCCTGGCTGCTGTACCTGCCCCGAAATTATTGTAGATCAATGTTTCCAATCCAGAGTGCTTTTATACACAACAAGAGCTGCACGAGTTCAGCAGCTGAGAATAAAGCCAATCTCATTTTAATGTGTAAGTAGAAGATAAGAATCTTCTGTTGTGTTCAAAAGTTCCATATGTGCCCTATTACCCTGATTTATCAAGAACATATATTTGTGCTCTGTGTTGTGTCAAAATGAGAAAGCATTTTTATATAGTTCAGGCACAGGTAACCATCTTTTGTATTAAGATACTACAAGCTGAGTTTCATTTTTTGTAAGAACACACAGAACAAAGATGCCACAACAGAGGATGGGAGGATGTGCACAGAAGGAATAAAGTAAACATACACACACATGGAATATATGAGTGATGGGAATAGGGGACCAACTGGGAAGGGAAAATATCTAATCTACATGGCCTGGGGAAGGATAAGTTACAAGCTGACAGGCAAGCAAATGAGAAAGTACCTCTGCATCAGTTTCTATCTCATTATAATCAGAGAGGTTTAAATCCAGGATGGCTGAAATTATTGAAAAAAAACTTGTTTAAACAGAAACTTATTTCCAAGCTAATATGAAGAAAAATTGGTAATATTTAAAAGAAATATATTTGATGCAAATAGTAAAAACACAGTGGGTCTAACCCTACCCCAAGCAATATGTAAAAATTAATGGAGGGTGGATTTAGTGCAGAATGACTGCTGGTTCTGTAAAGGCATTCTCCTCCAGCTGCCAGCTCAATCCTTTTTCACTTCCTGAAGCTCTCAGTAAAGTTACTAGCAGCCAGGCGCTTAGAATCATAGAATACCCTGAGCTGGAAGGGACCTACATGGATCAAGTTCAACTCCTGGCCTTGCACAGAACCACCCCAAGAGTCATACAAGATGCCTGAAAGCATTTGTTGAAATGCTTCTTGAAGTCTGGCAGGCTTGGTGCTGTGACCGTTTCCCCACATTCCAGGGAAGACATTCTGGGTGAAGATTTTTTAGATATTTCCTAATATCTAACCTACTTGCCATACAGTGCTCTTTTGTTCTGAACCTATGAAACCAGGACAATCACATTTCCTCAGGGAGGCCTAAGGTGGCCAGCACCTTGCCCTGCATACCCTTCCAGCCAGACGCCCCGGCCAGCGTCAAGCAGCTCTCCCCAAATCTTACCTCAGCTCCTCCCATCCCAAGGACTAATGTGCGCACTTAGCTTTCATTTCTTAGCTGCACAAAGCTTTAAACTAGAGTCATCCTCAGGCTATCCCCAACCCTCCCAGGTACTTACTGAAGTGAGAGGATGCTCCCATCACACACTACTCAGCATCCTAAAAGACATGCTATGTTTCAAGGCAAGCCACGTAAGCTAGAGGACTTAAAAATGCACCTTTCTCTACAAAGGAGTTCTCAGAGAGGTATAAGGTGGCATAATTTTGATTGTAGACAAGTCAGTTTTTTTTAAACATACCCAAAGAATAATCAGCTGATAACTTAGAATGCAAAACAAGTAACGCCTTAATTTTAACTGTTTTCTGCATTTCATAATCAAATGGCTCCTATCAGAATGGCTATGCCAGAAAAAAACTATGATTCATTTTAAAGAGAGCAAATAAAATGCAACCAAAACCTAGGAATGCATTAATCAGTAACCAGTACACACACATAGGTGCAGTACACATTAAAAAAGTCACACCAGTTATTCATTAATCACTGTACAGCATCAGTTCTACAAGTCCACCTAATTCCAACAGAGAAGGAGCTGAGCTCTTCCTCTGTTACAGTAATCATTACCTGTCAGCTGAATAACTCCTATACAACCAATGTACCTACGCTGAGTATCAAATAAAATAGTCCCCAGAAATTTCTCTTAAACTACTGACACATACCTCTTGCCTTGCACAGAAGCACAACATTCAGTTTACAACATAACATCGCTGAGTTTTGCAACATGGTCTGCTTACATGTTTGCATAAGCTTGGCTATATGAGTCAGGAGCTCATATGCCTACCATGAAGTTACACAGGTTAACACTGAAAATTGTGAAGTAAGCAGAGTTAGAGCTGTTCTTGCAGTAATCTGTGAATATTTACTCAGTTGGGGGTACTTGCCAATGAATACACTGATATGATTTGAGGATGTATGTGGGAACACACTAGGTCAGTAAGAGTAGGTGGAGGGAAAAAACAAAGCAGCCTCCAAGGACTGATATGAGAGACCCACAAAACACTGGAGATAAACAGAAGCTCTCTGTTTCTAGCCTGTGCTGATCCAAAGCATCCTAAGATAGGATTCACTTTTATCTGGCTCTATGTTAATATGTTCACATACCTTTTGGTACTGCCTCAGTGTATGGGTCAGTTAAACTCATGAGGTCCTTGTCACATATTGCCTAAACAAACACACAGGTCCCCACAGCAATAGTTGATGCTACAAGCACAAGGGCTAGGGAAACCCAACCCGAAGAAGTTAAGGGCACAAAGTTCAGTACCTGCAGAATAATAATTTTGATCAAATGTTGCAATAGACAGTATCATCCTAGATGATTGGTAAGATGAAATAATATCCTGACTACTTCACAAAGCTCCACTAAGAGCATTTGAGTTAATTTGAAGAATCACTTGTTCTTTGCTGATATATTATAAAATCAAAGAAACAGTGTGATTCTACTTCCCCTGCTATCTCTTTAGAAAAAAATATCCACGAAACCCAAACAAGTCAGCACATATCAATACCTGTACATAGCACAGGAGGCCGTCTCACTTACATTTCCATCATGATTGGGGCAGGAGAGCGGTTTGCCTGCAGCAACAGCAGTGACAGTCTCCAAGATGGAGGACTCCTCAATGCTGTTGTCTGGCGTTCGCTGCAGGACATCCATCAGGTTGGTAATAAAGAAGTTGTTCTGGAGTGCAGAAACCCCTTTCTCTGGCAGAATGGAGGTCTGGCGACACACGGGGCAAGAAAGGGTTAAGCTATGGGCTGGAATGTAATTCTGTAAACACCTATTGGGAAGGAAGATGGAAGGAGAAAGAAAGGAAAAGTATCATCAAAGAGGGTAAAAAACCCCTTTCTTCAGTTAAAGAGCTAGTTTGAAATAGTGCTACCCCCACTTATAAAAGGAAAAGTACATCAAACAGGCTTCTGAAGCAAAGGTGGTTATGGGGAATATATTTTTTCTTTCAAACCTTTTTTTACTCTGCCGCATGGAAAAATGTTCAATAACTAGACATCATTAAAAGAGTTATACGCCCTTTTTTGAGATATTCATGTAGTTGATAGTGCTTGCAGACACCTACTGCATCCTGCTCACAGGACAGTAAAAATTATAAACTATCAGATAAAATCTGACAGATATGAAGTTGCATCAAGTATTTGAGCCTGTGCCTTTAACTGACTAACCGGTGGTTGACCCTTGTCTTTCCAGCAGAATCTCCTTTAATAACTTGTATTTGTGGGTTTAGTGTTTCAGAGGTAAAACATGGTCTCCATGAAACCAAAGGAAATTTTTTCATTTATTTCAATTAGGAAAGTTAGTTGGCAGCTAGCCAAAATCAACAGAGCTTTCTGTACAACATAGGGAACTACCTGCTAGCTTATCACAGTTTATGTTAAGGGGAGTTTTGGAGGAAATTTTTATTTGTGTTAGACTGGGGGGGCGGTGTTGGGGTTTTTCAGAAAAAATAAATTTCACAGAGTATAAATCGGACACAAAAGTTCAGCAACCAACAATATGCACAATACACAGCAGGCTGGCCTAGGTAAGACTTAATGGCACTTTTGGCCTTGAAAATGGAGTTAACACCTGCTGGGCATGCAACATATAGTTGCATGCAATATACTATATTCAGTATGGTCTTGTAAGCAGAAGAAGCTTTGCAGAATGCAGTTCTTACGGGGAGCAGCGCTACTCCAAATTCCTCATGAGATGCCAACTGAGAACATGTGGCCTCACACAGCTCCACAGCTCACCCTTTTCCAAGGGCTTTAGTCGAACCACTCTTCATCTTCCCCTGGAAGCCCTCCTCCTGACCCCCCAGTAAGGGCTCTGTGAAAGGAGAGCTTAGGCTTTGCACATCAGCACTACACTGGAAGAGTTCTTCCAGCCTCTCTCCATAACCAGATCAGCCTAAGAGGATTACAGTGAAAACCAGAAGCTGACCTTGGGTTTTACACATGAACAGAAGTCAAGAAACTTTTAACGCATGATGGTGAAAATCTTGTCACACTGACTTCAGTCAGAGTTCCAGTGCTGCCTTTTTTAATGCTGGTATTTCCTATTCTTCTACAAAAGACCAGTTCATCTGACACAGTCAGAGATCCACAATTTTTCTTTCACCCTGCACAAAGTTAAAGACTCACACCACAATTCTTGCTAAGAGGTAGAAATCTCCTAAATTAAATAAGTGTTTATACCACATACCATTTATAAAAATTCTCCTGCCATTCAATATACAATCCAGAGTTGCATCCCATCAAGAGATGAAGAACTCTAACCACTAATTCTTCAGCTAACTTTTCTGCAGATGCTGTACTTTCTCCACAATTTGATAGATAATGAAACATTTAAGTATCATTAAGCATATTCAGTTCATTCAGCTGAATACAGTAAAAGGCAGGTTGCCGGTTTATCACATCTCTTTTCAGAGAGTTTTCCCACTTCAGTCAACCAAACTGCAGAATATTGAAGACATTTAATCACAGGTTATTAATAATGTATATACCATGTCTAACCCTTGGACATTAAAGGATGGGAAAATTACTTATTGGCTTAGTAAATCAACAAAGAATTTTTAAAATTGTTTCTAATTATATGATAATCAGAATAAATTTGAGACCATTAATTTGAGGTCCAAATTCTGGCTATCATCACCTTTCACACTGTAGGAACTGTATTCATTAGCTTAATTGGATTTACTTTTTGCTTACTCTTGCATAAAGGGAATGTATTCCAAATACGCCACTGTGGTCTCTTCTTCCTGCCTGCCACAAATGTGTTTTTCTACATCCCTGCCTCTCCAGCCTCCCCAGACTTTATCATGCTTAACACGACATCTACAAGTAATGGGAAAAGTCCCTGTCCACTAAAGAATGCCTTGTCCTTTGCTTGCCTCACAACACAAATACTGAGTTACCAGTAAGAGGGAAGGACTTACCTCTCACAGAAAGTGTGCAGGCAGGGAAGTACTTTGGGGTTCTTGTAACGGTCCAGGCATATGCTGCAAATCAGAAACTGCTTGTCAATCTGACGGACCACAGGACTTGGGATGTTGGAGCCTTCACTGGCCATCCTAGACCACTGACATATGGGTCCTGTTCCCTTCTACCCTGCACACTGCTGGAGCGGGGTGGGGAAAAGAAGAAAAGAAGAAAAACGGCTTATAAACTCCATGAAATAACAAAATCATTGACTAATCCACTCATGTTTTATCCTTATGCAGGAACTCATATTTCCATATAAAACCAAAACAAGAAAGAATTAAATTTCTAACATGGTTTATCACTGATGAGAGCCAGGGAAACAGTCAGCAACATCTACAACACCTCTGTCTGAGCATTCTGGAAAGGCATGCTGCCTCTGGACTGAAAGAGTTACAGGGCTGTCTGGTTTTAAAGAAATCCCATGATAAAAACGTTCTTGCGCCAGTAGGTTCAGCCAGTGCTAACAAACATCGGATTTCTTACATCTACAGTACCGTTGGCAAAACACTCCAACTGGAACTACACCAGCCAGTCAAATGGCTGCATCACAGAGAGAGTTTGCAAATGGTTCACCTAACAATTTTTTTCCCTTGTCGGTGCTGGTATTGCCAAAAATATGGTAGATTTTGACTCCAGAAGCCTCCAAGAAGGAAGCTCCAGAACCAGCCAGCTCCTGGGAAGGGAATGCTCAAATTCTGCATCACCAATAGGGATGAGGTAGGCAAAATGAAAATTCACATGATAAAAGAAACAGAGCAAAGAAGAGGCAAATGATAGCCACTGAGAATGAGCAACAGTAGGGTGAAGGATACATGAAGCACATCCAAATAATAAATACAAGAAAAATGTCATTCTAGGCAGAACTAGTAGTAAGAATCATGTTTCTAGGACTGAGGATTCTTCACAACCTGGCATATAAAGCATGAAATAAAAGGCTAAGAAAAAAAGTCTACTAACTGTTAGAATTAAAATCGCAGGTTAAAGGGATGGCAGCAGTCTTGGAACACCTCCTGTCCTGGAACAAGGCACAGGGAGAGAAAAACGTAGGTTTGTTTCAGCTGAAGAGACAGATTATAGCCAACAGAATTAATATGTGAAAAGAGAAGACAGGAGGAAAAGGAAGGAAGCAACCACAGAAAAAAGTAAACTGCCTGCTAAAATAGTTTAGGAAGACTTGGCAAGCAGAGTCCCTGGCAGGGTGGCCCAGCAAGAACCCTCCATCAGCATTTCCAGCAGGCTGAAGTGCCGGGAGGCGCAGGCGCAACTCTGTCACAGCACTGAGTTCTGCCAGACCTCCCGCACCCACAGCGGAACAGAGGCTCCTCTTCTCTGTAAGCTGCAAGCCCAGCTGGGCTTCTTCTCTGCAGGTACACTCCTGAGGCGTCTAACTTCTTCCTAAGCAATTTCTACCTCTTTTTAGTCACCCATTTCAGACAATTTGAGATCTAGCTTGAGGGCAGATCAGGCTTTCCAAGACAGAAACAACAAGCTCTCTGTTGATCGTGCTCATTCAAAGGTCACTCAATCTCGCAATGATTTGTGCGACCTGTGTAGCATTTTATTGTTAGTGTTACATTAGGTATTCTTCCTGTGCTTGAATGAATGGCACACTAATCTGTCAGAGTTGAACCCATGCTGTTCTTCCTGAGCTGTCTGTTTAGCCATACCGGTATGTTTTACTTACTGCACTGAGCAAGGGGCTATTTCTAGGATAATGACAGTGATTATGGATCGTAAGTCAGCTGTGCTGACTTCCCTGATAACGGGTTCCTGGGGCATCGCCTCTGTGTTAGCAAATACAGCAGCATAAAGTTATTCACAGTTCACATTCACCCAACAGCAGTAAGTGACATTTAATTTGATGGAAAACACTTATGGCAGGCCCTTTTGTTTCCTTTTTTTCTAAGGAAGGGGAAACTGCAATGATAAAAATTGCTCTAAAACTCATAAAATATGTTTGTTCATGACTCAAAAATTTCAGGATTGATAATATTTGCACGTCTTTTTCATCTTTGTTAATATTTTTTAAAAATTTCTTTCGCCATAATAAGATAAAATATAAGTATTACATAAGCACAAATTATTTTTTCCTATTTAATGCCATCAATCACACAAAATAAACCTTAGGAGATCAATTAGCAAACCATATTACTTTCAAAAACCTTGAGGTAAAGGTGGCTTTACAAGAAGTGGAACCAAAATATCTGGCTTTTTAAAAACGGAGTAGAAAGACCAGACAATCAAATACCCATTAACATATTCATACATTTGGCAGCATAATGTGCAGAACATCAGCGACATGTTTCAAAAGGAAAATTCATTTCACCACTTACACAGCTGTGTTTGCCTCCCACTCTCCCTCCCCAAACATTAGGGGCAGGGACCCAAACAGAACAGGGAAGATAATCAGAAGCAGGAGGATTTCTTATCAAAAGCACTGTGTCCAAATTGGACAAACAAACAGTATAATTTTTTTGTTTTAGACTGAACAAAAACTACCGGAAAAAGCTGTACTTAAGATATGAAAGAATAGGTCTCCAATGAATGCTGCCTGTCATTTAACAGAAGAAAGTTCTCTAGCAACCAGGTATTTTTTGTATTTCATCTTTCCCTTATCAAGTAGAGCTACACCAGCAAATAGTGCTTACACAAGAAAATCTGCTGCTGCCTGAAAAAAAAATATTGATTTAATCTGTTTTTCATCTTAGTTTTTCACATTCCCCCAATGTCATTGCAAAATCAAGTAATTACTAGTATTTCATACACTAATCTCATGCCAATCACTTTATTTTTCAAATTCTCCTGCTTTAAGCTTTGTCAGTGAAAGAAACCATTAATGATTCAGAAATAAGTGCTTTTAATATTGTGTTTTGTCTGAAATGCAGCAGGCCATGACTGTCATTTATCCCCTGTGCCCACATAAATCAGATTTAAAACATGCACCTGGAAACAGAATTTCATCTGTACATTTCAAGCTTTGGCCACTACCTTGTACAACAACTTCTTACACAAATGATCCCTTTAAAACGATCTTTTGAGTATGGGATTTGCAGGATTGTGCAGGCTCTCTATGGCAACTCCACCTTTGATGTAATTTTGATGAATGTGATGTAGCTGTGAGAAGGATGATTCTGCCCATTTACTCAATGAAAGCAACTGTACAATCAAAGACTATTTGGAGAAAATCTGGAGATTTTACACAGTGTTTTTGAATTTCACCAGACAGTATTTTTTCTGTTTTACTGCTATGTTTGCAGCAACATAAGTTTAAAATGTATTAGCAGTGGGAAATTTTGCAAAGTAACACTACTTTTACAAGAAAAATGTTATTTTTTTTAGTAGCATCTTCTGAGCTCAAAAACTGCCAGAGCGCTTTTCAGAGGTTCATTATGTCTCACAATTAAAAAAGAGCAGCTGAGGCGTGAGCTTCGAAAACCAGGCTATCATTTCTCCATACAGTTACACTGTGTAATTTAATGCAAAGCCAAAGGACTAGGAAACACTGCACCAAACAAGACATAACCCCCCACCCATTTATTTATAACTAACACACACACACACACACACACACACACACACTCTCTCTCACACACTCAAAACCAAGTTCGGGTTCGCTAAAACAAGTGCAGTAAAGGGTTCTGAAATGTACACCCTTTGTCGCTTTTTTGAGGCTCAAGGATCGCTATCTTCCCAGCCACCCCAGAAACAGCATTACTCTTTTTCCTCCTGCTTGGAGATACGACCATCGATTTTCATTTAAAATATACCAGACAGCAAAGAAAGGAGAAAACAATGGCTCTCTAAGCTAGTGGAAAGCTTCGCCCCGCTATGCATGCATGCCTTCAGGAACGAAAGCCAGAGTGCGGCCCCACCCATATGAAAGGAACTTCCTATAGCCCTGGAAAAGGGGGTAAAGAAAAAATCACGTTGGGTATAGCAAATAACAGTTCCAGAAGAGTTGTTTCAGGTAAACAGAGACATGTAATAGGAAAATGCACTCTTTCTACAGGTATCCTCAAATGAGCTTTGGAATTCCTGAAAATTCTCTATTCGTTTTCCAGCCGAGAAAAGACATTGGGGAATCAAGTAACTGTTCACTTCACAGGATTTTATTCCTAAAACAGTAGAATTCTGTGTTACTGACACACTGCTGTCTCTGAAATCCACCCAGCCAGAGCTGCAACTAGCCTGAAAGTACAGCCTGAGGAGAACAAATTGCTTGCAGCTTGTTCATCCTCTTCTTATCAATGGTATTCACAACCTAGAGGGTCTATTCATGTACTATGAATGAATAGGTTTCCAATGGCAACGTTTCCAAAGGAACAGTTAGGCCTCCAGAGCCATAAGAAAGGGTGGGGAATCTCAATAATGTTGCTTCAAGGACTGGGAGAGCTGAGGCTTAAAAGTCCTTAAAACAGATAGCTCACCTGTCCACAATCTGTAGCAATAAAGAATAAATTCAAGCCATTTCTAGCAGCAGCCCCCAGATTAGCCGATTAGAACACACCGAGCAAATTAATTATCAGAACCGCCACACAGTCCACTTGTGTAAAACGCTTGATAAGCTAAATTTGCATTCCTTTCTCTCCCACTCTTGCAATCAGCTTAGTGCCTTGTTTAAAACACAGCAACCCTCTTCATTCTTACAGCATGCAGAAATGTAATGAACGATCGAGGGCCAAAACAGGAGCAACCCAGCAGCAGCCACCAGGAATAACACTGAGGAAACTTGAGCATTTCAGACCTACCCATCTTTGTAGAAAAATAGCTTAATCAGTGCAGTGCTGAGGATAAAATCCTTGCAGGGACGGAGCTGCAGTTCCGCAGTAATCCAAACGAACAAACCATCATCTGTTAGTATTTCAAGCCTCACGCATAAAACTGTTAAGGAATCCCTATCACAGCACAGTCATTATTAGATGCACAAGAGATTTTGTGCTCTAAGGAATGACGCTCCATTCCATGAAGAGGACAGGTGGAAAGAAAAATGGAAGAATAAGAGGAGGCCCAGTGAAGTCGTCATGAATTTTTTTTTTCTCCCTGGGTCATTTACAAGGGGAAGACCCCTTCAGGATTCAAACCAATCAATCTTTATTTAGCACATCTTTTTCTCACTCAGCCTGTGTAGAAAGACTGCAGCAAATGGTGCAAGGGATTGTGGGATGGGGATGCAGCAGAGAGCTGCAACCAGATTCGCTGGGTTATTTTTTTTTCCTCCCTACTCAGCAATCAGCTGTTCCGAGGCTCCGCGCAGGGCCATTGAATTTGGTCACCAGAATGTTATTACAGGATTAGCAGGCGGAGACAGCTACCACTGTGCATCTGGCATGTCAATGCAGCTAAGAAATACATATGCAAATATTACTCACAAATCGGAAAAAGGATTTAGCTCCGAAGGAGAGAGTAAATATTACGTAACAGCCATTACCAGGACAGTTGCCAGAGATAAAACGAAAGCACTTTCGTTTATAAAGAAGATAAAGTTTAACACGTAATGATTCCACTCTGACTTTTCCAGGATTCAGGGTATTTCTTGGAACGTAATTCTTCCCTGCTCCAACTTTCAGAAGCAACAAAAGACCCCACAAACGCTCTCTGTCTCTCTCCAGATGTTTAAAGCAGAAGCAAAGAGCCTCTCCAGGAAACTGTGCTACTGACACACAAACATGCAGCTTTTCTACTACAGAGCCGTATATTTGACCCAACTCAGTCTCAAGTCAAATATTCAAGGCAGCAATTTGTAAACTCATATCCAAGGAATTTGAGAATCAAGGCTAGCAAACTGTTCAACTTTTCTATAAACATTAATGCAAAGGTGTATTAGCATAGTTATTTTATTTACTTGCTTAATTTTTTTTTAAATTCACAGATCAACTCTGATTTTACTAGGCTGTTACCAAAGAAATAAAAATTAAATTTGGTGCCTGCTATTTTTCAGCTATACAGAGAAGGCTGTTAAAAAGGTGCTTGTGAATACACAGACACCACTGAAGTAGAGCAACATAGAATTAGCTTTGTCTTCCAGTACAACAGCTGGTGGGTTTTGCAGACTAGGTAGTATTTGCATCTCTAAATACAGTGTATCTTTTCTTTTGAAAAAAACAAATCATATGCAAGTATTTCAGCTAACTGAGGCTAACAAAGCTTCCCACAAATAAAAGAACACAAAGCTCCATTTGCATCAAGAAGAAAACACGTGGGGCTTAAATACTCTTTGCTACCCTGACTTAATGAGGACAGATATAGTTATTTTAGAAGTTTAAAATGCTGTCCTAAGCTCTTTAAGCACAGTTTCCAGAATATAATACTTATTCCACTCTTGAATTGATGAGTTAAATAGTATTATTAATCATTTAGTGTGATTGAAATGTAATCTAAGTTCCTCTTAAAAATACAAATTCTGCTTATATCCTTTACTTTCCACTTGGTGATCATTGAGCCAGATCATTTTATGCATCAGGCAGATCTAGCCTGGTTTCCCTGGACAATGCCCACAGGGTGAAGGCATGTTGTAATCCAGTTTATAACCTGAAATGAAACATCAAGCAGCGTGTGTGCATGTATTAGGGTTTGGGGTGCCTGTGCCAAAATACTGCCCCTCTGATTCCCTCAACATGTGCTGAACTCAATCAAAGAAGAGAGCACAAGGTATTTCATTTTAGCTCCACCATTCAAGAGCAGCAGGCATCTGTACAGCAGGATTCACAGTTTAAAAAAAGGCCAGAGATTTCAGGCATGTTTTTGGAGAGGTGGGTTTTTATGTTTGGTTCGGAGATTTTTTTGGTTTTCTTTTTAAACTGTCTGGGAAATCCCTATTGCAAAGAACAAGCAACAGATTTCACTCCCACAACAAGAAGATCCAAGGCCTTTTGTTTCTGCCACTGGAATAAAGACACTTAAAACAAAAATCAAGTGAGAAAATTCAGGAGTGGCACCCCCAGAACGAGAAGTGGAACTGAAGTGGAAGACTGTTGGACAGAAGCATGCAAACATCATTTGGTTGCTTGCTTTCCCTTGCTCATTTCAAACACAGCATTTACATACACTAGAACAGAATGACCAGTATCACTCAACTTACTATTTCTAGTTATGGTCAGTAGTAAGGACTGCACACCCCTCAAAACAGAACCGATCCCATAACATACCTCATGGCCAGAGGAGACTGCTGCAGCCACAGCTGCAGCCACTCTCACAGGGATATACACCTCCAAATGAGAGATTGCTTCAAAGTGCTGTGCTCTTATAATTAACTCTGAGAAGCTGCCTGCTGACAATGAGCTGATACTCCGCAAATTATCCTGCTTCTTCAACAAAACAAAAATGTGCTACCGTGGCAAGGAAAATGAGACAAAAGGCATAGCATTTCCCTTGAGATTTTTCTTGGTACATGTTGATATGTGGGTTTTTTCTCCTTAGTGAAGAGGAAATGGATTAACAGCTCCAGGAACAATCTTGCACTTTACCCCCATAGCGGTTACAACCAGACTCTTTCAAACAGTTTTATTGTATGTGTATGTCTTTTGTGCGGGAAGATGGAAGTGGGGATGATCATTATATGATTTGTTTTGTTTGTTGTTTTTCTGTTTTTAAGTAAAAGACAATAGGCTACTTTTCCTCAGAAAACTGTTGTATTTCATCGTTGCTGTTGACTTATCTGTGTCACTGCTGACTAGGGAAGAAAGTTCTGGAGAAGAAAATACATAGTACATGCCATCTTCATAGTGCCATGGAAGAGTGATGTAGCTTCTCTTGTCATCCCCTGTAAAGGTCCTGGGTTTTGAATAGCTTATTCTTTTTCCTGTTCCAACCACAACCTGAATTCATATTCTTAGGGAGGCCACAAATAGTAAGCTACCAAAAAACTCCACAGTTAACTTACAGATCACAGATACTGGTATCTTCCCTAAGATTAAATAAGTCATCCAAACACTCCAAGTTAAGATTAATGGCCTGCACTGAAGCCTGTACTATAAACTGACTGAACAGAGAGTAGTCTAAGTCACCCTGTGGTAAAAAAGAGATTTTAAGATCAGCAGAAAAAAAATTATTGGGTTAGTTCAAACTAAATGACCAGCTAATACAGTCCTGGCAACTAAGGCTGACTGAAAAGAAAGAGATGTGAGAGACCAGAAATCAATTACCCAAAGCCAACATGCTGGAAATGAGGATTAGTTTAGGAACACAAATATAGGAGAGGATGGGCTGTTACAGCCATCACCCAACTCCACGCATCCCTAATTTGACCCTGGTGCCAGGAGAGCAAGTGGGGTGAAACAGCCAAGCTTTGTCATTGTGGAGCCATGCCCACATCAGGAATCAAGGGGCATTAGTTTTCCTCATGAGCCAGTAGCCTTTTACCTTTCCACACTGTGGCTGTGCACCCATGCATATCCAGCAGTTTCCAGAGAGAAAGTGCAACTTCCAGCCCTCACTCCACATCCTCCAATAGTCCAGGCTCACACTAGCTGAGAACAGCAACAGCTTCCTCCCCACTATGGAGGGCAGAGGACATGTCTGTAGCCAAAAGCCACAGGGCATGCCTGCTCCAAAAGGAGCTCTGCTAGGTCCTGTTTCCTCCCCACAAGCCACAGCCTTGAGCCATGGTCACTCCCTCATCCCATGATCCAGCAGAGGAGATGCTTTTTCCCAAAGCTTGTGACCCAACACAAGGGATTTGTCACAGCCTGGGAGGCAAACAACTTGAAAGGTTTGCCTAGGATGTAATGCTGGACTGCTGGAAACTTTCCCAGCAGTCCATCCTGTGACTTTGCCACTTTCTCATATTTCCTTGTACCTTCTGCTTATGCCTGGTTTAGCTTGCCAAGGTTGTGGCTTCTGCAACACAACTGCGGCACAGCTGGGACAGCCTGGCCTCCCTGCTCAGCCAGCCTGAGCCCTTCTGGCAGGACTGCACTTCCTGCCTCTCTCCACCACTGAAGCGGCAAGTCAGGCAGCACCAGACACAAACTGCTTTTCTCCCTTCTACATTATTCTTTCTCTTCCCCCTTTTGAGTATTTGCCATTGAGGTGGCTCTGCATTCCATCATTCTTTCTGCATGGCAATGGGCTCACCTTCCGAACCACTGTCAGATGCAGACATCCTGAATTAGGTTTCTTTTAAAAGTTTTCAACTGCTAAAGGCACAGGAATAACAGGAATAGAAGGCACTGCTACAGATTAAAGCCTTGCTTAATAGTGTTAAATGTTTAATGATTTGTTCCTTTTTTCATCATCCTTTCCCCAGCCTGTAATCAAAGCTTACAAAAGGGTGAGCACCTGAAACATGGGTGGACCTCTTTTAAGACATCAACATACTAATGCTTTATATAGCCCAGTTTGTAGAGGGAAGGTTATGGCTGGGATCTAATATCCACTTTTCTTCTCTCTTCTCATCCCCAAACCTTGTGTCTGTGCAGTACCCCTTCTCCACCACCCTTTGGAGCTGAATAGTCCTGCTTCTATCCCCAGAGACCCCATCTCGCAGCTGTCCTGTCCTTGGAAGCAGAGGAGACCTGCTGGCGGCTGCCCTGCACACACCAAGAGACAAGTCTGGCAGGTTAGAGCTCGTGTGATCACACAATCATCACCAGCTCTGAGGCTATTTGTCTGTCAGAGGTTTTCAGGACCTCATTTTGGGTCAGGGTCTCGCACAACAAATTACAAAACAGCTGGAACACACTAAATTTACTGCACATACAAGGACAGTGCCTGAGTGGGCATCCATGAATCTTTAACCAAATACCCCAAATTCTCAAAAAATGAGATTTCAGAGAGAAGGGGAAGGAAATTAATGGAAAAGTACACACCAAGGGAAATAACAGGATAAAAGTATCAGGTTAAATTACAGCATCAGAACTGTAATTTAGGGCTCTTTCCATGTTTAAAAAAATGTCATATTCTCAGGTGAGCTCCTAAAAAAAATCTGCAGTGAGGTATGTCAAAGTAATTATTTCAGGGGCTAGATGTTGTGCAGCCATAAGTAAAAGAATTTTAAATTGTACACTTGCCATCCAAAGCAGTGAGTCAGAGCATCTCTACTGAAAAAAACCCTACCCTGACTACCAGTACTGTTACTATCACCCTTACAATTGCACATTTTTTATTCTCCAGGTCTGCCTATTTTGTGAACACTGACAGATCTCTGTTCAGCCTTTATAGGCATACACAGACTCAAATAAAACCAAGCTGAATTGACAAATAATTAAAATTGCACATCAAAACACTGCTGCTTCCATAAACATCTGCTGTGAAATGCTACTTGAAACAAAAGTGCTCCATGAAGACTCCATACTAATTACTGTTAACACTTCCAGGAGCAGGAAAACAGGCGACAGAGCAAAAAGAGGGAAGCTGATCAGGAATTTATTTGGAAAGAGGTCCCTGGTCTTTTCTACATACTGTTAAATATAAGGCATGTTGAAAAATGGTCTAGGCATTTTCTTCAGAGTTGCTGAGCAACAGGGAAAAAAAGTAAAAGCAAACAGAAAATGCTCGGGGCTTTTGGTACTGAACTGTGTGGTGACGATTGTAGAGATCATCCCCTCCACTCCCTCCTGAGACTGGATCTGCCCCACGGTGCATGTCCACTGCAGCTCTCCCTTTAGGGGAGGTAACACACATCAGCTGCTGGAGTTTAGTCACACATTCTCTGATGACCACCAAAAAGTTCCTCTGTTGTTTCCATTTACTTCAATAGGATTTTGGTGAAGTAGCATGAAGTTTGAATCAGTTAGGGAGAAGGCAGCACTCAGCAATCACTACAAGCCACGTAACTTCTTCACAAAATTAACTTAAGAGAGTGCCAACCCTTTAGAATGTTTTTCTTGCAGCCTTCGAAAATCTCACTTCCCATCAAATGCCACATATGAAACACAAACCAGGAGGAAAAAAACTCCAAAACACCTTAGGTGTCTCACAGCAAGAAACAGCAGACAGAATCTAAGTATTAAAAAAGCAAAAATGGAGGCAGAAAGGGAAGGAATTATCATCTTCTTAGCACAAAAACACATATTGGGAGAAGAACTAAGAAGGAGGGAAAAAAAAGAGCCCCTCTCCAGCATGTAAGCAGGCTGAAATCGGGCACACATCCTCTGCAACACTTATATTGTTAAAAAACCAAATTATTGCTTACTGCACCTCCATATTTACCTTAGCAGTTGAACAATACCCACCTCATTTTCTTGTCCATAGCCCAGCAGCGATGTTACCTTCTATATCTGCCAAGTCTTCTTCTGAACCAAACTATCTTTGAAAAATGCAGCAATATGTCTACACATTTATACTGTCCTTCGGTTCAGGGAAAACTTTGCTCAAGCGTTAAGTGGCAGGCAAAAGTTTACACAGGCAGGCTCTTTATGCTGGCAAAAGCGCAATGCTGAACTTTCACAGCAAGCAGGTAAACACGTGGCTGTGTGCAGCAGGTAGCCTGGCAGCACCAGCAGTAGTGAGAAACAACGTCAGGGCAACCTTGGCAAAAGGAGCTTAGTGGGTTTGAACAATGGTTGTGGGCACAGGAGCTGAACAGACCAAACAACCATAGCAAAAAGCCATTTCCAGCTCTCGGTGGGAGCTCGAAGCGCTCAGAGCCCGAGCGTGCCAGCTGTGACGCTGTGCCCTCCACCTCCGCACTCCCAGGAACACTGTGTTTGACTTCCCAGCAGTCAGCTCCAGCAGTTCAGAACTTTGTAACACCCAACGGCTGAACTTCACCCAGTGAACATGCCCTTCCAGTCCTCAGCAAGGACGCTCATTTGCTGACTGCATGCCAGCGCTCCTATTTAAAGAACTGTTGTTATTGGAAATAGCTGAAACCTTTCTACGGCAGGGATTAAACGCTCCCTGCACCTTGTGCCTTGCCTGCAGAAATGCATCAATTCCCAGCATGTGCTTCCACAGCAGAGTTCTACCACAGCCACAGTAACATGTGTTATCTGCTTGCAAACCCCTGAGTGGGCAGCATCCTCAGACAGTTCTATCAAGCAGCTACTCTGGCTCAGCCCAAGTAAAAAACCCTCAGCTCAGGTTTTACTCAAGCCTTCTCCCTGAGGTACAAGGTTTTATACATGACACAAAGTTGTCTGCCTTTATCCTCCATCTCCAAAAACAACTCTCCTAAGCTTTCTCTTAGACTGCAGGTTCAGGCCAGATGCCCAAGGCCCTCATGGGGCATTACCAGGCTGCTCATAAGCAAATGCTCAGCTCTGATGTAGGTCAGATTTCCGCAAAAAATTACATTCTCAGGAGACCTTGTACATACACTCCTGCATAAATATCAGTCTTTTCAACTTAGGAGGCAACAGCTAATGAAAAAGGAATAAAGCAGAACCACTCATATGCCACAACTTTAAGACTCTCCCAAGCTGAACTGGGATATATAGGACATTCATTTCTACATGAAAAGACATCCATTTTACTTTACAGGAAAACCAGTGCATTTCTGTGTGCATGAAAAGCAAATTAGGGGACAGTATAGGAACCTGTAATAACCATGTGAATGCATCTGTCTGTTTAAACAAAAAAAAAAGGCACTTGGTAAAAAACCTGGCATCAGAACAGATAAGAACAGTATTGTCTTAAATCAACCACATTATCATTTGGATTGTGATAGCACCTAGAAATCTCTTTCAAGTACCAGAATCCTACTGTGATAGGCACCTGCTACACAGCACACAAGTTCCTGTGCAAATATAGGTAGCCCACATCTTAAGGCAAAACAGTTAGACTGTTGCTATTTAACTGTATCTGTGAAACTAAGTACTTTCTACACTATGAAACAAGTTTTCATAGCCATCAATTTAGATATGGACTATCTGTAAAAAAAGAGGTGCAAGACAGTGGCTTATATAGCATGAATCTCTTGCAGTCAGGAATAGGAGCAGATCTTAACATCCTCTTTCCTTTGCAAACTCCATGAGTGCATATAAGAACTGCCTGAGATTTTAGTAGCCCTTGTGATGACTGTGACAAGATGCACCATGTTGTTACTGAAACAGATTATACATCGTAAGTGATAAAACCCATGAGAGGTGTATGTAAAGTAACCAGCTGCAAGTGCTGCTGTTACAAGCAATTGAGAAATCGTAGTGGAAAACCAGTCACAAATAGGGCATGGAGACAACCCCACCTCAGGTACTGAACTTCTCTAACTCAGATTCCACACTGAGCGGCTCTTAGGATGTATTTCAAATAACTTAGACGCTTTTGGAAGCTTGATAAAACAGTAGTCATTAGGTTTTTGGCAGGTGGAGCCCACTGTCATCTTGAGTTAAATTTTATTCACAATTTATTGTTTCTTCACTATTTGTATCTACTGCTTTTTACTATTCCTTTTTATTGGCCACAGAGGAGAAGCCTCTTTTGCAGATACCAGTAATGTGCTGGATAATTCTTCACCCTGTGAGCTGTGAAACCCATTGTCCAGGATGCTACAGTTGTTAATACTTTCCAGACATTCCAGAAGAGTGGGACAAATTCATAGTGAATAAATTGATCAAAGACACCACCTCTACCAGGAACAGAACTAGAAGCACAAATCATTGAATATAAAAGATCATTCTAAAGAGTACCACGATACCTCTGATCCATTCTTATGCTCTTCTGTAGGCATCTACTGTCAGCAACCATCCAAATTATAAGGCTAGGCTAGATTTACTTTTGATTTGACCCAGACAAACCTTCAAATTACTCAGAGCAGACATCACAGGAGCTGTCATAGTAGCCACTCCCTTTAGGCATATTTAATGGACATTAATGACTCTACAGGGCTGCTTCTATCACTTTGCAAAGCTGGGTCATTTAGAGATGCCAGGTGAAAAGAACCCCTCAGACATCTGCCTTTTACACCACTGTAGCATGAGGAATGCCACTCAGGGCCACAGAGTACTTTTAGCGGGTACACCCCTTTCAGGTCACACAAACAAGACTCCCAGCAAGGGTGAATGACTAATCATCACCCCAAGCAGAGAGCCCTTTCACAGCGACTACATTACTAACCTAGCATTTCTTTCCCCCCTTCCTCTTACCTTTTCAAATTTACTTTACCCTTAAGGAAAAAAAGAGATTTCCTGTAGTATTTCCTTTTTCTGGTTTTTCTATATAGGTACTGTGTATTATTAATGTCTGCATTAAGAAATGTCACAGAGCTTGGGAAAATCATGCTTTGATCACTATCCTGGTTCTTCTCATTTAAAAGCTGCCCACCTCCATCATCAGAGGTCCCTGCCGAGGATGCACATCTTCAGAGCAGGCCTTATGCATAAGCACATCCCAGAGGCGAAACAACGATGGCTGTTCAGAGGATAAAGGCCACCATTCAGGAGCACAGATAAAAACCCATCCCAAAAGTTAAATATGGGGAGAAACCTTCCTGCTTTTACAATTAATTGTATTCAAGACTGTGTAATATGTCAGCTTCTGATAAGACAAACAAAAATTTTAAACTGTGCAAACAGAGGAAATGGAACTACTAATTTTTTTTTTTTCCAAATCCACATTATATACACAAACATTTTTGCATGCTCTAATCTAGTCTGGCTTTTTACTAATTTTTATAGGATGGAGTAGTAAAAAACTAATTAGAATGAGAAACCTAAGGGATGAGGGGGTTCTCTGCCTACACAGAACATGTAGTGCAATTCTTATAGAACAGTCCTCCAATACTTAATGTCTTCTTTTTTCTGGGTAATAAAGGGTTGCACTTATCTCCACTGAGAGATTTTAAGTAAAGAATTACTTTTGTAAATTAATGAAAAATTATTTGTCTTTAATTACGAGCTAAGTATCTCAGAACACATTTGTATTTTACAATCAAAATTTATTTCCAGCTGTTTTAGATGCAAGACAAAACATTATTGCATATTTGATAAATAGAATGAAAGCTTCATGGTGCAACACTTAATTTTATCTCTTTCTTATGTTTTCTGAGCTGAGATGCACAAAGATCAGTTGCTCCCAAAACTACACAGAGCAGACTAAGAACTAGGTAATAGAAGAAGAACCAGTTCTTTGCGGAGGGTCCAGTTAAACTTGAAAGCACTTTGGAAAGACCACATATTAACCTGTATCATAGTATTGTGTCAGAGTAACGCTCAGGACAAAAAAATCCACTCATGCCATGAAAGTAATCTGTGGCTTTACCTGACTTTTTGGCCCTAGGTTTCCTAACTTCAGCACAGTGCAATTACTTGAGTTCTAGATATCAAATTAAATCTGCTTTCAAGATTAGAAAAAAAAAAAACAACAAACCAGAAACAAAACAAACCAACACCTGCAGAAGCTTATCTTGTGGGAGTTAATCCCTGAAGGTTTACATTAACACTTCCACCAATAGAGGGATTACAGGAGAGAAAGTTGTAGAAGGGAATTTCATGAATACTGTTTCCTCACTGGAAAAAGAAAAGGAAAAGCAAAAGCAAAAGCAAACCAACAAACTGTTTGAATGCAGAGAAACCATGGCAGCTTTTCCTCTTCAAGAGTTTATGTACGCTGTAAATGGCTTGTCCCTCAGTCCTGCATTTTTATTCCTGGGGGTCATTTTAGTTCCTGAGGAATTTGTAGGTAGTGGGATTTACAGTATTTGCAATTTACAGCTGTTCTCAAAAGAACCAGAGGGCCCTGAAGACATCATTGAACCTGCTGGCATATGCTCTTTTGGAAGTCCCATTTCTCACAAAATATGCAAGTCATCTAACAATACAGGTAATGGGCCAAATACGGCTGGGACTAAAGATGGGACACCTACTACTTCTCCAAGGACCACTACAGAGATAAATGCATTCAGAGGCACACAAACCCTGTAATTGTTGCGATCTTTTCAAGAGCATTTCCAAGTTCAGCACAATCCTTTGAGTGCAATTTGTTGTTGTTCTGTAAGTAATTGTTTCAAGTGTATTCGCTCAAGATTCCATCACTACTTTGGAGGGCTTTTGTTCTGCAAAAGGTGCAGCAGCATTCTGCACTTTCATGTTTTCATTCTAGTCAGAGGTATGTAGTTCAAAACAATCTGGACACTGTTCTTTCCTTGCTAAACCAAATCATGAACACTTCACAAAACACACTGGTAGATAAGGTGCACGTTCAAGCTCACAAACAACCAGGTTCTGCTGAACTTTGATGTAGAAGGAGGCAGGCACAGTATAGATCCTCGCAGCAAGCTTTTTCTAAGCCATCAGTCCAGGCATGACAAATTTCCAAATTACAAGTTCACTGAAGGAGTAGCCCCAAACATAGCATTCAAAACCCATTAAGAAAAAAAAAAGAAAAAGGGGTGGGGGGGATTGTCACTCTGTGTTTCCAGAACTACAATAAAAAAAAAATCAAGAACATCAGCTCATAGCAGCACAAAACAAATAGCTTTCCATTACAAAAGAACAGAAAGTCACCCATAAATAAACTGATCATACACATGTTTAGGCAGACTCATAACACTAAGACAAAGAAATCCATACTGGATTAGGAGCAAGCAAATTGCTTAACATTCATCTCAAGCATTTAAAATATGATCAAAAGTAATTGCATCTACTCCAATCTTTATGTCTCTTTCACAAAGAGCATCCACCTTGGCATAAGGACTGAAGATCACCATCCACCTAATTAACCACTCCTACATCGCATCCAAAACTGATAATATTCAGATGGTTTTAAAGCGAGACTGAATAATACTTTTACACATGAGCAAAAGTGCTGACCATAAAAAGCAGAGTTGTTTGGAGTTCTTCCACGGGAACATTAGGTATCTATGTGATTACAGTAAATTTTTAAGTAACTTCTCTTCTCCTAGTGGCACGGCATGTTCTTAAGTTATTACCACCTAGATTTAATATTTAACAATAAACCATCACAGCCATTTCGGCGTGAGTTTCTTTTGATGCTTGTGTTAGGAGGGTCACCATGTAATGTAAGAAGTGCCAGAATACATGCTGCTAACATTTTTCACATGTCTATGATTAGTCTCTTCTTAATTTAGCTGTGCCTCTTTTAACCCTACTGCAACTAGATGGCCAGATGGATAGAGCCAGCCAACATCTACCTGCTACATCTACCTGTTCAGCACCTAAAGAACTATATCATATTTGCATTTCCAATTTCAGTTCTTCCTTTTGAATGGGATTAGCCTCTGAGTTTTTGCCCTAAAGTCCAGCTAGCAAGTAGGAAGGCTGCCTGGTTGCCAGCAGACTTCTCAGCTGACTAGATCCTTGGCTGTCCCCACACAGGACATTAGTGACATGTTACGTCATTTATTTCACTGGATGGTATTCCAGTTACAAACTCTTTATTCTGATCAAACTAAATTACTGACTTCCAGCTAAAATCACCTTTCAAAATAAGTAATGCCCAATCCAAATATAACCAGCCACCCCAATTATTACAAGAAGCGACATGCAATGCCAAGGTATGCCTACAGATGGTGGACAGAAAATGTTTAGACACTCTGTGGTAGAAAACAAAGGCAAATGCCTTTAATGTTACAATTTATACAATAAATACTTATCTATTTAAACCACAGAAATAAAACATTGTCTTTATAGAAATAAAACCATTCAGGGAGTTTGACTTAAAACGCCATTTTCATTTCTCCAAAGGTCAGCCACAGTTTTGCTCAGTGGAAGGTGATCTTTATTTCAGTTGATCAAAAACAAAGAGGGAGAAAAAGAGATCTTGTGCACAAACCAGGAATTCCTCCAAATTTAATTTGTTAAGTGTTTGCAACCAAGCAGCTCTTTCCTTTACAGGTATGTTAATACAAACCTCACAGCACACCAAGGACTGCCTCCAATCCATTCATGTCACATAACAAATAGCTAGTCCAATTCTAACAGAAGGAGCATTTCTTGAAAAGTAACTTATCAAAAATGGAGATATAGAGAGGTAAAGTCCATTTATGTGACTGCTAACCACTGTTCTTTTCCATTCACTATTTTAACAACCTCTAAATAGTCATTATTTCCTTTCCAATATTGATTTCTTTCAACAAATATTGATTTTTTTTTTCAGTCTAGTTTTTTTAACAGCTCATGCGATGCATTTCACATGGTTAGCTCTCCCACCTTTGTTTTTTTTACCAGAAAACATTACAGAAAACAAAAACACAACCTGCAGTCTCTGGAAATAGCATATAATTATTGATAATTATAATTTTGGTTGAAGGTGTCAGCCAAGTATAGCATTTGCAACAGTGGATTGCAATCTGACAGTCACTGGATTTCTTCAATAGCTGAAAAAGGCAAGTTTATGTATGCTACCCTGCAAAATATGGATGGGCAAAACTCCAGGAAAAAAATTTTAGGGCTTTGGAATTAGTGGCATTTCATAATACAGAATACTGCATTGTCCTGAAAACAACTAATTAAATCTAAAGTGTTATTCCCTTATATAAAGCAATTGTATTAAGGAACATTCTTTATAAACTGAACTTATTATCTGAAGTAATATATGCTTGCTGCTGCGTATAAACCAGTAATTCAAACTAGCTACACTTGTACCCTCAGACACATTTAATTCTGATGAGACAATATGCTTGCCAACAGATCATCAAATCAAAGGCTTTTACATGTGGCTCAAGGATTTATCCTAACCTACTGTACATTGTGCCTTTGTTTTTATAAAAATAGTTCATGTGTCTAGACACAGTATTACATGTTTCTGCAAAACTGTGTATGTTTAATACTTTATGCAGATGATTAAATTTCAGCTTCAGTATAGTCATGCACAACACTTTGTTCTCTGGATTAGAACACCCAGTATCTTTTCAGTTAATTTAATTCCTCAGTCTTCCTCAAAAGAATCAGGAGCATTACTGTGTTTACATAAGCTGTCCAAATGCTAGTTTTGTTATGAATTAATGAAATTCCATTATCAGGCAAAGACAGGCCCAGCATGTTTTCGTATGGTTTCAAGCACCAATTATCTGAGATTTTCCAGTAAACAACCTGACCTTCAAGCTAAAACTAGGATTGCCAGAGAAAGAACAGTATCATGGGCTGGGGAAATCCCCCAGCAGAATTATCATCTTTGTGCAGGTAAGGTCTAATGCTCCAAACACTGTGCATGCTGCTGGACATAGCAGAATTCAGACAGCACTTGCATGTGCCACCAGACCATGGACACTGCTTGTCTCAAATCTAGCCTCAAACCTAGATTTCATGAAAAATCAATGCCGTGAAAAAGATGAACTTTTAACACACGCACACCCCCACCACGTCCCCAAAGCCTTAAATGTACACATACTTCTTCTAATTTTTATTCTGTGTCTGGAAGGATACATTGGCTGTCTCCCTTTACAAATTACATGAAGATATCAAAAGATTTTTCCCAGTTGATTGAAATAATTGTTTCCATGATTTTAATCCTCCCCTCTTCCCAGAAACCCTATAATCAAATCTAGAATTGGTTCTGTCATAGAACCCACTTAAAGTTTCCTTCTGGCCCTTGAGCAGCATGTGTTACTGATGCTCCTTGAAGCAAAGTTTTGTTTAGCCTTCTCCCTGAGGAAAGATGCAATTATTAAAGGCCTATGAAACCCATTTCTCATGAAAAAGGATGAATCTCAAGGACTGAAATGAACCCTTGATGAAGAAAACCCAAACCTGTTCTTTATAACCCAACTGTGGGCACTGCAGGTCAAGATCAGACATAGGAGTTTCTTCACCACTCAAGTTTGTCAAATGCTTTGCTGAGAAGTTTGAGGAAACCTTTGGTTTATGGTAAGCAGTTTTGGATGAGGGCCAAAGTACAGAAGCCTTATTTCATTTCTTCAGCAGCTAACAGACTGATTCCTCTCCCAAACTCTCTGTAAACAGGGAATAACCTCCTCTTTCAGCTGGCTTTGTTTGCAAGCAGGACAATGTAGTCCCAAGACCAGATACGGTAGGTCTCTGGTACCTTCTCTCTATAACCACTCCAGGCTTCAGATACCATCCAGAAAATTACAGGACTAGCTTGAAAATAAATAAGTTTATACAGATTTTAACAAAATGAACCTTTTAATATGTTTTTCAAGTCATACAGTTTATATTCCCAAGTTTACTAAAAATATTCACATTATCTAGAAGCTCTCATTACTATTGCTAGTCAATTTAATTTCAGTTTTCACACAAGCAGCAATGTGCAATTTTAAGGAAAAAACTTCCTGATTATTAGATCATAATAGCTGGCCACAGGCTATTATCTAGATAATAAATCCATTGCCCTCAAAAACAAAAAATCCAAGGCTGGAACAGAAAGCAACTTTTCTTAAGCCACATCCTTATTTTAAAAATACCTATTTAGTCATTGTACTTTCAGAACAATTTTCTCATTTGTCCCCCTGTAAATGAACATCTATGTCATTGTTTTGGCCTGATGAATGTTTGAGTTCCGTGTGATTTTCTTGGTCTATTTCTTGTTTTATTCTTAGTATATTACCTGGTGTATTATCTATAATTATAACCCTTTGTTTTTACTTAAACCTATCAATCTGCCCGACAGTCTGCCTAGACTGCATTTTGAAAACAGTAAAATGAACTAAAAGGAGTGTAATCAACCTATCTCAATAGCCTATGGAGAGCTATGCACCAGGTAATGGCTCACGTTACTCTTCACAAAAGCACAACAGAATATGGCAACATTAATGCCAACTTCCAGCTTCAAAAAATGAACAACTCTGAAAAGTAAACTGTCTCTCCTAATTAGACCTTGGCACTGTCCTCTCAGATTTACAGAGTCATTATTTTGCTTTGAGCAAACATCACTATTTCTTTCCTAGGCAAACCCCTCGGCTCTGTTTCAATTATTTCTTTTAAATATTAAAGAGCAGGAAACATTTGTTTTCCCTTGTCACATCCTGTCCTCTTTACATAGCATCACACATTCCCCTTTGAAACGCCTGCTCTTACAGCAAGCCTGACATGCACAGTTCAATCAAAACATTTGCTATTGTCTTTTGCCAACTACAAACAAATTTCTGCACAAACACTGAAAAGGTTTAAAGGTTTCGACAGCCATCTAAAGCCGAGCTAACACGACTGTCAAAGAAAGGTGGTGTCAAACTGCTCGGCTTCCCCGCTACCACCCTGACTTTAAAAAGAAAAAGAAAGACAAAGCAATTCACTCATTCGCACAGCAGAGCTCCTGGCAAGAGCTCACTCGCTGTAAAACCACTGCTCTCACAAAATACTCGAAAGCAGAAAAAGCACACGAACAGTCAGAGAGGAGTGTGAAAGGGTAACTTACATTATTTAGAAAGACAGTGGGAAAGGACTGCTGCAGTTTCTTCGTTATTTTACACTGCTGTTGGCAGAGCAGACAACCAAAAAAGTTCACCTAAAGAAATCCCTCCTTTTAATTCTCTCTCTCCCAGTTCATTTACTCTGGAGTCTCTCAGCCTGAAGAGATCCGACAGTCAAAAGTTTATCCCGTTGCATTTCCGAATGATATGGCCGACTTTCCTTGGACACATACCAATGATGCAGTAAAAATAGACAAAAAGGGGGGGAGGGAAGAAGCAATCTAGCTTGAGCCTGAATCTTCTTAACTCAGTGTTTTCTGTAAAAGCTGCTCTTATGTCAGAAGATACCATTCCTACCCTAACTTGCAGAGCACTGAGTCATCCATCTGGTTTTCATAAACTGCAAATTACAGGCAAACCAGGGAACATACACAGTCCAGTTTTAGCAGAACTCCCCAAACATCAGCCTTACGAGTAACCTGAGGTAAAAAGGCTTTGAAAATAAACAGCTGGCCCCATGCCGGCATGGCCTCCCGTCTGCAGATGCCTGACTGCTCCCCCAGGCAGCATCCAGCAGCCCAGAGCACCACCCACCACTCAAGAAAGTGGCAGCCGGGTCCCCACACTCCCCGCTGTGGAAACAAACCGACCTTGCAGCCCTCCCTTGCTCGTAGCACAAACAGCCTCTCTGGAAAGGGGCGGGAAAATCCAGTGCATTATGTGGAATCGTTCAACAGTTTAGCAAGTCATTTAGAACAACCTGTTTTTTATAAACAGGGACGTGAATGCTGATCCCCTCACATCCTCTAAACGCTTCCAGGTGGCAAGTAAAGCTTATGTGTTCGTAGGTTTTGTTTTGGTGGGTTTTTTTCCCTACTAAGGCAACTCTCGGAGCCAGTGGACAGCTGCTTAATAGGGAACTTCTGGGGTAGTTCAAGCCATTCATTACAAGAGTGAACATTTTACCAAAAGTATCAGAAACAAAGTTTTGATATGCACCCCATGAAAGTCCATGACTCACAGCCCCAAAGCCACTTTCAGCCCCTATTTTCATCTTTTTAAAGATCTAGTGCCCTGACTAAATTCAAGCACCAAAGGCTTAAGGAGTCACCTGAATTTTTGGATGCTTCACGGCTTTTGTGTCAGGACTAAAGAACATTCTTTTCCCAATAAAAAAAACCAAGAAAACAATTTTATGGTGGATAAAAAAAGGTTTGCCATTGCTTAAAATTAAAGTTGTTGTTATCTGTATGTTCTTTAAAATAACAAGTTTTATTTAGTTGTTAGTTTTAGCAGAGGATTTTTTCAAGCTTTTCTATTGGAAATAATCTTACTCTGCTTGAACAGTGAGACTATCTAAACAAGGCAGCTTTCACTAAAGCATCGGTGAATCAGTACAGTGAGTCATTAACAAAATAAAAACACCATTGTAAACGCTCTGCCTGAAAGTCCTGAGCCTTGTCACTTGCTCAGTTTTTCATCTTGGCACAATCAGGATTGTACTGATTGTCTACTCATCCTGTACCTGGATCAAGGACTCAAAAAATGGACTGTTAAAGCCAAATGCAGTTGAATGATTAAAAAAATCCCAACAAACAAACAAGCAAACAACAACAACAAAAAACAACACCAAACCCAAAAAAAAAGGCTTTCTAGTCAGTAGGAGCAATGGAGAAAATTATGAATTAATTTTTTGTGTTTATTTTTGCCCATGCTGACACAATTCCTTCCAGTAGTTGTATAACCCATTGAATAATTTCAGTCACATCAGGTGGAGATCCCAAAGGTATTATATTCCTACAGCTTTTGTGAAAGAAGGCATCTGTCCAGATGAGTGACATACAGTTCAGTGATCCAATGTAAAAGGCTACACGTGAACTCAGCTGTATTATTAAACACCAGAGCACCCCACACAAACAAGAGATCTGTGAGAACAGATTTCATGTGTCCCACGGCTCAGCTGCTACCAAAGCTGGACAACCTTGCCTACATTCTACCATTTTTCCTCTCTTCTATTCTGTTCTCCTGTCAAGGTAGTGAGCAGCAAAACACACAAAATGCACAGATGTCAGCTGAAGCAAATAATACTATTTTTTGAAACAGCAATAAACAGGGTTTGGTAACAGTTGAGTTATCCTCCCACTTAGTAAACAAGTGGGGTGAAGTGACTACTGCACATTTTTAGTGATACTTTCCACGATACCAAAGAACCTGATCCTGATAGAGCAGACTTACAGGTTTGGGGACAGAAATTATTTCATGGGCCACAGCAGAGTAGTCCTTGTGTGGTTTTCTGGGCATGTAGGTCTCTCCCCACTGCACAAGGACAAGTTGAATGACTGTTATCTTTGGAATAAGAACACTCTCTTTGGTGAGACATGGGAATAAAGAGGAGAGTAAGTAGAAATAACCACTTTCAGTTTGTGATGCTTATGCTAACTGAAGTTTTTTCCCCCAAAGGAGCAAATGCATTAATTCACACTGATCTCTCAAGTGCTCTTCAATGTATCTGTTCTCTCAAAAAAACAGTCCATTTACATCCAAGGTGGCTTTCACAAATAACAATTCCACAAGAAAACCTCAAGAAAATTCAAAATTCAAAAACAGAAGATCAATTTTAAATGATCCTTCATTTTCCAGGCTCTGGAGACCATTCTTACTCACTAACTTTTTCTCCTTTTTTTTTTTTTTTTTTTTTTTTTTNTTTTTTTTTTTTTGTATTTTTCAGTTCCTCTTTTATCTCATCCCTATGAGGTACCAGCATCCTACTGTCCATGCATAGCTCCTGTCTCCAGACTGGTCAGTTGTGTGTTCACTCACTGTTGCCTGGATCTAAAGCATTGTTTGATGCTCACGTTCTCACACTCTGTCTCCATGAATTTTGGGGCAGTCAAGCACCATATTCCTACTGAGCAGAGGGATCCTAGCTTTCTGGAGGAATGGAGATGGAAGATATTCATCACTTGGATGGTGAGAAAATTTACTGTACAAAGCTTTATATAGGAAAGATTGCAACAAAGAACAGATCAGATACGAAAAACAACCTGCTAGTGATGCCTTGAGTGGCTACCTAGAAACAGAGACTAGTCAGGAATAAAGGTAGATATTGGAAAGGCCTTCAAAGGTACACCCTGAGGAGCCAAAGGCTACTGATGGACCCCAAGATGGACGACGAGTCATGAGTTCTTCACACTTTCATAGGTTTGGCTCATTTGCATATCAGCATAAATTCTCCAATTAAAACTTCAGTTAATGATGTAATTTCTCCAAGCTCACCCCCCTTCCCAAGATGTTGGTTTACACATTTTGGACCTAGGACAGTCTGGTTGTCCTTGGAGAGCAGGCCTGGAGCGGCTTTGTTGGATCTATCTGGCATAAGAGAGCAGAAGCTCACAGGCTACAAGAAACTTCAGAGTTACACACTAGGCAGTATAGGATTCGAAAAACACAAAAGTTAAAACCCAAGGCATTACTAGGAGTAATTTGTCTTCTCAGAAAAATGGCAGCTTCCACTCAGGTTATTTTTCAAACACCAGCTACAAAATCACCCTGTTATTTTCCATATCTATTTTTTACCAAGATCAACTATGTTTACAGTATCAGTAGGACGAGAGCGGAGTAGGATGCAGCCTAGATACTGATTATGCTGATTACGTATCTTTGTATGTAGACGCTTGAAAGGTTTTTTGAAAAGCCATTGAATGTTCATTAAAGCAAGGGAAAAGTGTCCCTCCTCAGTCAGTAACAGACAGGTTGTGATGCACAGTAGGTGGCAGAATATGTATCTCTCATGGTCTGAACTCTGCTCCCATCCTGTCTAGTGTGGTTGTATTGGCAGCGCTGCATTGCAAAGGTATAGTTGAAAGCAATCTGATTTTCAACCAGTTTTTTGCAGCTTAAATACTGAGAAAGTGACAAGTGAGAGGTCAGGGTTTGGTGGAGGATACACCTTCCATTTAATGTGAATCTGTGAAATCACCTAAACGATAGAAGCTCAGGATGGTAGATTAACAAGCGTTTCACCAGATATATGTTCACCTTTGGTTTTAACACTAGACCCCTTGGTGTAGGACTTCAAATGTTTATGCAGATTTCTAGTTGGTCCCAACTCAAGTTCTAGATGAATCTTCTGATGCAAACAAGCTGGCAGGCTTTGTACAGACTGAAAACCCACAAATCTGATAAACTGAGACAAAACTACCTGTGGAGGAGTTCAAGGTGAAGCTTCAGTTCACTTAATGAAATAAATAAGGTAGATTTGGGCACTGACAATAACTCATTTTTTAAAGACAAATTAGCTGTGATATAATGAATCATTTTATCACCAGCATTTTAAAGCCAGCACATGGGAGAGCTGCCTTGGGTCTGGGTTCAAATGCTAAGCTTGTATTCAGTTGGTCTGGCCTCACTTACTATGTATTTTGTCATAGCACTTCAGCTTGGTGCCCAGTGGCTGGAGTTTGGCAAAAGCCTGTTGCCCTCCAGAAAGGCATATAAATGTCAGCTGATCTTCCAAAGAGATATCATGTGATAATCCTTTGCTGCCTGCTCCAGCTCTTAGATGAGAATGGGGCTGTTTCAGTGCTTTTGGTATTTTTCTTTTCATAATGTATGTATTTTGATTTATAATGTATCACTTCTCTTCCACAGAAAGTAAAAATGCAGCTCAGACAAAACCACAATGCATTATAACCTCGATGTCATTGTTGGAGAAGCCCCATGGCTGCTTCTGTTTTCACTACTGCAGTAGCCCCTGACTGTCCCTGGAAAAAAAAAAAGGAGAATAAGCACAACTAAGCCACTTTTCCCATCAAGTCTCACTTACATCTGTGACTGCACAGATCTGGGCTTGCCTGGGGCACATAAGTTCATTCTGAGCACATTGGTGATGGAGACATATGCAGCCTTTTCCCTTCTAAGTGAGACGAAATGATTATTCCTTTTTCCCACCTTGAAGTCCACAGAACAGGAGTTAATGTCTGGATACTTCATATTCATTAAGCAACATGTCAGCAAACACTATGCAATGCATATGCCCCAGTGGCTTTCATCAGGGAAGGTCAAATGTTAGAAGAACATAATTTCAAAAGACAAACATAGACTGTTTTTAAAGGCCCCTGTTCCCCTCTGAGTGCACACTCACACTTCTTACCCTGCACTGAGGCACTTGTTGGACTCCCAGTGAACAGATCCAGTTCATTGCCTGACAGAAAACTGTCCTGTTAAAAAATGCATGCATTTTCTGCAACCTGAGAGAGGTGCATTAGCTCATAGGGGTCCACTGAGTGCTGCAGACATTATGGAGTGAAGCAGGGGAAGAAAGACAACTGCAGCCAAATGCTCAAGCTTCTTATAAAAATATACAGTGAAACAGCAGGTAAGCCCCACACTCCTCCTGACTGTAATCCTGCTTCAAGGTCTTCAGTCACACTTCTGTGGCAACCATGTCTCTTAAATGTGGGCATGCACTCAGTCTGTGCCAGGCTCACGCTTCTGCTCTATGCTGCTCTGGATCGTAGTTTGCTACTCTGAGAAATCAACCACCAGCTCTGGCTCCTGTAAAATTGTACTGTCTCAGTATTACTGTTTTTCACAAACTTCCATTCATGTAAGCTTCCTTTCAAAAGCAAGTATCCAGGAAACACTGATGTAAGACATTTTCGTGTGTCTGCATTCATGAAAAGTTCTGAACCAAAAGTAATGTGCTCAAATCCCTCTTTTTGTTTGAAAACATCATTCATCCAAGAATCAGAAATGTTACCATGTGACTGGTAACACAAAGAAATGAGCACATGAAGAACACAGCAAACAGTTCAAAAGCAGCTCTGGGCTTGAAGTTGGTTCACAAGATATTTGTTGAATACTGGATACTTTGTTTGCCAAGAAAAATAGAAAGGGCTGTGTTTTCTAAAAAAAAAAAAAAAATATATATATATATATGTACAGTGCTTATATATTTCTTGGCTTAGTCTTTCTCTGACCTTGCCTGGAGCTATCCTCCTTTACAGCACACAAAAAACCTAGTATGTGCTGGGTTTACCCTGGACCTGTCCTACTTTCCTGCCTTCAAGTACAATAAGGAGAAAAAGAAAGTATGTTGAGACCTTTGCACTGAAGAACCTGAGACTCCAGGGGAGAACAAAGAGGCCCCTGTCTCAGACTGCAAACACTGGGCTGTAGTGAAGAAGACAGTAGGAGCAAAGAGCTGTGGGGAAGCTCTTGAGGACTGAGAGGCAGGGAGAACAAGCATCTTAAATGGCATGGAACACAGAGGTTCAGGAGGATGGGACATGGGATGCCTGGGAAAAAAGGTGGCTCTAGGATAGGAAAAGAGTTGTGGCAGAAATATGAAGAGGCTGTGAACTTTGTGAGTGAAACAGGGGGCAGAGATGACAGGGAGAAGCTACATGCCCTCCCTACACAGGCATGAGCTGGAGACTTGCGCTAGGATGAGGGTCCTGAGGCTAGAAGACACTACAAGCCAGAGTGAAAGGCTGACAGGCGTGAAGCTGTGCTGAGCTTTGGGGCAGGTAGGGAACACGACTTTCTCGACTGAAAATATCCTTATCTACATACCTGCATGCATATAAAAGATGTTGTCCCTGCCCCACCCACATGAACATATCTTCCCACTCTTGAATCTTCTCATTTGCATCCTGGCTCACATTTTCCCATCTGTGTATTGGAATGTGCCAGTGTAACATTTTCCATAGGCAGTTTCCATTTCCAAGGAAATGTTTTGATGTAGCTCTGGATCCCAAAGTATATATGAGTGTTAAGCATAGATTTCAAAGTGATGGAGAAGAGTGAGTATCAGGAGAAAACTACAGGGAAAACAGAGAGAAGGAGACACTTCTTTAGACAGATGGTCTCATGAAGGCAATGCCTGAAAACTGTAATATGCTGAAAGTTCAGCCACTGCAATGCTGGAGTTGATATTAAGCTCATCAAGTACTTATTGACTTGTTCTTACTCATTCAAAAACTAATTGAAAAGAAGGCCAAAGGTATCACGCTAAAATTAAATTAATTTCTGCATCCCAGTCAGATGCAGAAATTAAACCACACATATGAGAAAAGATTGTAATTCTCACAGTCCCATTTCAGTCCTTAAGTAACCAGCCTCCCTATAGCCTTCAGCAAGAGTTTTGCCAGAGTAAGACCTGCAGAATTCCATGCCAGGATATTAGTATAAAAAACACCAACTTTTGACAGTACATTAGGGGATTACATTAGGGAGCATTAGGTAAAGTGTCAGCTGAAGATGCTGCATAAGAAGAAAGATGTCAAGAAGAAAACAAGCCATGGTATGATTTCATTTCGTGAGAGAGACTGCAGTGCAGTCCTTGAATTTTAACGGGTACAATGCTTCTCAGTTTCACATGCTGTGAACCAGCAGTGATAAGAGGAAAAGGCTGATGACAGCCATGATAATTTCTTTAGACAGCATCAACGAAGAAGAACACAGCAGGCTACCCTCTTAATTAGAGACATTTTATGCTACAAGCTAAAATTGCTGCTTTCTTAGAGCTTTGGCAACTCCACAGGCAAAAAGAAGGAAACTGAAATATTTAAAAGCTTCTTCATGGATGAAGAAACAGTGGCATCTATAATATTGCCTACCTACTTGAGCACATACTGCTCAGTTTACTTTCTGGACCTAAGAGAGGTGAGCTAGAGAGAGGAATGAGCCATCTGGAGGCTACAATTAATATACCAGTCCTGTATGTACCCTAAAAGAGGTAGTTTGCACAACTGTGCCTTTTACACACCATCGAAGCAAAGCAGCAATGCAGAGACCCTGTTCTGTAAGCCAGTAATTCCAGGAAGTAAGTAGAAAGTTTATGGCTTGCCAATGGAGTCCAAGGTGTGGAATTCTCTCTCTGCCGAATTCTTGGTTCGGTCGTGGACGGTCAGGACAGAGAGTGACGGAGATTTCTATTCTCAGGTTTTAGATCATGATGTTTATTGCAGAAGGTGTGGGAAAAGAGCCCTGCCAGGGGCTGCCACTTGCAGCTCCAGGCAGGTCGGAGAAGTTAGAGAGCAGGCGAGAGGGGAGAGAGAAGTGAAGTGCGAAGAGAGCAAGAAGAGTAGAGTGCAGAGTGCGACTGAGTGAGAAGGGAGAGCAGAATGCTCTCAAGGGTGATTACAATACATTAAATCGTCTTCTGTGTTGAATATTCTAATTTCCATGAACCAATCTAGAATAAGCTACAAATCCTGCAACATTTGCTTACAGCCTATAAGAATCATTGCATTAACCTATGGCATTATATTTTAAACTCTAAAAGTTGCTCTTTGGACTCTTTGATGAGTTTGCAGGGTCTTCTTTGACCTTTGGACCTGTTTACACGTAGAGGGCATTGTTTAATCAAAGGGGGATTACCTATAGCCGGTATACATTGTTTTCTAGTTGTTCAGTGACTGGAGTTGGGTAACTCAAAGCTTGTTTTCATCTCAATCTCAGCATCTTTTGCCAGGTAATCATATTTGTAAGGTTTTCCTATTCTGTCTTCCCCAACACCAAGGAAACATCTTCCCAACATAAGAGCAGAGCATAGCTAGGGTAAGTGCTGGAATGCCACTGAAGGTTGTTTTTTTCAGCATTGCTGGCTAGCACAGAGGCCAGATATATCAGACAGGAGGGAGAGGAGTGAAAGGAACCTGTGGAAACTGGTAGATACTTATGATTTAAAGGCAGCACAGACCTGAAGACAACTTAGTCACTGCCATTCACTCTCTGCCACAGGAAAAGAAGGTAGGAAGTGATCCCTTTTCTCTCTGTCTTGACCCAAGTTTTCCATTATATTTCAGGCAGGCCACCCTACAGAATGAGACCTGTAGCAAATACCTGGTTGAGAAACGTCCTCTATTCTCCTAGGGTGAATTTTGCACATAACCTGCCTAGCAATCCTTTTCTTTCCCAAGAGCAGTACCTTTTCCAGGTAACACCACCAAAATAAAATGCACACATTAGAAGAAGACCCTCTTAATGTATGAGTGAGATCTGGGTACTACAGCCCTGCTGCTTTTTTTAATAGAAAAGGCTGCATGCTTAGCATTTTTCATTTTTTTAGAACCAACCAGTATGTTCCAATTTAGTGGCAACAACATACCTTACTTAGCATCTAATACCTAGGAAAAGGGACCTGGGAAAAAAAACAAAAAAAAAACAAAAAAAAACCCCAAGCCACAATGAAAGATTTTAAAAGCTTTCATAGGCATGGGTGAAAACTGAGGATATCAGTCAGAAGGTTCAGATTTAAGAGAGAGGACAGCTTACTCGAAGAGGCTGAGGAGGCAAATCTCATCCTTTATCCCTACGGGGACCTGAGTTCTGATAGTGAATGATTTTACAAGGAAATCTATCCAAACCTTACAGAAGGCTGTCATTGCTTCTTTCAGACCTCAGACTTTTTCCCGTTACCTGACAGTTCAGTTTCCTGCTCAGACTCAAACAGCTGATGGGAGGGAGACACATGCAGTATTTCACTCACAGGCTCTCCCTTATCATAACCTTAATTGATGTGTGTCAAGCATATAGGACACATCAGCAGAGCACCTGCTAATAATAAACCCTGAGGCAAAAATTACCCCTTAAAGCCTTCTGCTTTCAGTAAAAATTCAAATACCCGGTGTCATAAATTGCAGTTCCAATAACTCAAAATTCTTAGTAATTTAGAGAGCTCGTCTTTCCTAAGATATTGATTCATTTTGGGAGCTGGTCTGACATTCTCAAGGGCAGTGTAGGGGAAATATAGTGGATCTAATAATCTGGTAACCATGAGTATATTTGGGAAATACTGGTAAGAGGTCAGGGTTTCAGTCAACCCCAAATTAATATCTTTCATTAAGTTCTGAACAACTGAATAATAGCTATATTACAAATGTGCCTGCAGACTAAATACTCAGCCACAGGAAAGTGCTGGCAAGTGCACCTACAGAGACAGAGGAAGAAAATGAATCGCAGTAAGCAGTTCTATTTCCAGCTTCCTTGCAGATTTTATCTCCCTCTTTTGTAGATTGAGCATGATATGCTTCTCTGCTTCCCAGGCCATCTGAAAGCTTTGTTAATGAGTATTAGTAAATAACTCTGTTTTCACAAACTGCTTACCATGTCAGAATCAAAAAGTGCAATTATAGCTTATTCAGTTCAGAGCAGTTCTTTTATGAAGGATGTTGATTCAGCACCCTCTTTTACCAAGCCCTGTAAATACATCTTTAAAATTCTCTCTCTAGGAGGAAAAAAAAAAAAATCAATTTTAATTTTCTGCCTGTTTACCCTGATGCAAATCAAACAGGCAACAGTCTGGCCCTTCAGAGCCAGCCATGTTGTGCTGAGCTCGTGATGCACAAGGGACTTCTTTCTTTAGTCAAGAGACAGACAATGTGGTAAGCATATTGATTACTCCTAATACGTACTGCGAGGGCATAGCAACAACTCCTAGGTGTGTGGTGTATCTCATGGCTTTCATTTAAGTACTGAGATCCTGCTTCCTTAATCTATAGACAAAAACCAATTTAATTTCCATCTTTACTAACCAAGGCTTAGTATCTATCTGCTGCTTAGCGCAACTGACAAACACTCTGGCTTGTATTCACAGCCTGGCACAGAAGCAGCTTATTGCTGTAATTAGCTTTAATTCATACACTACCACACATGCACTGCACTGCTGTAGAGAAGGCTCAGACTCAGAGCTGAACAGCCATCAGCATCGAGACCCACCTAAAATGTATTAAGTACAACAGCTGCTTATAATTTGATCAGTGTTATTAGAAAGTTTCTGTCTAGCTGTCTCTTAGCCACTCCTTTCTAAACATAATATTACTTGACTGGCCCTCTGCAATACATGACTCACTGAATGATGCAGTCATGAAGATCCTATAGGTGAGTAGGACTGTTGAGCCAAAAGTTTCCAGACTGCTTCAGAGCTTTCTGCAGAAGCTATGCACAGCCCCAAAACATGAGCAGCACAGCAGAGACAAAGGCACGACCCCCAGGGTATCCCCCTGTTTGGTACATCCACAGGGGGCAAGCTAAACAAGCTGAAAGGGACATGGCATCAGGCCTTGCTTTGGATTTGCTTTCAATTTTTTTTGCATGTGTCAAGGCTAATGAAGATCTGATTGAAACTTATTATCCTGTGATTTTAAATAGAGGAATAATGAACATGCTTATTTATAGTGACAGCCACCTTTCTCCCCCTCAGGTGTCTTGAACTCACAGCCTGAGCCTAAGTTACCACATGAAATCTACACACAGACTTGCCCAAACTTCTGGAGCAGACTAGTTCTGACATTCTGTATGGTGGCCTGCTCTGACAGGGACATTAAGACTTTCTTTGCTGGTGTAAATGGTAAAAGAGAAAGTCTAAAAAGTCCATCAATATTTGCAGTGCAGGGGTAAGTTGAAGAATACTGCCCTAACTGGCAATATTTGATTTCAAATTCTGAAAATTAGAAAGGGCATACTAAAGATGCAAGAAGTCACACTCATTCCATCTCTGCAGTCTTTTGCTCTGTGGAGCTGTGAACAGTTCCCAATAGCAGTCAACAAAGAGGACTGAAATCTCTGACCATGACTTTCTTTTTCTACTGCTAGGCATATATCCTCAAATATGACAGCACCTATCAGCCTTTCGGGGAGCATCCATTCTATAGTATCTCATTTCCAGCCATTTCACACTTTTCCAAACCACACTATTCATGACCTTGCAAAAATTGCTGCTGTTTGAAATGAGACTGGATGATCAAATACTGGAAATGCAATGCAGCTAAAAAGAACTAGATACAGATTAAATGAAGTATATATATAAACCCCAACAAATTATTAAATTTAAATGGGTTTTGTCCTTATTAATTTCTTCCCTTTTGCCTCCCAGGAAGGTCTCATTTGAGATTGAAATCGTGTGGTCCTTGCAGTCATGACACTGCATACAAAGTAGCTGCTCTTTTACTTCAGACAGAGCAAAATGCTTTAATAGCTGCCTCTCTGAATGACAGCACCTACCTGCCTTGCTAAAACATGCCCTTAGTCTTATGAGAAAAGCCACAACAAGACAGAAGGCTACTTACTAGTGTTCCATAGAGTCCAGGCGGGAGTATCAGAGGCTGAAATTCACTGTGCCTCTGATGAGAAGATTTAGCTCCCTGCAGCACTCAGACAGTTGGTCCCATTACGGCCATCGGGCGGCTGAGTTAAAGGGTGGCCGTGCACAAACATAAACAGCTTGTCAGCACAAGCCAAAGAGGCGGGCCTGCCCTGCCAGCCACAATGCGAGCCAATGATTAGCTCCTTGTTCGCATTCTGGGTGTTCAAGATATTGCATTTCATTCTTAAGCAGGGGAACTAGAGGGACTGACTGGGAAGGGCTAGGGCTTGACGGTTTACTGCTAGGCATTAAAATGCTTAAGGCGGAAGGAAAAACAAAAATCAATAGATCACTTCAGGAAAAGCACATATTTGTTGTGTATTCATTCAAACGCTTTTAGGGAGGCTGCAGGCATCTCCAATGCACTGTTTCTTTTAGGTCAATCAAACATACAAACAAACAAAAGACCTCCAAATTAAATTTAGTTCATATTCACTGTATAGAAGTTTCACTTACAAAGTCTCTAATTTTAATTCTCTCCATCCTTTTTCTTATTTTCATCCTTCCTTACATGCTTTATCTGCTTTATTTGCTGACAGTGGCATTTCTCACTCCTCTGTCACAAATGTCTTACCCTGACCTTCTTGACCTGACCCCTCAACCTTCATTGATCCTCCTATGATTGCTTCTCTTCGCCTCCATCTTAACTGCTTGTTCTTTTGGTCCTGCTCTCCCGGAAAGAGCAGAGTCACAACAGAGGCACCTTGGGGTAAGGTTCTGTGAGACAACCAAGTTAATCTAGCAAGTTATGGCTCTCAAAAGTAGAGGTGTTAAGTCTCCCTTCCCTTCAGCACCACACTGTGTCCTCCTTGTCTGTCCCCCCATCATTCAAGGAAAGGTAATGTAGCACAGAAGTAAATGCTTCTCTGTCAGTTTACTGTTCTTAACACAGAGACAAAAGAGGTATTGCATGGAGTGAATACTCCCTGAAATATAAGCTCCTTCTGATCTTGCCTCAGCCATCTATGATCCCACCTGTCTGCCCAAGTTCCTCTCTCCTTTGTTGTTTGAACTGAATTGTTCCTAGTTAATTGAATACCCTGCTTACAGCTGCTGATCCCATTTCATCCCAGATCTGTCCTACTTTCTTATGCCTCTAGTTAGGCTGTGAGGCCTGTCTGCCACCAAAATCTGTCACATCAAGTATTTTATAATAACTCCCTGCATAAATATCATGCTTTGTGCTTCAAGCCTCAGGCTCTTTGAGCTCTTTTTTGCTTCGGAAATAACTAAAATCCTCTTTAAAAACCATGCCATCTTTTTGGCTCTCACTGTTTTTTCTCTGACCTTTCTGATTAATTCTTCTCTCAGCATCTACTCCTCCCTCTCTCGAACTCCCAAAGGCACCCTGCTTCTTGTTATATTCTATCCCGGTTTTACTATTTGCTTGTGCAGGCTCCTGTACCACTTTATGTCAGTGATTTACGAGCATCCATTTGTACTTCTCAGCTTTCTGCTTTTCTCCAGTCCCATATTTCACCCTGTGTTTTAAGCATATTGTACTAAATGTCCTGACAGCTCCTAATTTTAAGATCCTTTCCTGGGGTCAAATTAAAGCAGTCCAATCACACTACATTCCGTGTAGTCTTGGCACAAGTCGTTTCTCTCCCCCTCTACTTTGATAAAGGAGCTGAACTCCCTGCAGAAGCAGATGCTGGAGTTAGCACCTCGTTCAGACGGGTGGGCATATCGCAGCTCTCCGGCTTCTGCTGACAGGCTGCACGAGAGTTCTGGCACAAAGCACTGCATCACAATGTGCTGGGGTCACGTTTGCAAGTTTTTCTTCCCAGTGAGACGTACGAGGCGCGTCTTCAATGACATGTCAGATTCTGATGCAATTGCACAGCTCCATCAGCTGCCACCCAGTATGTAACATACACTGCCTCTACTTTTGCCCAGATTTCTTACTTAGTCTGTGCTATCCACACCAACACCATTATTTTACCAGAGCTCTCTTCTAGTATTCTTAACACGTAAATCTCTGCACAGGTCCACCATGTGATCATAGTATTTGATTACTTTAATTATTTTGATTATTGAGCCTGGATCTTATTCTCAATGCACCTGCATTGTTTTCCACAAAAAATTCAGCAGCTGAGGTAATCTTTTGTTCCATACCACAGCCACATTGCCTACACCTCCATGAATGACATGCTTTCATGTCCTGAGCTCCAAGGCCTTTTCAGAGTTTCTCCTTTTTTACTGATCCACTCCCACAGCGCTCTTCATCACAAGGCCTGGCTTTTCAGCTTTCTCTCTTCCTACAAAGCTCTTTTCTTACCTTGTCTTCTATGCAGAGAATGCCCTGCTTCATCAAATCAAATTATCTATTTTTCTTTCTTTTCTACAATCTACAAAATATAGAAACAATGTATCAGAATGAGAGTAGGAGAAACAATGTGAATAGGCAAAAAGTCACTCGGGAAAGAGGGATGTTTCATCTGCATATATAAAATATATGCGCTACAAATCTTCTACCATCAACTACATACTGCATGTTATGCACCTTACACTGTTAGATTTTTTTTATGGAACAGGATAGGCATGAAAAGCCCTTGATGGATATGGATCAAGTGCCCAAACACTGTACATGAGATTGTGAAAAGACTGCTATGAAAAGACTGTTTGTAGATGCACAAGAGAAAGCAAGCTAGCTATTGCATCTCTGATTCCCATGGAAATTTATTTAAGATGCTAATTCAGTGTAGCCACAAATACAGAAACAAAAGAGAGAGCAAGAATGAGCTGATTTAGTGGACTTTGTTGAAAAGGCAAAGGGACTTTAGACAAAGTCCCCCTGGGTACAACTCCTGTGACTCCACTCATAGCATTATGCCAGGGATGAAGCTGCCTCTTTGTCCTTAAGCCTTGTATGACTCAGGAAAATTGTTACCAGCACTGCCAACAATACCAACTCAGGCACCAGCTAAGTGTGATGGCCAAGCTGATTTAATAACTTACTTTTACCAAAAAGGTCATCATCCCCCTCTCTTTATCGCCATTCCCAGCTGCACAGGCCTGCTCCTCTCACATGTGTTCCAGTAACTGTGAAAGCTCACAGACCAAATTTGTCTTGCTGCATATGTTCTTCAGACAGGGTAATGGTCTGACTCATATCCCTGCCATGTTAAGCATCCCAAGAGCCAGTGGAGAGAAACAATAAACACATGTGGCTGAAGATGGAGAGGGAAAAAGGTGGAGACCAGAATCACTACCTTCCTTTTCATATGCAAAATATGGCTGTCATTCCCAGAAGCTACCATCTATTCTGGGGTGAAACTTAAAACCATGACCCCCAAACCCATGCCATTCTTAAACACAAGATCCCAAAAGCTAATGAGTCCTTGCCAGCTCAGCATATTCTAGATTCTATGATATGATTCAGCAGAGCTTTGCCCACTCCCTCATTTGCAGGCTCCATGGGTGACATTTCAACTCTGCCCCTTTCATATTACCCATGCATCTGGCTTCTACTATTTATTGTTTGCTTTCTAAAACTGTTTTTTTACAATTTTGTGGCCTCAGCCTACCCTCACTCTGCCCTTTCTTCTCAAAACAAGCTCAGCTGGATGCTATTTTGCCTGTTCCTTGTATCTCCCTTCGGGGCCAACAAGGAACCTCAGGCTCCCTGAGGCTCAGCCTGACCAGTTCATATCTACATTGCTGCTGGGAGGAGACCTGCCCTGGTTCTCCAGCAGAAGCCACAGATGCTGCAGAATGGAGTAGAGGAGAAGATTTTTGTCATGTTTTACTGGCCTGCTTTCACTTATAAAGGGGGTTACAAGTTATTCCCAGAAAACACAGTAGCTCAAGCAATGGAAGACTTCAGATAGTGACAAAAGAAGTGAAACTGTGAGGCTGAAATGTCTCATTTTCCTGTTAAAAAGGAGAACAAATGGCAGAAATGAGAAGGGGAAGAGATTTTGTGCAGATGCACCACACTAACGTATGAGACTGCAGTTAGTGGGAACTTGGGCTTAGTCCCAGCTGAGACCATGTGCATTTTGAACTTTGAGCTCTTGGACCACTTCCTAATTAGAGAGCAAGTGACACACTGTGGAACTATTTAACCCTTTGGTGGTGCCTCCTGAGGTGTAGCAAATCCCAGAAGAATCTCTGGGGATGTGTCTAACCCCTGGAGGCCACATAGGACCTATCCCTGTGCTCCAAATGGCTTAAGTGAAACAACTGCTGTCAGCATCTCTTTTCATGGCTCTCTACACAGAAAGATCAGGCTTACAACTACTCCTTCCTGCACTACTGAACAACTGTTGGAATCTCCCCCTAATGTGCCAGCTTTCCATCCAGAATCTGCCTGTCTTCAAGAGAGAATGGTTCCTTCAGCTTCATCAGTAATGCCACACCAAGGATCAGATCAAACAGAGATACCCGCCGCAACTTAATAGTGTAAATAACACCACACTGAACACAGAGACCTGCTTCTCTGCTTCACAGGAGTGGAAAAGCAGCAGAGTATTATCAAACTGTAACTGTAACTAAAAATACAATTACAGCATTAGGAGCTGTGTGGAAAGAAGCAAGGGTTGTACAGCTGATGTACATCAACAGCTGTCATGACTATCACCGGTGTTCTAGTTAGATCTGCACTAGTGATTTCATTTTTTATATCCCTTTGTAAAGTGGTAATGTTACGTCTTGCCTATTTCACAGAAGTTCTGTGTGGATACATTTCCAGTTCTTTGAAGCTCTCACTGAAGACATTTCAGACATACAAACTGTTATTATTTTCACTATTGACTTAAGAAATGTATCCTTTGAAAGCAAATAAACAGGATAACTACTTTGGCAAGATAAGTCACTCATTCCAAACACAATGCAAATACACTAATAAAAGGAGATGCACCTCCAAAAATAGATGCACTGTGGGTAAAGATTAACTTTGGCACTGTAAAGCACAGTAAACCTACAAGTTTGAAGTCCATCTATGCAAGTTTTCTCCCTAGCTTCTTTGTGTCCCAATGTCTGGTTAGAGATGGTTCACAGGCCTCAATTGCCACAGAGTTCAGAGGAAGCCATTCAAGTACAAACTACTCTTTGCACATGCCCTTCATTCCCCATTCAGTTGTTCTCTACCTCATTTGCAGACTAACGGCCTCAGTTCCCATCTCACCTGGAAGTCTGGTAGTCAGAGATTTTGAGCCTTAAGGTTTTTCTAGATGGACAGCAAGGTAGCAAGAGGTATCAAAACTAACTCTAAAATAGCTGTCTAACGTATGTGCTGTTAAAGTAGGAGAGAACTCAGTCAAGAAGCAAAGCAAATTAGCCTGTCTTGGGCACCAAAAGCTGCTGTAACTGGCTTCCATATCCAAGCTGGCTATAAGCAGCTTTAAGCCTTGCTATACTACACTACAGGCATTTCTCAGTTAAATTCTGTCAATTAATCTAGACACAACATTTAAATTCCACTGTTGTTATGGGGTGATTAATGCACTTCTAGAGGGGTTTTGCAAACAGTGCTGAAACATCCCTTATCTCTGATTAGGTTTAGAGTAAAAAAACATATTTCAGAAGGACAAATGCTTTGGCTTTGGAGCAGAGCTACATTCAGAGTGTCAGGTGTGCAGACAAAGAGAGCCAAAAAAGAGCCACTGATCCAGCAGCACACACATCCACCCTAATTTGAAATTACAAGATGACTCGTCTCCAAGGAATGCGTTCCTATATAACAGAATAAACATTTCCAGCAGTATCTTTGGAACCGACAAGCTCCTTGTTAGGTATGTCTTTTACAATGTGGGCTTGCTCACAAGGAGAAAGAAATTGCCTCTCCAGTTTCTTGCACTTCTCTGTGGGCTGAGATGTTCTTGCTCACACAAAAAGAACTCAAGGGAAATATCCAAAAGAACTCTTTTGTGAAGACCTTGCTGTTATTCAACAAAAAGCATTAATTAGAAGACTGCCTTCAAGATAGCTGTGGTTCCTGCTCCCATAAGAAACCCTATTCATCGTGAACACAGCAGTAAATATTCCACTTGTTTCCTTGGCACAGGACCAAATTTCTGCATCAACAAGAGCAAAGGATGCTCAGAGACCAAGAGGGATTTGCCCATCACAGGAAAAATGCTCAGATTAGCAATGCAGTGACCTTGGTTCAAAGAAAGCACTTTAATACATGCCTTTCTGTCAAGCATATGAGAACTCCCGCTGATTTCACTGTCACATCAATGAGGTCAGCCATGGATTTATCCAGGAACTAAAAGGAATTAACTCCCTTCACACATACACACCCCCTGAATAATGGCCAGAGTGGTCTGTGCCCAATGGTGCAGATGTGACTTGTCCCTCCCCTCTCCCAACACGGATCAGGAGTCTACCTCTCCTTGAATGAGACTACCGATGCATTTAATGCCTACTTGCTGAATAGGAGTGAGTGGGATACCAAAAAAAAATCCTATACCCAACTTATTTCTACATCTCCTTTCTACCCAGCAAGCCTAGACAAAGTGTGCCCATTACCGGCCATGTGGAAACACCTAAATAATTTAAATGCTTAAAACTGCAGAGGCACAACAAAGGTCAGAAACATTCATTTGGATAAAGAAATCCAAAGAGATGGTGGTGTGTACTGTATAAGTCTGCAAGCAAACACAAAAGTCCAAGTTTTGGGTATCCTCATATAACAGGCTAGTAAGAGGAATTTTAATGAATTCCAGGTGCTCTCAAGTCAAGTTCCTCGTGATTACCTATCCCCCTGTAAAAACAGGGACATACTAGCTCTCAAGCAAAGCTCTGTTATAAAGGTATTCTGAGCAGCAGGAGAGGGAAAGAAGACCTTAACATTAAAGATAATACAAATGTCAGCCATTCAGGAGAACTCAATTAAAATATAAAAGTCCTCTTGAATCAAGTAGCACATGGCTAAACCTGTCATGTAATGAGAACCAAACCACATCCATGTCTGGATTTAATTACACCGTGCCATTTTACAGCAGCCTAAGAAAACTGGACTGGGGGTCAATATAATCCTAGAATAATTCTTCAGTCAATCACACATATTAAGAACCTGGGTAAGAATGAATAGCAGACAACATCAGCAGACTGAGTGTACAAAGGTTCTAATTAAAGGCAAGAACAACAACAAAGAAGTCTACAGACAAATAGCTCACTTCAGAGTGATAGTACCTACCACAAATTTCTGTATGGTCTCTAAAATTCAAGCAAGCCTACAAAACTAATGCATACTGAAAGGATGGAGTTCTGTTCAATACGTGCCCACTGATTTGAAAATAAATGGAATTCATGGAATGCCAAAATCCTTCAGAAATACATATTTTCTTATGAATTCTATACATATTTAAAACAAATTATCCATACGAAGGTATTTGTATGAGACTGTATGTTTATATAGCAACTGTAAATTACAGGGAGAAATCTATATAAGAACATACTTTTAATTAGTATGAAAGTATAAAGGATATAACATATAATTATTTATTCAATGTGAGTATAAAATCAACCAATTTTTTTTTAAACAAAATATTTCTAGATATGCTTCTTGCAAATGTTAACTGGGGAGAAGGAACTTAAAGTCTTTTGAAATATTACCTAGCCAGCAAAGAAGCTTGGAGATACTGTATATTCTAGCTCAAGCAAATAAATAAAAACGTATATGCAAAAGTAATGCCAATGCTATCTAAATTAGTAAGAGTTTCTTAAAGATATGTATCATGAAATAAAATTATAATCTCTATAACCTGCATCCAGCATCACTATGGTATTTTTATAGTAATATGAAATCAGTTCCATGTCAGTCTGGGGTTTTTTTCCTATTTAACAGATCCTTATATGAAAAAAAGTGCCACTTCTTCCAGCATTCATTCGTCTTATTGCTCTAAAAGTAATGACTATTCTGCCTCATTCCTTGAGCAAGGATCCCCTGATTCTGTTAAAACAGCCAGAGCTGCCCAACTGCAACACAGTGCTCCACCAGGGCCTTTGTGTTGACCAGGGCTACAACATGGATTAAATTATAACTCACACACTGTGACTTTATTTGCATGCAAGGAACAAAATCTGTGTGAGGTAATACGGCGTAGTAGCCAGGGTCTGGATGAACAGCAGGCCTTGAAAGTTTGTGTGCATTCACTTGTGCTTTTCTGCGTGCTTGTCAAGGTCAGCAACATGGCACGCTTAAAGGAGGCTTCTTGCATTGAAAGGATTGTTGTTTGCTCTTGGTTGCTTTCTGACTCAAGCTCAAGCTGAGAGAGACCTCACAGAAGGAGGCAATGATTATTGCAATGTAATTGCTAAAATTCAGCAATTGCTCAGATTAATGCAGTTATTTTAATGCTATATTTCTTGGTCATTTTAAGGATAGGTAAAAGACAACAAAAAGCACAAGTCAGCCAGAAAGGAAGCTTATCTTGAACCCATCCCACTGGCATCCATAGATATGATGATGCCTAAAACCAAACACATGCGAACCCCTGGATATTCCTGAGGACTCGAGAACATTAGTGCCCACAATACAGAATAACAGACCACACGCATTCTGAAAAGGAAATATTCTGCGGATTCAAAAATCTGTTTAACTTGTGAATGAGGGAAAAAGCTAAACTTTCTCAGCAGCATTTAAAAAAATGAAACTGAAGATAGTCCAGTCTTTTTTCCTTCCACTTCCTTCCTCATCCACAGTAATTTAAAACTCTACAGCAAGTTCCAACATCACTTTTTAGAAGAAGAAGAACCCACAGAGTTATTTAATACCATCCTCAACAGAAAAAATTACCATACAGGGTTTTTTCCTACGAAATCTTGTTACAGCCATACTGAGGAGCCGCCTTGCTACACAGAGGTACTGAACGCCATGATGTTTACCCAAAGCAGAATTTTGTTGTCAATTGTGCGTTTTTAGTGTATTTTAATACTATAATCTATAAGCATGGTAATTTTATATTTCTCCATTAATTGACCCTATTTCAGCTGTTAACAGATTAACAGCCTTTAGTGGCTAGTATGAAATTTTTCATACTAGATGTTTTTCTCATTTTAAAAAATCAGCCAAAATAATTGAGTTATTTCTGGGAACAAAATTAAGAAAAATCAGATTGCTTTGCATGACAAAAAATCAGGTGTCTTTATCTGAGAACTATGAAAATCCTCAGCTTTTCAGTAGGAGCCTGAATACTAAACTACAGAGAGAAGCTTTAATATGGACATTGACTTTTTTAACATCACATGAATACGTACATTAACCTCACTGTGACCCAATGCATACTCACTTGGGAGATGAATTTTTTTGTGGTACAGAAAGCTTGCTTTCTGTCTTTTCCTAGTGTTTGTGTAGCATCCCCTAAATACAAGCCTCGCAGCAGAGGAAGATATTAAACCAGACATATCTAATCCAGTTCAATGAAAGACGACAGATTAAATTCACATGGAACTGAAGGAAACTCTGGTATGAGGATAAATATTCCCATGGGCAGCTCTCTCAGAAGACATACTGTCTTACAAAACCTCCCCTGTATGAAATAATGCTGGTTTTATTGCATACTGTACTATTTCCTCACTGTCAGGGCTGTTCCTTCCTAATTACAACTATGTCAGCCAGCTCAAGACCTCCCTGTGGTCAAGAAGCGTGCTTTGCAGGTGAGGAATAGTGGAAGGTCTTGGTCCAGATAGAGCCAGTGGAATCTATTCAGTGAATGATGCCAAGTGAACAGAACAGAGACTGCCCTGTCACTGTATTTCCCCAAGTTGGCTCTTAGTGGGATCATACTTTGGCTATAGCAAATAAAATGGCCAACAATTGTTAGCAGCAACAATTAAGCCATTCATTGTGCCTTTTGGAGAATGATGGATGGAGTTTCTTGTACCATCCTCACTCCAGCTGCACTCTTTGTCAATTCCTCCTTCATGGAAGTTGTGCGATTTGAGCATCTGTTCTGAATCAGTAGATAAACAAGCTACTACGGCCTATGGTATGTACACAAAGCCACTGACAAATAGTCCTGTGAAGAGACAGCAGCACATTGACCTAGAGAATTGCACTGCCAGCGTGATAGGCAGCCCTATACCTACGTTTAATCCCCATACCTGATTAAAGCAATCAGCTGAAGCTATCTCTTTATACAGGCACTCTATTAACACCTTTATTTAGATAGTTCACCAGAAGCACAGATGACACAGTGATGTTGTACCACTTGTTGCTCTGACAACACTCAAACTTTCCTCAGTGACAAACAGGAGCGGAGAATATTTACAGGAAAATGCTTTCCAGATGATGGGGTCAGAGTAGTGTGGGGTCTCTGCTGCTCAAGGATCTAAGCTTTTTTTTCCCAGCTCCACAATTCATAACATCAGCTCTGATTTCTCCTAGAGTTAGCTGGCTGAGGATCAAGGAGCATCAAAAAGAGCTTTCTTCTTTCTGCTCTCCACAGCACTTGCAATCAGATGTGTCTATCTATCCTCACATCTTCAAGAATAAAGCAAAGAAAAACCTTTCAGAAAACATTTTAATGACAAAACCATTTTTAAAAAGCATTAGTGTAAGCCAATGGTGAGGCCTTTTGTTGCCCCAGAAGGACAAACTCATACTTCCCAAGAAACAGAAGTGTTTTACATGGTGGTCCTCCCCTAGCTATACTCTCTGATGCTGAACAAGCAATAAACATTTATGGAAAAGAAGAAATTAACTGCAATTATTATTTCAGTGCATGAACAATCAAGGTCAGAACCAGAGCAAACCATCACATGTCTCCTGATAATTACAGTGAAAATAATGACTTATTTTCTCATCAATAGTTATTGATTCCTAGAAGACCTTTGATGTCATAGCATGTTATTCATTATAAGCATTACACAACAGCATCTATGTTACAAGCTTCACTATGTTAACTCTCAATATGTTCTTAAAAACAACAGAGAAGCTGAAAAAATTCTCCATTTCTCATTTTAAAGCATACAATCTTAATTTTCATTCCACCTAGGAGAGACACTGATGGTTGGAAGCCCATCTGGGGGTAAAATTTTGCTATGGGAATATGCAGTATGAGTTGCATTCACTTTTAGGATGACTATGTCTTGGCCCAAGGTTAGTAAGTATATTGTCCTGGGAAGTCCAAACATACTAAAATAATTTGGGCGATAGTTATGTAATTCTTTAATCAATTTTCAGCCTCATTGCTTTACTTTTACACAGCAATTACCCTGACTTTTACATAGCAACTACTGACTAATTTAAAATTTGAGGACCACACATACTGTGATAAAGCTATGGCAACCTATGGATTTTAGGTATGCCAGCAGGGCAATGCTCAGAATTCCAAGGGAGTTGATGTCAGCCTGTTCTTTCAAAAACCTAGCTATGGCATCCAGCAGGATCTACTTCTCTGCATTCTGCCAAAATCACTTATTTCAGTGAACCTATTTCTGAAGAACAGAAGCTGGTTCATTACAAGGTATTCAACAGAGGTAGCTCAATATCAGTGTGCAAACTCTCTAATTTCTTTAAAAGGGCCCTTGTGTGAGTGAATTTCCACTGAATTGAAGAGTGGGAGGGGAACAGAATAGAAAAGATATTTAACTTTTTTTCGATTGCTCCCCTAGATCAGTAAAGGAGACTCAAAAAGACTTCAAAAGTACTGAAGCTTTTAAATTAAGACAACCCATGTTTCTAAAAGACAAACAAGCTTTAGTGATTTGGTTATTTCTGATTTACTGTCTTTAAAATTAGGTCATTACTTTTAGGAATGCTTTGAAATAAATTAATGATGGGACAGGATTTCAGAATGCTCTTAACAATAATCCATACCATTCCTGAGGATAAATTGTTTTGTCTTTGACCTTCTAGCTTATCCCTTTGGGAATCACATTATTGTCTCATAAGAAAAGAGGCACTCATCTTGATATTCCTGACCTAATGAGTTCCGCAAAATCCTTTCAAAATACGAGCTAACCAGATTGATAAACTACTGTCTTATCCATCCAGATCAAGCTGGATTTATGATTAATTGTATGCTTGCAAATAATCTTCCAGACTTTTATTCATCATTCCCTGTATGAAAAAAAAAAGTCAGTTGGAGAGTACAACAGCCCTTCGTGTTTCTTAGCTTGCATTTGTGTAGATCCTTTCAACTGCTTTATGGAAGGAACAATAGTGACACTGTTAGAATAAATTTAAACTTAGTTTTTAATATGTCACTAAAGTGATACAAGTTGCAGTGTCAATGCAAAAAGAGATAGCTCAAAGTATGGCTTTAAAGTGAAATTTAAAAATCCTGGGAAATTCAAGGTACAATATCTTTTCAACTGCAATTTGGCCCTCTGGAATCCTTCAGATTTTTTATTCCTGCATATGCAACTAGGTTTATCACCTCAAAATAAAAATGGCACTTAGAAATCATAGTGGTTTGTGCAAGATACATTTCCAGAAACAATAATTATGCCATTTGGCTCAGCTATGTTGGTTACCTTGCTCAGCTAAGTTACAGCTTGCATTCACAGCCTTGCCTTGTGAAAGATGATCTGATGAGTGTACAAACTGAAGACATGAAATACCTTCAGCATGGAATAGTGTATTATAGTGGGGCTTTGTGAACTAGAGAGTTGTCCTGACTGATTTCAGATGGCAGTTTAGTCCTGGTTCATGAGTATGAGCTACTGTGTACCTTACACCATATCATTCAAACAAAAGGTAGCAGAAAAGGGGATGTTAACAGATGACTGCTCCTGAAATCTACTTGTAAGATGGAAAAGGAGCAGAGTGATGGGAAAATTTTGTCTTATAGAAAATGCAGATGAAGACTCTCATCTGTGGGACTCTCATCTCACCCATATTGTAATCCCCACTGTCCACCTCAAATCACAGTACATCGCCGATGAGTCAGTTAGTGTGTGATGGTCATGTGTCATGCTGCTGCTATTTCATGTCAATAATCAACATTGAAATTTAGATTCTGTAAATAACCCAAAGTAAATATACTTCATTTAACGTAATAATGAATATTACTACCTTAGTAATTAAGCTTATCATGAACCTTATTAACTTAGTAATTGGCAACATTGTCTTAGCGATTTTAAGGGAAATCTTTGTTGGTGGTCCAGAATTATTTTGTAATTATAGTCATGTTTTGGTCAGTTGAGGTAATTTCAATTAACACACTTCATTAACTGAATACCTAAACACTAACAGACTAAGGGAGATACTTCAAGTGAATCAGTAAGACAGCTTTAAAATAAGGTCACAGTAAGTGTACGTCATTCCCTAATTTTAATTACATGCAATTTCAAGCCCATGTCTTAGCAAAGTCTGGTATCCTGAAGACCAATTCAGATAACACAGTACTGTGTTCTGAATTCAGATAAAGAGCCAAACAAGAAAGGTAGTAAGTATGTGCAAAGAAGGTTTTGATTTATTTGTAATAGAGCTTGTAAGCAGTCTGGGGACAAGGATTACCTTCTGTTTCTATATAATACCTACCACAGTGACAAAAAAAAAGGTATTCCTAGATGCTACAGAAATAGCAAAGAGTAATAGTAATATAAATGCAGAATAGAATGATAATGTCATTGGTGTGAGTCAGAATTTCATATGAGGTATACTGACAGATGTTTAATGAACTGCACTGAATCAATCTGACACTGCACAGTTCTTAGGAACCAACCAAGTCCTGTATAATCTGATTTAAAAGACATTACCGCTGCTACAGTTATTTTTCTCCGATTTTTTTCTTCAAGCAAAGTCCACCAAAAACAGCAGCATACGTATTTATTTTTTTCTTTAACATTATCAGATGATTAAATAGATTGGGCCTACATGTGGTTTGCCATTTGAAAATCAAAATCTAAAGCTCAGCCTAGGTATCTGAGCTGTGTTAAGTTACATTAACTGATGCCTCAGTTACCTCTTTATTCCTCAACTGGATGAGCATAATGTTGTTCTTCCAAACAGATTTTTACATCTTAGTAATTCTCAATTAACAGAAATGTTTGTGTAAAAGCAGATAAAAATTTGAAGACAAGGGAAAGGAGGAAGGAAGAGAAGGAGGAAGGATTAGTTTCTGTAAGATCTTTATGGGAATTTGCCCTTACCTAGTTCATTTGCCTCAGAATTCTTCTTACAGGGAATTCAGAGAAAGGAGGAGTGATCATAGAATACTAACTGGAAAGAAAAGACCAACATGGATACTTAGCCTTTCCTATGTCTACAGTAGAGAGAAGGGGATCATGAAATGCAGTGATCCCAGTTTTAAAGGGCTGAGGGGGCAGGAAACACTTGCTATATGAGTAGAAGTGTAAATCAAAATTACAAAAAGCTGCTTGCTTGTAGTAAGAGAAAAAACTTGGAGTGATACAGAACTCCTATCTTGAAAAGGAAAGAAAAAAGGAAATAAATACTAGAAAGACTGTTCTCCTTTTCAGCATCTTGGTAAGTAACAATGGATTTGGCAATATTAAATCTAAATATTTAATGCTTTGCAGGGGTTACCCATGTTGGCAGCTCACTCTGTGCTTTGCATGGAGAATACTGAGAATTCTCTTGAATTGTGGCCAGTTGCAAACTGGCTGGACAAGACTGGTCTGGTGCAGCCACTGGTGCACCCTTTCCTACTCTCCAAGAGAGGTCAGCCGCAAAGCGAACAGGTTTGTTCACTGATCAGCCATGCGCGCTGCCTGGCTTTCCTACAGGCCAAGGTAAAGCATCTGGCAGTTTCACACCTCCCAGAAATATTTATGCAGCAGGGCTGAAACCAACGAGGCAGCCTATCAGTGCCACTGATCTGTTACCAGGGGTAAAGGTATCTGAGAATCTGACACACCAGCAAGCACGGGAATGCTCACACCTCAGTGCCTTCAGAGAAAGTTACAAAGCATCGATGCATGTAATAGCAAATGAGATTTCAGCTAAGGGCTGCAGCACCAAGAACTGCAGGGGATTGTTTAGCATTCAGTGAGCATATGCCTAAAAAGTCAGTGCACGTGCTATCAGAATTTCAGCATCCTGTGCACATCAATGAACTTTGCTTAAGCTTCATCAGGATCCATTTACATTCTGGAGAAGAGATTTGGGAGGAAAACTGGTATATGATGTAAAGAGCAAAATTCAAGGCCAAAATCTGCTTTTCTGGATATCTGTCAGGATGATGCCTGAGCAGATTTTAAATAAAACACCTCTGAAATTTTCCATCCATGTCCCAAATCTTCCCAGAAGAACTTCTGAAATTATTCAGGACACATATGAATAATTTCTCTCTATTTTAGATACTTTGGCAGGGGCTTTCAGTGTATAATCCAAACAGGCAGTGGATTAACTGTCTTCAGCTGAAAGCCTGCCAGATGACTACCCTTCCCCACGCACATGACATTTGATGTCTACCATTTTAATATTTTGACATTTTTGTGAGAGACATTGTCCTGAAAGGTCACCACTTGTCTCAGCAGCTGGCTGGCTGCCACTCAGGCTTGGGAAGCTTAGCTCCACAGCTGTCATCAAAAAGGACCATTTTCACAGCTAAGTTTCAGGAAAGCTAAGAATTTATGTCTATGAGGGGAAAAAGGAGACAAGAGGAAGGAAAGGGAAGCTTCAAAATCAGCTTTTACTTGCTACAGTGAAGACAGGCATTTATACATATATATCTGTAAGATGAGACTGCTTTCAAAAGCACCTTATAAATACAACAGAGTCATCAACTACCTGTGTTATAGCAGCATTATCAAGGGGGTTATACCATGAATATGTTTAATCCCCTATTGCAGCAAACAACACACATATTCCCTCCCTAGTCACCTAATGGCAGTCACCTGTTAACTGTGAAAATGACATTTTAACATGGCTCATGAAATGCCGAGAGTACCAATGGTCCCCAAGAAATAACAAAACCTGTAAATAAAGCAAGAAACATGACACAGCAATAGAACAAACTGGCTACAGCCTGCATTTCTTGTGCAATTATCAGACATTTATACTTGGTACTGATCACAGGCTGTTTTCAAGAAACAGATTTCATTCACAGCACAGTAAGAATTCACTAGCAATAAACTCGCTAGGACAATGACAATACAGAAGCTTTGAATTAGAAAGGAGAATAAAAACCAACGTACTGCTTCTTCAGTGCTATGAGACCAAATAAACACTGACAAGTATCAATTTTCTTCCTTACAGTATCATCACAACACTGAGAAACCTTCAACTCCACTGGTTCCCAATCACCTTGCTAACCTGTCTTGATGCCACCGGAGCAGATAAAGATCATTTCATGTACAGACAGAGTGAGATGGGTGAAAAACATGCATTGCTCACCGTGCTATGTTCATTGTTCTTATCAGGTCAGATGCAGACTTACTGGTGCCCCTTATGATGACTATTTGTTTGCGCTTCTGATAATAAGGTATTGTCGATTTCTTAATGAGAAGTCCGGGTCTGCATTTATGGATTTTTAAAGAAAAGACTCCAGGTGAAAAATACCATGGAAAATTTTTCTTCTATGTACTCACAAACCGTCTATTACTGCTGAACTATCTTTCTTGCTGTATATCTAAGACTACCTAATCTATACAGAAAAACATCTCTCTATAAGTACATCTTGCATTTGCTGGATTTCTCCCCTCACAGACAACATGGCAAGCAGACATCCCCAAAATGAACAAACACAACCGCCAACTATTTGTTCTGGAAAGCTTTCATGCATCCCTTTTCCTCAGCAGCTCTTCCACTAAAAGCCAGAACAATACTGCAGAGAAGCTTCCCCTGTCAGGATGTTTTCAGCTTTCATCTCTCTGCTTTTTCAAGCAGAAGACCAAGGTAGAAACCTTAATTAGCAATCTGAAAGCACCACACAGGCAAGGAATACTTACATTTGCAACTGTATTTGTAATATTTGTGCACTGATCCAGCGATGGGTGATTACAAAGAAGAGAAAGAGCTTTTTAGGCTGCCTTTCAAGTCTTGCAGCAGTGAAATGAAGGCTGCTATCTGAAAGCTACTCATTTTCTATATGCTGTGCTCTACTTGCTTCCCATGTGCATACAACACAGCTGCCAGATTTAATAACCATGTCAGCCTGCTTTTCCCAGAAAGCAGCAGAGAGATGACAGGATGAAGTAGCCAGCGCGTTAATCTCTAGTTATGGCTGCACTAAGCCTTGAATGAATGTCAGAGTTTTATTGCCCTTGAAAAAAAACCAAAAACAAATCAACACTATTTGTGAAAAAAAAAAGTGCAAAAGGATTGCAGAAATGTTAATCCATACTTGCCTCAGTCACATTAAAGTACATTAAAGACATTTTGCCTTTTTTTCCCCCTCAGTTAACGAATCCTAGGACTTGAGTTAATTTTTTTTCCTTTCAGAATAACATTTTTCCTAGCAGTGTATGCTTGTATCCCCAAAGAACAAAACCATTAACCGACAAATTAGTTGAGCTTCCCACCTCTCCGGTTCCTCCCTGGAAAGAAGTATTTCCATACCTGTTTGTCTTTGCTGACTTCTTTCAGGCAAAAAAAAAGTTAATAAAAAAGGGGGGAAATTCTCTTTTACCATTTAAATTCTCCCACGCACAGTGGTTCCTAGAGCACTGGACTTTAGTATCTGCTGTGGTCAGTTCACTGCCAAGGTGGAGCATCGCCGTACCTCCAGCTGTAAAACCAGTTCCACGCGAGGGAAGGGTGGCCAGACTTTACATGACAAGAGAAGGTGCCACTTGTGCAGTCAAAAACAACAAACTGAAAATAAACCCAGAAACGTTCAGCTGAATCTGCAACAGTGCAGGGATGCTGCAGAGGTCATATGACATCTGTGCGCGTCTTTTTCTCTCTCTCATTTATATTCCCTTCACTTCCCTTGGAGGCACCTGTCTCAGCGGGGAGTGGTTTCTGTGGAAACTACGGACAGTCAGTTTTCCCCTTGGAGAAACTGTTACTATGGTAACCTTACATAATGTATATGGCCTAGATTCTTTTTAAAAATAATCTAACCCTGAAATTCTCATTATAAAATTAGAGCTGATTTGTCTGAGGGGCAGGAAATATAGTTATTTAAAAACTGCTTTAGAAATGTAGGATAAAAAAAATCCAAATGGCGTTACAAATTAAATGAGAGTGTAGGGGGCATGTCATTGCATCAGTCACAAAGACAAAATAATTTGTAAATGCCTGTAAACAAGGTCTATTATTTAGCACTTGTGGGAAGCAAGGAGGAAGGGAAGCATAGACTTGACATCATGGCTCATTGCAGCAATCAATACTGCATCTTGCAGAGTCGAAATTTTCTCTGTATGTTTATTCTTCCAGTAACCAGGAGTTTATTTAATGATGTAAGCCCCAATACTGCTTACATCTACCCCATTCGAAACTGAAATATCAGCTTCAAAGTCACTTACCCTGCACTATGAACGCATGCTTCGTCAAAACTCAAGGAAGTGCCTGAAAGATGCTGTGTGAGTCAGTGAAGCATAGTGTGCAGTAGAGCAGAAGCAGAGAAGGCACACTGCTGTTTATATGACTTTCCTCTCAGCTCAGAGACAAACCTGCACACAGCCGTGGTGGGGAGGGCAGGGCAGGTCTGTCAGATTGCATCAGGGACAGGGGGATGCTAGGGCCCCGGCAATGGGGCGGGGGAGGGTGAGCCTTCTAAGTCAGCAACTGAAGACCTGCCTGGTATGGAATGACATGAAGTAGTAGACACATCACAGATGTTTTGTGACCCCAGTGAAACAGGTAGGTAGATGTCTCCCTTCTCTCCCCTATCTGCAGGCACCCTTGCAGATAACCCTCATACTGGTAATACAAATCAAAAGTCAAATGGTTAAGAAGGCAAAGCTACCTGTTTAACTCCACACAAAATTGGTGATTTTGGTTTGAACAATGCTGTTGGAGAAACTTTGCTAAAATCCTACCTCTGAAATATCTGTATTGTGACTCAGTGGACTGATAACTCTCCTGACCTGTCAACCCAGTAACTGTTATTAGCATGAACCACATTAATATAGATGGGAGACTGATTTTTCTTCTCTCCTCCTACTCAGAAGGAATGAACAAGAGAGAGGACCCAACCTACAGAACATATCCCCAAAACTTAAGCAAGATCCTCCTACATTCTGCAGTGCAAAGGGGCTCTCCAGGTGAGACAAAGCAGGCATGAAGCATTGCTCCAAAGCCCACAGCATCTATCTTTTTTTCTTGTGTAGTGGAGACATTTTTACAAAAGAGACTCATGCTGCCTGAAGGTGAAGTGTTGTTTGGGATGTGGCTTCTCTAAGCAGGTGTTCAGGACCAGGGTTACACAAAAAACTTGCTGGTACCACAAGTAATTGGACATATTCTAATACAAAATCCCTCAAAGAGGTTTCACTGTAGTGGGCAAAAGTCCCTGGACTTTTAAATTAAAGAAGAAAACTGCTCCATAAATTGCACTGAATACCCGAACTCTCTGTACAGGAGATTTACTCTGAAAGTCACACAGAGCAGTATTTTATCAGAGGCTATGCACACAAACACACCTTTTTGTCTGTGAAACTCAAGTGTTGTATGAAGATGTGAGAGCATTAAACATTCTCTCTCTTTTACACAGAAGAATGAAGGAGATTTGATGCATGGTGTTAACTTCAATTGGGTTTGAGGAAGTTCAGCATCAGCAGGATACAGTCTAAAATTTACATCACTGAAAAATTTATGATTTATCAAGTATCACATTCCCAGAAAAGCATTACACAGGAGTCAGGCCTCTCTGGCATTTGACTTTTAAACCCCAGGGCTCTCATGCTCTATCCACAGGACATACAACCACAAAGTACTATAATCGATCTTCTCCTTTTTAAAATTAAAAAAAAAAAAAGGAAAAAAAATCTACATCCATTTCTGAATGTCTTATACACAAAATTAAAGAATAGTTAGACAATGGCTAGTGAAACATATATTCAGTGGCCCTAGGAAAGACAATATATTCAAAAGGAAAAGCAATAAAATGAAAAGATTCCTTAAGCAGATTATAAAGAGCTAAGCTGTCACACAAACTCATATAGTTCTGACATTTTGCTATGTAAAACCTTGAACTTCAAAGAGTACATTGCACAAAGACAGCAACAGGGACAAATTGAGAAATGAATATTATAACAAGGTAAAGCAATGAACCTAATCGCTTCTTTTTTAAAAAAGCAGCCAAGAGCTGACATAGAATGAGAAGGCTCAACTACTTTTCATAGCTGTGCCAAGTCTCTCAACAGGGAAAAGCATAGCACAGCAAAAGCCAACATGGTTACATGACTTCTGGACTGAGCTAAGTAATATCTAGCCAGCTCAGTATAGAAGCAGCACGAGCTTGGATCCCTCTCCTTTAACTTCCTGGATGGTCTGTGTGTATCCAACTCATAGACACTTGTCCTTTCCTCAGGCAAAGGACAGGGTGTTTGGGCACACAGCTCGGGAGTGGGCATTTCACTAGGGCCAGTGTACTTCCAGTAAGTTAACATACAGCACTCACACTTCTTACCTCAAACTCTGATCATGCTGTAAGGGACCTGGCTGAGATACTGCTGAGAAGGCAGTTAGACTAACAAAAGAAAGATCTGCATTCATAGCAGGACTCAGGCACACAAAGATGCAGCTGTAACCTGTGAACTTGCTGTTAGTTTCCTTCCAGCAGGGAGTTAGCTCCCTCGGACTCTAGCAGTCCAAGCTTCTCTTGACAGCCCAAGATCTGCAATAACGGCCTCTCAGTGAATAGATTCAGAAAAAAAATGTACTTGAGCTGTTACGACCTGCGCATTGTTTGGCACACCTCATGTTTGGAACATGACAGCAACCCTACAATCTACCGTAGAGCTGAGAAAGGCAGACTTTCAGTGGTTATTTAAAATGCCTTTCACCCATTCCATCACTATTCTATTTTCCACATCTTTTCCCATGCCATTACATCAGGTCTATGAAAAAATATATTAACAACACAATATTACATACAACTTTAGTCAGAGATAGAAGCATAAATAGAAACCCTTTGTACAATATTATGTCACTTATTCCAAAACAAATCTCTCGTTGTCACACCACCTCAGTTAACTCTGTGGCAGGCTTTTACAAAGACAGGTTACTTCTATTTCTAGGGTACTGACTGCTCATCAGATTTGTATTGATTTGACACTGCAGTCTCTTTTCTCTCATAGTCCTATTAAAGTGAAAAAGTCCTACTTCCCATCTACTTGAATTGACATGCTTTGGATGACGAAAAGAAATCTTAGCAGTAAATAGAGGAAGAGACAGATTCACAAAGAGGCACAGCCAGGGCTGTCAGCTCCTAACCACAAGGTGCCTTGTAGTCTGCAGATCCTCCTGCCAAGATTTCTGTGCTTAAGCAATCCACAGGAATGACACCCACAAAAGCCAGCACATTAGCACAGAGCTGTCTAACTTAGCTACTGTGAATGGTAAGATCCCAAATTCTCTCCATGAACTTTGTGTCCTCATCTGGACTGCAGGAAAATGCCCATCTCCAACTGGGATTCATTCATACTCATTCTCTTCAGTTCCCTTTCTTAAAAAAGCTGATTGGGAAAGAGATGAGAGCCAATTACAGTACTCGAGAGATGATAGATTTGGGCTCAAATCTCCTAGCAGCCAGATAAAAGCTTAACCAACACTCCCTTATTTAACTGTATCTTTTTAGGTTATTGTAAGTTTGGAATCCTCCTGAGCTGCTGTCTTGTTATTACCAAATAGCGAAGGGAGGGAAAAAACGAGGGAACAAAGACCACTGTGTAGCCTGTAGTCAGGCTGTTGTTTAAGGCACTAACCTTGAAAGTCCAATCTCTGCCTCAATAATTGGCTGTTCATTAGGCGTAGAATCAGGTTTCTGTGCCCCGATGGCAGGAGCTGTTTTGCTGGGGTTCAACAGGTGCTTTCTGAGCTCTGCCAGACTAACTGCCTCAGAGAGGACAGGCACAGTGTCTTCTGTGCCCAGGTATGAGGGAGGTGCCCAGCTGCTCAGCCCTTGCTGCTGCTTAGCATCTCCAGACACCTGGGTTACGTGGCAGGTTTTGAAGGCTGACATTCCTGCCTGAAGTATTTAAGGCGGCCATTAGGTATTTAAGGCCATGTCTACAAATGTGGGTGCAGGGCCACCTGAGCTAGCAGGGATCTGCATACTGACTCATAAAACAAAAATGCCAGGGAGTTCAGCACACAATCTGGCTCTGTGCACGGCCACTAACAAGCCTTTGTGCTGTGCACAAGCCTGCACTCCTTTGTGATTTTTCCAGATTGAGGGTTCCTGAACTCTAGTCTACCCCAGAGAGTAGGCAGGCCCTACATCTGGCCTCAGTCCCTGCATGGATCTTGCCTGAGTTCAGCCAAGGAATAGTCATTATGGGGATTAAAACCAAACCGATTTAATCTAGCCTAGAACACACAGGAAACAGATCAAAGGTGGATTTCTGCCTGGGTTTCTCATGGATTTCAATTTTAGTTAATGCTTACAACTGCAGGCCTGCCTATTTCTTTCCTTGTTTTAGAAGCACAAATCATTGCCAAGGCTCTGGCAGCCAGGCCAGAAAATAGTGACAAATAGTGTAAGCTGATCTGGCAGGCTTCATTAAGGGCAGATTAAACATTGACAGTCCCCAAGGTTTTTGTGATATGATTGCATGACACGGCCAATGAACTAGTCACTCCCTAGGGTGAGAAGCAGAGATGATGTTCAACTGCCTGGAGAGTGGAACATAGACTACTCTGTGGAATTACATGTTATGACAATGTAAGATGAAAAGCACCATCTCTGAACAAGGTGCTTCACCTCAAGCAAACCTTGTGACTAGCTATATAAAAGTCTGTCTATTAGAAAGAGGGCTGAGCGATGTAGAAAAGGAGTCAACAGACCTGCAAAAGGCCAACACAGGAATTTAACAGTCCATCCCAGTCAGGATATCTTGCCTTTTTTCCTATGCGAAGTCCATAGCTCTCAAAATTTAAGGGTTTTTTTTCAAGAAATATTTGAGAATAGTGCCTCATTTACAGGATCAAACGTTATTATATCAGAATTTTATTAGCCTGATGATTTTTCTTGCTCTACCAAGGTGGTAGGTTTGTAAGTTTCTAATGGCAAAGACTGCATGATTGCATTTCCCTTTTCAATCCGTAATACTCCAAACACTTTCAGATTTTCTTTTACATCACCAGACCAAATAAAATGGTCCTACTTGAAAAGTTACCACTTAACATCAAAATGAGAATGTTATCCATCAGTCTTTCTTCACAGGTCCAGAGTAGAAAGAAGCTTCACTGGTTCTATACAGCTACACCACAGGAAGCTGCATTAAGATAATGATACACATAAGAGTCAAATTTGTCACTGAGCATCTGAAATTAAAGAGTTGTAGCAGTATAGAAATCATAGAATCATAAAGGCTGGAAAAGGTCTCCAAGGTCTCAAGCTCAGCCTTTGACCAAATACCACCTTGCCCAGTAAACCATAGCACTAAGCCTACCTGTTTTTTAAATACTTCAAGAGATAGTGACTCCACCACTTTCCCTGGGGAGCCTGTTCCAATGGTTAAACACTTTCAGTGAAGAAATTTTTTCTAATACCCAACCTGATCTCCCATGGCAAGACTTGAGGCTGTTTCCACTTTTCCTGTTGCTGGTTGCTTGAAGAGAATAGACCAACCCCCACCTTGCTACAACCTCCTTTCAAGCAGCTGTAGAGAGTGATAAGATTCGCCTCTAAGACTCCTTTACTCCAGGCTAAACACCCCCAGCTCCCTCAGCTGCTTCTCATAGGACTGCTGCTCCAGACCCTTCACCAGCCTCATTGCCCTTCTCTAGACACTCTCCAGCACCTCAATATCCTTCTCGTAGTGAGGGGCCCAGAACTGAACACAGGATTTGAGGTGTGGCTTCACCAGTGCTGAGTAGAGGGGGACGGTCACTGTCCTGGTCCTGCTGGCCACACTATTCCTGGTACAGGCCAGGATGTCACTGACCTTCTTAGCCACTTGGGAACCCATCTGTGGACCAGCACCTTCAGGTCCCTTGCCATCAGGCAGCTTTCCAGCCACTCTGCCCGATGTAGCACTGCCTTGGGTTGCTGTGATGGAAATGCAGACTCAGCAGCTTGCCTTATTGAAACTCAGACAATTGGCCTCGACCCATTGAAATGAAACGTAATAACCTCATCTGTGCCTCACTATGTTATCCAGAAAGGCAAGAAATTCAGATACATAATCACTAGCATTATAATCAAAAAGTTGAAACAATTCTGCAAGCTTCCATAGGACACAGAGTTTCTAATTCAGGCAGAAAATTATATGAATTTCCATGTTTCTCTGCTAAGATCTAGGTTGCATCTATTGACATAATTTTGGAAGAGAGAAGTGCTGCTGAATGTGTCTTATGGCCAGAGAGCACTGCATCCAAGAGGCATAGCATGGCTTCTTAGATTTCTGATAGATTCATTCACACAGAAGACCTGTTTTTCAGTGCTGCAGGTTCTGCCTTTAACAGCCATTAGTGATTTCAACCATATCTGGACAAGTTTTGGTGTCATTGTGTCCTGTTTGAAGTGGTCTACCCTGCTTTTATTATTAATAAAATTGTTTGGTTTGGTTACAGTTACTGCAGGACATAGTAAGAGACAGCAGGTGAAACTGAGGTGCTGGTGTACACAGGGGAAGGCGGACCTGTAAAAGAGAAGTCAAACATAGCTTGTTTGGAAAACAAATGAACAGCTGGTGGCACATTTTATTCCTTGCCTTGTTCACTGTCCCTATTCTTCCTGCATTTTAGTACTTTGACACCATCACCATAACCAGCATTCATAACTTCTTCATTTGGCCCTTTCAGACCAGGGAGCCAAAAAAAGAAATAATTACCTTTAGGTCTCCTGCTTCATCAACTCAGCATGGAGACAGTTTGTCACTTGCTCTGACACCATCTGTGCTCCAGAAGTTCTGAACTGAAATGGATGTCTCCAGACTCCAGGGACACCCAGAGGGAACTTCCTACAGCACTGCTTACTTGGAATGTCTTTATACTTGTTAAATGCAAGGAAACAAGTTAAAACACACAAACCAAAACTATTTACCATGAGAATTATATTCCAATGCGACTGACATATTCAGATAGTTAGACCTTTTTATGGCTTTACCTCCAATTTAGAATGAATTGAGCAACTTTCTGGGCATGTAGGGATTCCAAGGGGAATGGAAATGATGCAAGCACTCATTCAAAACACTCATCAGCAATCTTTTCCAGCACTCCAGTCCAAATCAGCTATTTCAGTGGATTACTTATAATTTAGGAACCACACACTATGCCATTCCTAAAAAAATAAATTCCTAGGAATAACTAGAATGCTTCAGAAACCACTATGAATTGAGACAAAGATCACTGGAAGAGAGAGAAAGGAGCTGCAAGGACGCATATTAGCAGCATCTTTTATCTCTTTCAGGTTTTGCAGAAGTCATTCTCCATGTACACAGAGTTCCTTGATTTCCAGAAGTGAATGGGCTGCAGCCTGGTGGGAAGGAACCAAAGATGTCAGTGTGCTTCTACAATAATTTTCTATAGATAATACAGAGAATTCACAGAATTATTTAGTGACTTCTCAGACAATCCTTGTGCCTGAAACTAAAATGCCAACTCTTAGAAGTCCCAAACTTCCTCCTGCTCCCAAGCTGAGCTTGAAATCAGGGTACAGAAAACAAACCCTTGGTTTTGCAGCATAATGCTCTCATATCCGCTCCATGGGATTCTGCCTTGATCTGCCAAGCTTTTTTTTGGCAATATCTCTCATTGCATCCTTCAATCTGAAGCCAGAGAACTGAAAAACACCACTACTTGTTTTGCCTTCTCCAAATACAGTCCTGCTGCAGTAGATGACATCCATAAGGGAGTCCTTGGAAAAATGTGATAATGTGTGGCTTTCAACCGCACCTTGGTTCCTGAAAGCAAGAAAATTTCGACAAGCTCCTGTACTCACTGTTTTCTTCTGGCTACTTCTATGTTGAGCCTGAAGGCTCTTCATTGACCCCATACAGTGCCTAATACTGGTGCCTGAGCTTAACCTGTTAGGACCAAGCACAGTTTTTACAGGCACTGGCAGAACTAGAATTCCTGAAACAGATATTACACACCTAAAAGCAGAGCACTTGTATTTATATTTGAGCACTTGTCTCAAATTATTAGTCTTACTTCTAAGCAGATTCACAGTAGCATTTCAGTGTGTACAGAAATACTCACTCTATTATTCAAAGATACAAATGTTCCATTACAATCTTTGCACATGCTGCGTGCAGACATGTTCCTCTTTCTCAGCTCAGATGTAGCACCATATGCATCTAAATATCTGTGTGCTAGGAATATTAGATCCTTACTAATCCTACTTTGCTGAAGAACATCGTGTATCCTCTGTGTAAAATTAGTTTCCAAGATTCTGCTACAATCAGCAGTATGCCCAAGCAAACAGCTTTTCTATCAGGATTCATTACAGACAAAATGGGATTGAAATCCCATTGTTGATTACTGAAAAAAATCCCAAATTTATTTCATTCAGCATGAGCATCTTATTTGCTTTGTATTCCTAGAAAATAAGATGTGCTGGGGAGAGCACACATTTGTCAGGGAACAGCCTGGTCTTAAATCTCTGTTTTGAGCAGCTAGTGGCAACTTCTCTCCTTTTTAAATTAAGGGAACTCTAGTACTATTTTCCACAGAAGCACCATTTTCTTGCTATGAACTATCTGCACCTCTGTATAAAATACTCTGAGATTAACATTGAACTAATCAATAGTTAGGTCTAATTAAACTTGCTACTTTAATTACATAAGTTGTTGCTTTTAGAGACTTTGAGAACATCAGAAATGATGAGAATGACGCTTTCATTTCATGTTCTCTCAACCCCCTAAGCCTTTCAATAATCCCTTCAGTACAGATGTCCATTCTGGCACCAGGTGGCTTGATGGCTGTACTAGAATCAATTAAACCTGGCCATCTTGGCCACATTCAGAATTACTGACTACCAGAGAAGATCATGGTCATAACCAATGCCTGACAGACAACTGGCTGCTGTGATCTCATCCACAGAGCCTCACCTTTCTTTTCTTGCCGTATCCTGTCCTATAAGTGCAAACAATGGATCATAGCTATTACTCTGTGTTGCTGGGCCTCTTGGAATAGAAACTGTACTACCATCTTTTGACTGTAAGGAGAACTACACCTTTAGGAGCCTTCCTGCTATATTAAGTCCCTGCAGGAAGTAATCTTTAATTCAGTGAATGAAACATACAGATCCCTTTCAATGTGGAGACACAAGATGAACAGTGCAGTGTGTGAGCAAAGTCCTTTACAAAAACCAATCTGGTTTGAACATATTCTTAAGAAGGCTCGTAATTTTGGGCAATCCATGCATACCCAAGTAAAAACTCATTAACAGTCCTAAATGTGTCGGCTCTGGTGCATCTACATCTATTTCACATGTCCTAGTAAACTGTTTGGAAGCAGCCCCACTATAACAGCTCCATGTTTCCTTTGGCACTTCCAGCCTGTGACTACAACGGTGCTCAGCTCTTGGGCAGATCAGTACAGATTGAAGTTGATATTAAATACAGACTCTTTGATTATCATTGAGCAGTTTATACCTACATCAATTCAGAAGTGATGGATAGTACCACTTATGGAAATGTACAGTGATCTATACGAAATCACCACAGTTCCTAGGGAGGTTTCATATAGAATCAGTTAAATACCCTCATTGAAAGTCTTAGCACCAAGGGTTCTTACATTTCTGTGCCTAGACAAAGTTCTTCAGAAACAAATCAGAAACACTTTGGAGATGCTCATAACAGATCTTCAGAGGCTGGTTATCCTACACAGTGCTCTTACACAAAATTGGGATATTTTGAAACAAAGTTAAAAGACAATACTGACATTTTGGGGCAATTGCAGATGCATCTCGTGTATATATAAAAGGTAAATTCCAAAGCACTGCAAATAGGCAAACATATTTAAAATCCAAAGGAACATGTTAAAAGGTACACTCTCCTTTCAACATTAAGAACAGTTTGGGGAGTGGAGTGTTTAATAACATTCCTCTGCATAGCAACAATGGTTCTGCTGGATACCTGACAACAGAAACACTGGTTTAATACTCTGTGATCTAGCAACAGCATTTTTGCCAGTCTCTGGAAAGAAACCACTGGCATTTTGGGTGTGCATTATGGCATGTGCGGTTTAGTAGTGCTTAACCATTTTATAAATTCAGAGAAAATCTGGTTTCAGTAAAGTCAATGGGATATTTGCTAAACACCTCAGTGGAGTTGGGCTTTCATGCATAATATTTAAGAAGAGGGGCTATGATCTGAAGAAGAGCAAAGGAGAAAGTAAAAACATTTTTTTCCATTGCAAACAAAAAGGTCACAAAAAACACTAATGGGTAAAATCCAAGCTTTTAGTAAGATTTTTTTTCCCCTGGGCTGTACCCAGTTTTTAAGCAACTCTCAATTAATTTATCTATGTATATACTCAAAGAAATTGGAAAACAATACATACATACACACAGGCTAAAGTCAAGATAGGTGTTGTTATTCATTTTCTTCTCTCATTAGCATAGTTCCACTAATATTCAGTCCCTTGGGTGTAGCTGGAATTACATTGTACAAGAACAAAGTAGATACTAATTTAAAGACCTCTTTTTGCTCTCACACGTAATGTTATTGAGCGTCACAAAATAGTGGTGAGGGGTCTTCACAGCCACATTTCATTCTGATCTTTGATCTACACCCTCTCTGTAACAGACCATCACATACCAGAGTACTACAGTACCTAGCTCCTTCACACTGCAAAACCAGGGCACAGACTCAGCGTTTATTCCTGCTGGATGGAGAAAATGCATCACTGCTAAATAATTCAACAAAATCACCTTTTATCCAAAACCATCTTGTATATTCCCTACTCCTCAGAAGCAACGAAAGCGCTCCTTCCCTCCCCCACGACTCCCTTAAATTATGTAGAATCTACTTTTATCCTGGGTATTTATAAATAGAGCATGAAAACCAGTTTTTCTGTCACTAGTAAAAATGTTTCTTTAGTTGTACACAGCACATAAAAAGTTGATCACTATGGTAAATCCTTTCCATCTGCTGGTTCAGAATATAACTCATTACTGGATCTCTCAAGGCCTGGGACCCTTGATCTCAAATCAACCGTCTCACCAAAGATGCTGGTTATTCACATGATGAGCCTTGAGAATTAGAAATGCACCTAACTTTTGATCTCTCTTACATGCCTGTAGCTGCTATAACTGGTGGTATAAGGATATGGCTTTTGAAAAGCTATGTACTGAGGTTTGTGCATCATCAGTCAGATGAAAGAATGCTTATCTCACAATGAGATAATGATTTGTTTATAGTCCAGTGAAGCAACCATCCTGTATGTCATCTGGAAAGGAGAATACTGTCTAACACCTGAAATACATCAGCATTTCTACAGTAAGGTGAACTGTTACATGTCCTGTATATTTAAACTGACCCCTAAGAAAGTGATGAATTACAGGAAAGCATGAAGGAAAAGAGAGGGATTGCTTGAATCTGAACAGAATTCCAAGAAAAGTTTGGCCACTTACCACATGCATGTAGCCCATAAATATAGGGTTTTTTTCAGTGACATTTAAATCCAAATTAGTGGGCTTTGTCCAAGAACTGGATCCCAGCCACAAAGCACCAAAGTACTCTGACTGCTTGCTAGCTGCAGATGAGTTAAAGTAAAGGTAGATAACAAGATTTGCTTTTATTTCTTTTGGCTTGCCTCTAACTCTGCCATCTATATTTGGCTTATGTAAATATATTATCCTTTGATTTATCTTATAAGGGATTTTAGGTTAACTGGCAACAAATACAACATTCGGCTCTGTTGGGTGTGGATGATAAGCAAGACATGGGTATTGGACCCATTTTCAAGGCACCCGGTCCCCACCACTATTAATCATACAGAATAAAGAACAAGTGAGGAGGACTTCCTTTTTCTAAGCTGTTCTGCCTGCTGGGAAGCTGGCAATCCAGTGTTAGTGTGGAGAAAATGTCATCCCCACTGATTAGCACTGGCTGGAGATGTCCCAGCATGCAAGAGACCTGTAGGGAGAACGCCAGGACCATGAATCAAACCTCTTCAATGATTCATGACATATGACTCCATCTGGGCCAGGCAGCACTGAGCAAGAACCTGATGTGTACATGTATATTCCTAAACTGCTTCAGAAATGTTTTGCAAATCCCTGGGACTGAATGTTCCTTTTCCTTGCTCAGCAATGACAAGAGATACTACTCCCTCTGAAGGAGCAGTTAACAATCATAAGTCCAATGTATGACAAGACTGCAAAGCAGGCAACAATTTCCCATGCATCGCCTCTTTAAGGGCATTATTAGCTTTCTCATCATCACTGTTCTTTCTTTTCAATACAATACAAGAATCTAGAAAAATGGAAAAACAAAGTTTTGGAAGGTCATGTGTTATAGCGTTCATGAGCTGCAGCTACATAGTCTGTATCACCTTTGATTAGAGAGGTCTTTTCTAACAATTTTGGACTTCCCATTTATAGTACTCAGAAGAAATATTTGTAGTGACATTCAGAGTTCTCAGAATTTGGATTCCTTCCTATTTCACTAGGAATTCTGAATTAGACCCTTGTTGAAAGGACCAATCCAAGCAAAATAAAAACCATTTGCATAGAAAACTGATCCACAAAATAGCAGTGTTCACTGCACGGACAGCAATATTTAATGATTTTTCATTTTCACAGAAACAATTTTCATATATTCAGTTACTGGCTACAAGTGAATTCTGAGATTTCTCTACATGCCACAGCATGAAACAAATAATCTACATTTGATCCTAAATGCCCGGCAGGTCTGTTTTCTGATATGCCTTTGTCTCTCATCCCATTTTTCTTTAAAAACTCAAACTTCTTTTTGAAATGTGCCCACCTCATGCATATGGTTTCAAGCTTTTATTCTATACCAAAAAATACCTGGAAAACAAGATGACAGCATAAGGAAAAAAAGCTACAGTTATTTGAAAAAGTCAGGGTTGGCAGCATATTCTGGAAAATGCCAAAGGGTTTGTGGAATAAATTCCACTTGGCAAGTTTAGAGATAAAAGAATCCAGCTGCTTTTAAACACCAAATGCACCACTAAAAAGTCTGTAAAATTCCCAAAACCTCTTAAATCAACAAAACATACCATCCTCCTACACAAAACAAAAATACAGCAACAAAAGAACCTCAAAACATTCTTATTTAGACAGACTTCAATGCTAGCTGAAGTATGTCTGTTCCAGGCCGTTTGTTGAAGAACACACTTATATGCAACAAAGGGTGTAGGGTTGAGGGATTTTATGATGCTTCAGGCTATTGCAAAGCTAGGCAAAAAGATGAAAGCAGTCATGCTGATGAGGGACCTGGGATAAGAAATCAGGCTGAGCCATACGATAATTGGTATCCTTTGCAAAAGTGCTTCTATCCACTTGATTACAGTCTTTCAGTGACTATCATTGAACAGGAGTTACTGGCTTAGCGTTCACTGAAGTCGGTCGTGACTTTCCACTACATTTAAAAAGTCTTTGAATCAGATGCTAAAAGAATAAACCCCATCTATTTATGCATCCTCTTCCAAATTTAGGTACAACCTGTTCAACCCCTTCATGACATGCAGGGCACATAAAACACACTTCTAGTAAAACTGGAACTTGGAATTAACTAAGAAAGGGACTATCTCCTTGATTGTAGTAGGAAAAAATATTCAGAGGACTCTCTGCAGAAATGGCAAGAATACTGTCCTTCTAATTCTAAAGAGAATCTGTATTTTCAGGCTGTTGTTCCTTGTCATTGTTCCTTCAATAGAATATCCACCAGCACAGGTTCCTAGCTCTGCTCCTCACAGCCACAGCTCCATGGAAGTAACACCCTGCACAATCCAACAACTCATGGGACTGCACTCCAAAACAGACTTGCAAAAAGGGTTGGCCCGAGTGAAATGCAAACATATTTTATTTCATTTTTAAACTGAATGTTTCATAGAAGGTTTGAAGTCAGGCACACTAGTACAAGTGAGGGTAAGATAGTCTTCAGTAAAAAAAGACAAGTAAGCCACTGGAAACTACTGACAGAATATTATCCTGTAACAACAGTCTGGATGTCCGAAATGCTAGCATAGTGTCCTTATTGGAAAGAGTCCTCCTTGTAGGTAACTAATAATCAAAGGTAAGAAGAAAAATGAATAAACATTCTTTGAAAGTTCCTTTCATCTCTCCTTATCTCCAGATCATTCTACAGGATCAGTTGTGAGGAGCTTTGAAACTCACATTTCAAGCTGTTAATTTCCAGCTAGTCCTTAAAAAGATAAATATCAAATCTAAGCAAAAGCAGTTCAGTAACTCTGCAGTATGAAAAATAAACACAAACTTTCCCATTTCTAAACATACACACATAAAGAACATTAAAGAGACTTGTGCTGAAATGGCTGGAGATAGAAGGCACATATTTGGCAGGCAACATGACTAAATAAGAATAAATGCCTCGACATTTTCCAATTAAAATAGGATTTACTTTGACTGATCTGCTGCAAACCAGTCTTCTTGTCCTTTATCGAGTGTCTTCCCTCAGCTCAAAAGGAAGCAGCTAAGGAACATCATGCTGTGCTTGTGTACAATTAACTTAGCCAAGCAATGAAACATTCAAAGAAGAAACAGAACAGCCCTGTCTGGGATATGCAGATTTTTGTTCCATGCTTACACAGTGCTGAATATCCAGTATGGTAAAAGCACCATAGCTTCCAATATGTGTGTATTTATTATATCCTATTAACATGTCCCCTCCACAGTGTCTATAAAATAAAAAGTGAGTGAATTACAAAAACCATAACATAATAAAAAGTTCTATTTGGTAATGAATATAGGCAGTGGGGCTTCAATACCCGAACGGATGCCTATGTGTACCTATGGACAAAGTTGTTTATAATTAGGCAGAGAACCATCCTACTATAGAGAGTCTGTGTAATTTCTTACACATTATCTCAGCCCTATGAATTCACATGTCTGGAGAGCTCCAGCACGGGCTATTAGACATTGCATCTTACACCTTCTCCCTGAACACATCTTTTCCCAATACTCTACTTGGCCTTTAATTTGCCAGCAATTGCATCATCAGGAATAAAACAAACAGAAAACATCTTTCTTTTATCACTTCTCATGTCCAGAGAAGGGCAATAGAGCTGGGGAAGGGTCTAGGGCTGAGGGAGCTGGGGTTGTTTAGTCTGGAGAAAAGGAGGCTCAAGGGGGACCTTACTGCTCTCTATAACTGCCTGAAAGGAGGTTGTAATGAGGTGGGAGGTCAGCCTCTTCTGCCATGTCTCAAGTAAAAGGACAAGAGCAGATCGCCTCAAATTGAGCCAAAGGAGGTTCAGATCAGATAACAGAAAAATATATTTTACTGAAAGAGTGGTCAGGCATTGGAATAAATTGCCCAGGAAGGTGGTGGAGTCACTGTGTTTAAGAGGCAGCCGGACGTGGCACCTGGGGATGTGATTTGGGGGTGATTATGACGGTGCTGGGTTGACAGTTAGACAAGGTGATCTTGAAGGTCTCTTCTAAACTTGGTGATTCTGTCACACTCCATTGCTGAAACATTACCCTGATCCAACAGGAAACTGGCATGAAGCACCTTGTTGAAACTATACTGAAGTAGCTGTTAATGTTTTCCCCCACAGATTTCTTCATGTAATAATGAGGTCAACTTTTGATGTTCCAATCTTTACAGTGCTGGACATTTGTCTGCAAGCAAACAAATTAAACAGCAGCGGAAAACTGAGAGTTTATTTTCTAATGTTGTTTGGACTGAATGTTCTCAGCGTGTCCATCTAAGGTTGACTAAAAAGAGGCACTGGTTTTATGTCAGATATGTGCCCTATAGGCAGACTCTTTTCTACACTTCCAGGAATATAACTTCTTTGAAATTTCAAGTGCCAGCTTTGGAACTGGCTGAATACCATTTGCCAGTTGACACCAGTTTTGGTATTTTCCAATTAACAGTCATTCACAAATATTTCTCACTGTCAAGGAACACATGTTGTCCCTGTGTGCTTTTGCCAAACAGTTTGGTGGCCCATTTTGCAGATGCCGGTTGCCCGTGAACACACCAGCTGTTGCCAGAGTTACGCATTTGCTTTTCAACTACTGCCTTTTTTCTGAAACACTCATAGGAAATAATCAACAGCAAACAACAGAGAATGGATTTCCATTACTATTTTTGGGGAATCTGCAGACATCTCCATGACTACTACAGTACTATACAAACATTAAAGACTAGCAAATAACAGAGCCACCACAGTCTTCATGACTGCTGAATTAAAATTATTTAATAGTTATTACATTTACAAGGGTTCCCTTTTCTGCCATCTTGCCAGCCTTAACCACTATGTTTTGTAGCAACAGTGGCTAAAAGACATCAGCAAATGCACACTAATGGCCTTCAGAAAAAGTACGGAGAAACAGACTTTTCTTCCACCTTCAGCACATATGCAATCTGGAGGCTGTACCCATCCTCCTTTTAGATGGGGGAATCACAATTTATGCCTTTATGTACCTCCAGTTTGGCCTACTACAAACGTCTGGATTCCTGCTACTTGCCTTCAAAAGGCTGTGTGTTAAAGCTGCTTTTAGTAGGAGTCTCACAGTATGAACATTTGCTACTATCAGGCTCAAGACAAAGCACCTATTCAGACACTTGCATTCTCTCGTTTTAAAGGGGTTTACAAGGTGGCTGGTAAGAACTGGCTGCACTTCACTACTGAAGGCAACTGAGGTGCTACAGAAATAAGACTTTTTTTTTTTTTTTAATGTCCAAAATGGCTTGACTGCCCTAATGTTTTTGTTCCAGAGTTAGGCTATTGAAAAGACTGAATATTAGAGGTAGTGGTGTTCCCTTGAACAAACCTGTCATCCCAGCAAGCATTTAGGATTTTTCTGAAAATGTTACCAGAGCCTGAAGATTAACACTTCTAGCTACATGCTCTGATCTGAAGAACACTTTTGAATACATCATCATGTGTCTCAAAGACAAATCTCACAAAGGCAGTGGTAGGGTCAAACTCCCTATCTCTTAGAGATGTTTCTCCTTCAGAGCAAGCGTAAATAGGAGTAAATGAAACAAGCTACACCACCTGTGTGTTTGTTCAACAAGGGGAGCAAAATAACTTGTATGTGGAAAACTTCTCAATAGAAGGGAGTAAGTTGTCAAGACAATACACTAAAGAGCTATTGTGTAGAAATACAACAGGAGCGATGCATAAGGGGATTGTTATGAGGACAGTAGTCTGCAGTCTTAGCATCAAATCTGATTTGTCAGAAACTGGAACAAATAACACTTTCTCTAACTTGGCTGAACTTGCAGCAATGACCCTTAGAGACAGTAATAAAACTTTTCCAAAGACCTGAAGAAAAATAGAGTTGCTTTTGTTGTACTCCTCTCTTTGTAACTTCTCAGTAATATTTTAGGCCTATGAAATGCACCAGTTTGAATTGATGGCGTTTATTTTCCTGCACTAGGATAAGATTCTCTAAGAAAGTTACTTTAAAAATTTAAAACACCACTTACCATATTCATGAAGGACTGAACCGGAGTTTTATCCCTTTTACTTGAAACAATATTAAGTAATATTCCAAATCTTGTTCTGAAAAGATCTTTTTATAACCATTTATGCTAAGGAGTTTGAGGTACCTGAAAATAAATCTTTTGGTCTCAACAAAAACTTAGCTGAAAAAGCAACTCCTCTTCTAAAGAAATGTCATTCTTCAGCTAGAAATAGAGGAAGCCATTTCCAGAACCATTCTTTTTATGGCCATTATTGTGCTGGAGAATAAGATTATCATTCTTGTTCCTGCCAACAAAAATTAGACTGCCCAGATTATGAGTTCCATTTAAAGTGAATGAAGGCTTTCAGGAGCTCAGGTTTCCCTCAGTAGCCAGCCCTGTTAAAATAGCATATTTTCTTCTGGCATACAGTTTCCTAGCAGTAACCAGGACTAGTGAAACACAAAGCTGTGTCAGTGGGTGGAAAAGCAGAAGCCAGTACACAGAACATTACATATTCTTACTTACTAATTCACACATTTCTATAAATGTTGACATTGTTCTCACATCTATGAAGTCCAATCCTAACACATCTGCACTACAGTCCTGCACCTGACTGCCACAATGTACACACGAAAGAAGAGCAATGACAACCGTAGAGGTTTCAGCTCTGACATTACTCAGGCACATGCAGAACAGAGTTTTGTGCTGCTTCAACCACCGTACACCAGTAAGTACATTCAGCCTGTCTCAGGCTGTCTGGGGCATCTTTCCTCTGTGTCGCAGGCATACCCATATCGAGGAAAATTCAAATTCTTGTGTATCAGGCTCTCTGGATCATTCACCATACCATCCAGTAGTGGTAATGAAAACATGAGACCTTTTGTAGAAAAAGCTATTAAAAATTACAGCAAACTTCTCAGTGATTTTGCTTCCCAGGAAAATCCAATGTAAGTATTTTAGTATAATATCTGATCAATGAACTTTGAATAGAGTAACACTTAAAATTAACTCTATGTCATTTGTATTCTATTTGAAAATCTACTTTTTCCTTCTTCCAAAGAATTTCATTTCCCTTGTTGCCAGAACTTGTGCTTTGCCTCAAGCTAGTCATAATACCCAATTCTTTATAGTTTTGCATTCTTCTCCTCCAGGGACATTCTTCTGTCAGCTCAACAAGACCTTTTTCATTATATATTCTCTTTTTTTGCTTTCTTTTTCCTCCCAAGCCCTCTTGCTTCTGTACTCATATTTACCAGATACAAGCATATTTTGTATCTCTTCACTATTACTTTCCTAGGGTTTCTTTAATCCCACCTATCCCGTTTCATAAGGAATACACCCATATTGCTTACTTCTCTCCTTATCTCCATGCACTTGTCAGCTTGTTCCATCTCCTTTTTTCTTTCAGTCTTTTTCCTCCTCAGCCATATATTACCTTCCTCTGCTCCTAATACTATCAAACTGATAAATTGTTTCTTGTGTCCATAGGCTCTGGACAGTTGGGCAGTATTCATTTCTTCAAGGTTAGCATCCATTCAGGGAATGGGGTATTTGTTACTCAAATTAAAGCCCAAGAATTGCTGTCTCACAGCTGTTTGAGACCAAGGAGATGCCATTGTGGATACAACCTGCTCTTAGGAGACCTAAGAAGTCGGGGATTACAACATTTCATCAATATCAATCCTGGACTGATCTTTAGAACAACTGCAGTTAAAATTTTCCATTCTGATTGACGTAACTTGATTGACTGCAATTCCATTTGTTTCAAAAGCCTAACCTCAGTCCTGGGAAGAGTCATTGGCTATGGCAGTGTGATAGCAGTCATATCCAGACTAATTTCTAAACAGGTGAGGGAGCAACAGGTGTAAAATCCAGTGGGTCTCACGTGGCAGAAGAAAATCAAGATGTCAGTACTCATAAGCAGAAAAACTGCAAAATCAGCTTCTTAACATAGAGCTTGCTTAACTATTATTGGAACAAAAGATACCCATTGGTCCCACAGAATTTCAAGAACCAAAAGGTATCATAAATAAATTGTAACTACTAACCCTAAAGACAGGCATATATATATTTTCCTCTACCTATTTTTATCCAATCAAACCAGCACAAAAGCACACATCATGATGGGTAATTATCTCAAGAGCATGAAAGAAGGTTTACAAACTCTGACGTCCCAGACCAGGACAGGTGCAGAGGGCAGAGTCAACATTAGGTGAGAGCTACTGGTCTCAGCTTTGCTGGGCAGGAGAGGAAAAAGAGATGCTATCAAGCAAAGGCAGAGCAGTTCTTCAGACAACAGTAACCAGAAGAGGCAGTTGTTATAAAACAGTTTAGGATCTGGCTGTGGTCTTAACACTTGGTCTTAATGAGCTGGACTGAACCTGCTTCAGCAGAGTTGCACTTAAAGCTGCTGTCCTGGTCTAATTGAAATTATTCTACATTCCCCTGCCTTGTGTAATTAACTTGGGTTTGGGGTTTTGCTGTGAAGACCGCTATTAAAAAGCAAGCTGCTTAGTGGTAGCAGTACTGTTTGCATTACAACAGCACCTCTAAAACCTAGTCATGGCTCAAGATTCCAATGTCCTGAGGCTGTACTGACGATGAAGAAAAATAATGGAGTACACACCACAAGATGGAAGCACTGCGTCTTTCTCCAGCTTGGCAATATGGCTCAGCATTTCAAATTTGGCTCTTTGTGGACACATGATTTCCTGTTGCCCACTGAATACTAGCCTGGGAACCAACTCAGGATGCTGAAATATTACTCATCATCTATCCAAATACGAAGCCACCTTCCCCAAAGTAGGGTCTGCTGCGGGGAGAGCAGGTGACTACTGTAGTTACTCACATGGTTCCCACCAGAGCAGCACTGGGGCAGCTCACTGTCCCTCATGAACTCAGCATTACAATGCCTCCTCTGTAAAGAGGTAGCCTAGGTCCTAAGAGACATTATTGACAAAGCACCTTGCCCAAGATGATTAAAACACAAACAAATTGTGGCAAAGCAGGAGCTGAATTTAGATTTTCCTGCTAGCCACAGAGCTTAGAGTCTACTATTCTCTGAATGACCTTTCCTTACATCACACTAGGTCTGCATACCATGTTAAAAGCTAAGATGCAAATGTTTACATAGCACATCTAATTTCTTTCTTTTTAGAAAGAAAAGTGTAAGGTAGAAGTATGCTACCAAAAGGCCCTGAACACTACAGGGTTTCACAGCTTTAGAGAAGGACTGAAAATTATCTTAAGACCTCTCAATTTTCTTAATCAATTTTCATCTAAAATAGTCACACCATTTCACAAGTTGCTGTTGTATAGTCATATTTGCACTTGCACTGCATTTCCTCCACACTTTTTATACAGCAAGCAAAATTTTATTACCTCATTTGAGGAGAAGCTGAAACCCAAAGAGAACAAATAAAATTTCATACAGTAAGTGATCTGAGTCTGCAAGACTAAATGGTAGCAAGTTGGCCCACTTAAGGAAGTGCTTGGTACGAACCGAATATTGGTCTCAGTCTGGGTGCCTCCCAGATTTTGTTTTTCACATTATTGCTCTTCCGACACACAGCTTCCAGACAACTCAAGTAATTTTTTTTCTCTTACTTTTCAATTCAATGCTCAAACATTTAACTGCTCTTTCTTGTCCAGTTGCATTGGCCTTTGGTTTCTCACATTAGCCCGCACCCACACATCTTTGCCCACCATTTTTGTTTGCAGTTTCTAGAAAAGAAACACTATAAACTGAAATTTTGGTGAATCAAGGAAATAACAGTTCTGAATGAAACAGTCTAACACCTTAGAGCTAGACCCAGTGAGTTCTTGTCTGAATGTTAGCCCATTCCTTTATCTAACCATCTGCCCCAGAAGATAACAATGCTGATCATATCAGAAAGTACAATGCTATAAACCTACTGTGGCTCCATATTTACTGGGAGCACATGAAGAAGTTACTTGCACAGTCATGCATCATTGGGTTCAAGGCAGAGTTTAAGTGCTGCTTATACCTTTCAGTTTATATCCTGTTATCCTTGTCTGCATACTAAGAAGATTTTAGACCATCCTTCATGTCTAGTAACAGGTTAGTAAAATAACCTACAAGGCTATAAGAAAAGTATTTTATAGCATGAATCCTCTATGCAGTAAAGCATAATGAAAATGTAAGAATATTAGCTACTATTCAAAATACTTTAGTATCTATATATTTCAGGTTTCAAACCCAAACATTTTAAAAATAACAGCTCCTTAAAAATGAAGCACATGGCAACTTAAGTGTAATCTTACTTTTTGAATGTTTTCTGCATATAAAATACTCCGGTGCTTTTATAAATGAATCCCAGTGATGATGAACCAAATGCCAAGAAAGCAAACACAAAGTAGCTTGTAAGGCAAAATAAGGAGTCACTGCTGAGTTAAGCCATTTCATTGGTACTTCAAAACTAAAAAAAAAAGTGCTGTACTATTTCTTATGTCCAACATGCAATTTTAAGTAACTCTCCTATGAAACTGCAGACAAGGAGAGCTCACATACCATGAAGTCTCTCATCAATTTATGACCTGTCTCCAGCGCTGTTTCTCTGCTTTCAGGCCAAGAGGAACAGGCAGGTTTACAGACCACACTCAGCTGCAGACAAGAGGTAAATAAGCTTAATTAACCAGAAAGAAAGAATTTGTTAAGTACCTACCTTCTCCTCATTTTCTTGGTTCCAGCACCTCTGCAGTCTTCAGCCTTGCACAACTCTCTGGCTCTGTGTGACCCCACAACAGACTCTTGAGTGATTCATTGTGGCAAACTTCCTTCTGTTCAGCTTCAGACTGGCTGAGGTGGAAAAAAATTAAACAAAGGAAAAAATAAAAAGTGAAGGCACTGAAAGGAGAAACTAAATCTTAAGAAACAGTGGATCTGGTTAAGGCATGCTGTTCTTTCATCATGACAGAGAGCCAGTTTACTGGCTATTGACTATTGACTTTGGCTGTAGGTCACTAGGGTGCTAATGCAAGGCAAGGCAAAAGGAATCTTGTCCCTTGATAGGATTTAAAGGTAACCTTCAGGAGAAAGAGTGAAAACAGCTATTAGCGTTTGGAAGTGTGATTGCTAATCCAGTAATAATGCATAATTGATTCATTAACTGTTTCACCTGCAGAAACAAACGGAAAAAGATTCTGCCAACAATCCGCCATTCTTTAGTGGAGACCACAATGTCTGAATCTCTTTCTTAGAGCAAAGCTGTGGCAAATGCTGAGCCTGTGTGTTTCACAGTGAGGAAATAATTTCATTTTAACACATAATCCTGTATGCTCTCTCCACAGAGGAGAGAGTGCTGCAGAGAATTTTTAAAAAGCATGCAGAAATACATCTAGTGTGTTATATACATTTATAGACAAAGAGGAAAAAATATTTCTTCATGCATTTTTTCCTCTTGTTTATCACACCATCAGTAGCAAAAGTAGGTCACATGTAAAAAGCTAGCCATCACTGTTTCACCTACTTCTTCCCCTCCACAACCAGATCGTAATTCTATGTGTGACATTGCCACAAAACCAGCCAAACTGCATGCTTTAGGTTACACATTGTAGGTAACTCTTAACAGGACCATGGAGCCTTGAAGAACACTGCAGCCTCTTACACAAGAAAGCATTTATCTGCTCCAAAAGGCTTACAGTCCAACCAGTCACCCACTGAAAGAGCTGCATTAGCAGCTCAGACAAAAATCATTCAATCACAACATTCTGTAAATTCCCATCGTATAGGCACCTATTTGCATGTTGTAATGATACATGCAGTAAAAGACTTGCTGATTTACATAGTGGCCCAAGCACAAGCATTAGAGGCAGAAATTTTCACCCTGAAAGGCCAAGTGTGCAGTGCTCGGCCATACCTAGGTTCTTGACCACAAATAGCATTGAGCCTTTTAAGCTGAATTCAAGTCTCACTTTCAGAATTTTTCCCTACTTAGGTATCCTCAATTACATTTATTCTCTGTTATAGTTTTAAGACAACACTGCTTTTGAAATAAAAGCTATTAACATTTGCATTATGTATTCATGCCAGGAAGACTTCTCTATTTGAGTTGTCAGTTTAACTGTTAATTACTTTATGCACCAGATACCTCATAAAACTAGCCAAGATGCAGGTCTTGGTTCAAACAATCTGCATTCAGTATTATAAAATAAGTGAGACTTGTTAACTGTCAGTAAACAAAATAAATAAGAGAGACTAAAATAGAAAGACTGAGGGGTGGAACACAGCTTACAAGAAAGGCCAAAATTTCTCTAGGCCCTTACCCTGGTCCATACAGCCAGAGCTCTTCGCCTGTATGAATTCTGCAGAAGCTAAAATACATTGCTGAGCCTTCTACCACATTTTTAGCTCAACTTCTGCCTTCAAATTTAATAGACCATGTTATCAACATCCAAATGCAACCCACTGCTCTTTACAGAGCAAAACCACCTCCATTCAGCAGTGCAATTCCTGGATAATGTGAACAGTCAAAGTTGGCTTGAATGTAGGTAAAGTAGTCAGCCTCAGGCCATCAGCTGCACAAGGTGTGCAGCCAGTGTGACATTATATGAGATCTGCACAGAAACATCACCTGCAAGCAATCTAAAAAAGCCAAAGATTAAGAACCTCCCAAAACTGGGTCACACTTTTTCTTTTAAATGAATGTCCTAGGGAACACTTGAGTAAGAAGCTGCAAACTGTGTGCAAGAAGAAAAATATTTGCATACTACTGCTTTCTCAGCAAGTGCTCTCACTTGCACTGTGGGCAGTTTCACTGCTGATGTAAGAGCCCTGCCTAACTCTGCACCTCACCTTGCTTTGGCTTGTACTGTGTAATATCATACTGTGCTTCATCTTCACAATTAATCTCAATGACTTTTTCAGACAGATTTGGACCTGTCCTCTGATAATTTATGAGTCCTGAAAGCTGATGTGAGTATCAGAACATCTACTCAATTTGCTTACCTTGGTTAAGTAGTGACCTTAAAAAGCAGTACAGAAATAACAGATTGTCTCGAGGTGGCCACGTGTCATTAAAAACCGGGACAATGGCATAACACCAGGAATTTTTCCCTCCGCTTTTGGTCAACTTCACAAGCCTGCTGTTGTCTAAAGAAGGGAAACGGCTGCAAATAAATAGCTACAGGATATCTTAGCAGAGGGAGGTACAAGAGCAGGGCACATTTCAGGTGGAACAAAGATCTCAAGTCAGTGAGGGAGTCCAGCCTGTCACAGTCTAATGACAGGAACCCCACACAGTAATAGGTTAAGTCAAGTTGAAAAAGTATCCTAATAATCTGGCTTCCCACAAAGTACATTACCTCCAAACCCAATTACAATCCCACTATATTTTCTTTAGTACAACATTATCTGCCAAGAATTAAAGTGATTTAGTAGGTATGTAACTACTTTGTAAAAATTGACTAAAGTCTAAACTTGATTAAAGTTTAAATAAAGAGTTGCTTACTTTTCTTCTCCGGTACAGATAGTATCTTTTTCCTTACTTAGCTTACATATTCAGCAGCAGACTAATTTGAAACACTGAGACTGTATCAACCGTGGTCTCTCTCCAATATCCTAAAACTACAACACTCTTCTTCCCTTTTCCCCCCCATGCTTACAGAAAGTAAAATAGCCTTTTACTCTATTAATTTTACTTGAAGTCTCCACAAAAATTGTTCCTTCAAGGCCTTTAATGCCTTCAGAGGAGGAAAGTCATAAACATTCCTTAGCTGTAGTGCCTGGGATTTCACAGTTCATGCTGACTGTTCTTTTAGATCAGTACCAGAGTCCCTGGCAGTGCTACCAATCTGAAACACACAGACACAAAATATTAAATTAACCAACACAAACACTGTAATGTCTCAACAGCAAAATATTTAAATGTTCTATTCCAGGACTCTGTCATACATGCACATGGTAAGTCATGTACAAGGTCAGTCATGTACAAGGTGATTTTATCAGTCCATTCATAGACTTGGACACGTTATTTCTAACAAAAAAAAAGAAAAGAAAGAAAGAAAGAAAAAAGAAAATAAATAGCCTAGTCCATTGCCCTGAGTACTGTACCACCCAAGAACTGCAGGTGGGTAATTTGCAGTTCACTCTCAGGTCTGAAGGATTACACTGGCAGGAAGAGAAATTGAAAAGGTTATCTGTCACGGACCTGTCAGTTTCTTCCTTACAGAAAACACTGCATCTTCAGGGTTGAACAGTCTTCACACATAAATCTTAACAACTCTGTAAACACCTGCATGATGGTTCATCAATTACCCTTCCTTGCCTTCTGTTAACAGCAAAGTTTGGGAAGACCTTGTTTCTCTCACTGGAGAGTGACTGTTTCTGGAATAAAAGAATGTCATCTCTTTGTTCCCCATCTAGAAGGAGAATGAAAGAAACACAGCTAGTTGTTAATCTAATTAACTGCCTTACCAGAGACTTTTCTTCCTCCATTTTTAATGCACTTTGCTGAATTTCACTAGCGCCCTGAAGTCTTTCATGTTTGTTGTTGCTCAATGCTTTGAAGCTGTAGCACAATGCAAGACGGGGCAGAGATACTGGTGACACCTCAGTATGAACTGACTCCACAACCAGCCATCCCAAGATGGCTTTTTGAAGCAGCTGGATATACATCATGTCCTAGGGACAAACCTTACTTTTTCTCCAAAGGGCAGGTTTGAGTCTGATTGTCACCTCAAGACTGCCACTCTCACATAAATGAGAAAGTATTTCCATTAGCACTGAAGAAAACTGAATTGGAGGCTGGATTTAGTGAGATTCATGCAGATCACTCAGTATCCTTTCAGGCAGGGCCCTTTTCATCCTGATTCTGTACAGCAGGTAAGCAGCTAGCTCACATCACCCTGACCTGCAGCAGGGGTTTCTAGGCATAAGAAAAGAGGTAGGGGAAGAAGAGAGAAACAGAATTATGCACAGAGAACCCTATCTGCTAGTCAGGAAGGAAAGACAAACCAAATGAAAAAGATCCATGACCCAGAGGAGGTTCTCACATTACCATTTACGAAATGTTACAGCTTTGATCTATAATCTACATTCTCTTATTCCTCCTCCTCTTTCTACATCTATGAGCAATTGTTATCCCTTATCTTACTTGGAGCTAGAACTGTGAGTCTGGGGAGACCAGATCTTCGCGAAGTGCTTCATCCTTTTCTGGCAGCATTAAAAAGACAGATTTCCATAACTGCATTTTTCTGTGGGAGCAGGATTCCTTTCCTGATGCAGCAGGTATTGCCAGCTCTCTATCATTATGGAGCACTTGGAGACTCTGGACTGAAAACAAGTGCAGAGTATCAGTACATATATTTTAAAACACAAGAGAGTCTCTTACCTCTTTCTTATTTTAACGTAACTGATAGAGTTTCCCAGCTCTTCAAGGATAACTCAAAACCCCTGATCAGCGCTTTTTGCTTTAAAGTCCCCAAAAGCAAAGAAAAAAACCTTAACCGATCAACCAACCAAAAAACAACCACCTCGCACTGGCAACTAAAATGTCATACAAAAATTAACCCCTTTTTCTTTAGGCCTTACAAGGCCAAATCCTGCTTAATGAGGCAACTCAGGCAAACCCTAACAATCACTGAGTTTGGCATTTTATTCTCTGCAACAAAGCAGCCAAAGGCCACGCTTACAAAGATGTGCCTATTTCATCTGTGATATGGGAGAACAACCAAGCATGGGAGAGAGAACGGCAAAATGCCAAGAGAAGAAAATTTTGTGAGAGTCAAAATCCAGGAAAAACGATAGTGAGGAGATGTTTTGTCTGAAGGGGGGTGAAATGAAACAAGGTTTCATTTCAATTAAGAAGTTGTAAGGAATTTGATTTTCCTGCTGAATCCTTAATGTCGTGACTTTGAAAGCAAGGGGGGGCCGGTATGCAATGGAAGGAAGCAATGTCTCCTGTCCTATTACACAGGAGCTATTCAAGGAAGGACAGAAAGGGAGCTCAGATCTATGCCTCACTGCCCATAGCATTTGCTGCCTGGCAGAGATACTGAGTGAAAAGGTTTAAGGGTATGACATCCACTGGCAAGAAGGAAGCTCATCATCTGCCTCCCTCACAGCTGCTGATACTCAGCCAACACACTCCTGCTCTGATGTCAGTGGTCTAAATGAGGGCTGTACTCTAACTGATAGTTTAATCTCAGGAAATCTCTGCTGAATTATTAGAGAGGCTCTGACTCCCACAGCAACTGCACACTGCTCCTCAAGCACAGAGGAGATTCACCAGCTTCCGATTCAGGCAGGAGAGAGTCTGCAGCTATTAAACACTGCTGCAAACTTACTTTCAGGACAGATCTGCTTACATCTGTTCATCACTACCATGAACCCTTACTGAACAAAAGAATATTCTCCAGTCCCTCAAGAGATTAGAGCTGGGCTATGTCAGTAATAATTACTAAGTGAAAGAAATGCCATCTTGGTACTGAATAAAAATACTCAGAATAAATGAAAATACTGTAACAGCATTTCATCTTCCTCTTTGCTGTCTGGAAAGCTAAAATCTCTTCAGCTTTCAGAGTCTCTTGTGGATATAATAATTTTATATATAACTGGAAGACTTGTTCATGACTCATCTGCCTGTATTACCAAGTGGATTTTTTAGTCCAAAAGCCAGACATCCATTATGCGGACTGCTAAATGATTTACACTGATTGAGCATGCATGGTATGCAGCTCTTGCAAATTTTATATGCTGGCTGTATGGAGAATGAACACTTGCTGATTATGCTCCAAATAGCAATGAACCCAATTACCTAACCCACTAACTCCCAGCAAGGAAGCCAGAAGTGCAGCTATTGCTTCAGTACCTTAAAGTAATATTTACTCTTTGGATCTTAACTACTGTAATTTGAAGTAAATGGGAGATTCACATTAGTGAAGAATGCACCCGTTAGTTCAAAATCACCTCTTTTAATATCCATTGTTGATTCCTTATGCTCTAGAGCTTGTATTCGAGCCTAAGGCCTTGACCCACACCTGGGAAAGTAGACAAGAATCCAGCTACCCTGGGAATCTGAGTGACTTCCGAGGTGTAGCCACCAAGATAAGAAGCCTGAAAAAAGGGTGATTTTCAGAGAGAAACGTAACGACACTTCTTAATCATCTTGCGGTGAAAACATGACTTCTATCATCCAGAAAGCCAGAACAAACTTTGGTATGAGGAATGGGTACTGATGACTGCAGAAGAATCATCCAAACAAATAAAATCTTAGCTGAAAACAACATGTGGAGGTCACCTAGTCAAAACGTTTTTCACACAGGGGTAACTCCATGGCAGACAGTGAGATCCTGGGCCTCGTCAATGTGGACCGAACAATAACATCTCTGGCTCTGTTTCCAGTGCTCTGCCACCCCCATGGGAAGGACTTTTTTTTCCGTGTCATAATGGAACTTTCCTTGTGGCAACACTTCAACGTTGCCCATTATCACTTCATTGCGCACATCTGGGCACACCAGCTTTGTACCCCGTGACAGAGCAGAGCCATCACTCAGGTGCCCCATGCAGAGTGGTGACAGCAGCGGGCCTGGGGTATGGGTGCAAGACCAAAGGGACAACACCACCAGCAGAAACAGCTGCAGTTCTACACGTTGGGAGCAGCTACAAATTTAGCCAGGAGCCTCACTTAATAGCTCATATTGCATTTCAGAGCTCTGACGCACATGCAATTGACTGACGTCACCATACCGCCCTGCATCCAACATGCTGCTGAGTCTGTGCTTCAGGGAAGGACTTAAAGCTAGGACTGGAATAACAGGAAAATCTGGGGAGGATGAAGAACAAGTTCATTCTTTTAAGTTCACAAAGCACCTGTCATAAAAAACACTTATCTTTTTCATGAGCACAAAAGTCATGCAGTGCTAAATGAACTAAATGAAAAACCCAAATGAAAAACCCAAAAATTACCAATATGACTGAAATCAGACCCCTCTCCTCTTGTTCAACAACCACATTATGAAGACCAATGGTTAAGTGACCTTCCATTCCAATTAATAATGAAATTGCTGTCTATAGTCCGTAAGGTTTTAGCTCCTGTTCCAAACTTCTAGGCATACCCACAAGTATGGTCACTACTAAAAACCACCCTGGTGCACACCTCAGGAGACTAAGCACAGATGTAATCTCCTAAGTTTAGCAATATAATTCCAAATTTTAAAAAATAAATTTAAAAAATATTTTTGATAATTTAGATCTAAAAAAAACCCCAAATTAAAAACAAAACAAACAAACCCCTCTTTAATTAACTCTCTATTTTGCATGTGTGAATCTTTGGTCTCCCAAAACTCTCAAATTATTTTTATAGATATTAATGGGTAGGGCTAAACCATACTGTGAAATCTAAGATGGCTGCCTGCATCTATCTGTAGGGTTTGGTAGTGGCAAACCACTGAAACAGAAGTTTCCCAGTTAGCAAAACGTGCAGCTCCAACTGCAGAGAATTAGGCAAAGCAGAAGGAAATTAATTATGAAACTCCTCTTTACAAATGCGATTTGAGGATTCAGTTCATATCCCTTTCTCCTGGAAAGAAAGATAAGATTCTTTGGAGGATCATTCTGAAGACCAGTTTATCTGCCCATTCTCTTTCCTGCTCTGCATCTTTCAGACTACTTTGTACGGTGGCTAAAAGGGAGGATACGAGCAGATGGCTGTTTGCTCTGATAACCATGTCTGTTCCTAGTCAGATTAACTGGTTACAACCCAGTTAAAGATTAGAGTCTGGTAAAATGACACAGACAGTCCTTCAGTTATTCTTCAATGTACATATGAAGAAAATAAAATACATTGCTAAGAATGGAGTTTAAATACATGCCAGGGATTATGCAGAATACATTGCCATAGAAAGAGTACAGTATTTGCCCTTCCAGACTACCATTTTAAACAGTATAAAATTTACAGGAACATGAAGGTCAAATGAAGGTTTAAAGACACAACATGTTCTTGTGGATCAACAAATCAGAAGAGTATCAGTGTCACGATTACTTTTCATTTATCCAGGCCTTTGGCATCAAGCTGCTCATGAGACTTAGGGGCTGCAGCAGTATCTAATTTCTGATTACACTGAGAAGAGATTCCCCTTCAAACAACTGGGAACATGCCAGGAGACTGAAGCCTTGTACTGATACTCACTGAAGAGGAGACTGGGTTGACCTCAGTAATTATAACCTTCAGTGCATGGCAAGATAATGGCAAAACCCTTGAAATGGAATCAATAAAGAACGAAAGGATGAGAACATAAGTAGGACTGGCCTGTCCGATTATATGGAAAATAGACACTGGCTCACAAACCTGATTGCATGCTCTGAGACTGTGGATTGATTACCAATGATTATCATGGAAGCATAACAACTTTCAGAGAGCACTTGACACAGAGCTGCAGGGTACTGCACTTTAAAAGGTAGCTCTTACCCTGCACCAATGAAAGCACAACACATGCACTCAAAATTGGCTAACTGGCAAACTCACAAAGACAGTGGGGAAACATTGTCAGCTGAGCAAGTTTCTAGTGGGGCTTTGCAGGATTTCATTCTGGGTACATGCCCCCCCCCCAAAGGCTTTTTCCTCCCTCTTCTATGAAATAAAACTGTACATAACACACACATATCTGTACATCTGATACATACATATGTATGTTTAACATACAGAGACTGACAAAGACTGAAAGAACTTGATAACAAGTAAATTCAGCTCAGTAACACATAGCCCTCAAGCAAATGCAACACAATAAATGTTAAAATAGCAAGCATAAGCCTCATGGGACAACAGTGTATTCTAGAAAACAAAGAACTTGAAAAGAATTTTTAAGACAAAATTAAGACACTACAGACACATCTGAAGAAGCAAAATGAGTGTGTGCAGTCCCTGTTTTTGCACTGTGCTGCAGGGGAAGGGAGCAGTGGAAGAAGAGCTTGTTTCTCAGATCGTTGATTAAGAACTTGGGAGGAGGTATAAAGCACCACAAAGAAAAGGTGAGAGCTCAAGAAAACCCTTTGCAGGAGAGGCCTATGGAACTCCAGCTGTTTTTGCTATCAAAAGGAAGACAAAAGAGATGAATCAGTTACAGTATATAAATCCTTCAAAAGGAGAAAATTAAATTAGAGAGATCTTTGACACAGTAAAGACACACACACACCAGAAAAACTCTGTAGTTTAAGCCAAGAAAACTAATTTGTGAAATCAGACAAAGGTGTAATCTACAAGGTGATTAACCAAATAAGCAAAGTACCCAGGGAAAGTTTTTTCATCTTTGCTTGGTGTTTCCAAATCAAGACTGGATCTCTTCATGGAGAACAGAAGCTTTAGTCTGACTCTTCAAACAAAGGGGAAAACAAAACTGAAACTCTGCCAAAAGCACCAGTTCTCAGCCTGTGGTGCTCCCCTGTAGCTTACTTCAGAAGTTCCATGGTCTGGGTCTCACTCACAGGGCTGAGATCCAGCTCTTGTATCAGGCACCACGAGGCCGCTAAGAGTCATCCTCTCCCACCAGCAAGTCTCAGCTTTCTTTACTTTCTTTTACTCCAAGTACCTTTAAGCAGGTTGCTAAGTATTCATGACCATTTTTTAATGCACGTAGTGAAAGACAAAGTAACGTTTTCAAGCAGATACCTAAACCCCCAGGGAAACACACATCACCCACGCGATTAATACCTCTAACACAGCCTTTAAACAGCTCTCAACCCCAGCCTCATCTCTTACTCTGCTACACAGCCTGTGCCATGCCCTACGTGTGCCTCACACTCCCTTCCTCTCACGTAAAATTCGGGAATTTACGTGAATTTACAGGGCACGGCCGCCGGGCAGCGGGGAATGGGCCTCAGCCGCGCGCCCGCCGCGAGTCCTCTGGCGCCACCCAGCGGCGGCCTGGGCCGTGAGGGGAGGGCTCCAGGCCGCCAGCATGGCCCCCCACATAAAATAGCATTTTCTTTGCAGCACCTCCCTAAAGAGCCGGCAACGTCCCATTTCGAGGCGTCTGTACCCCAGCAGCAAAGCCCCAAAGCCGTCCAGGGCCAGCTGGAATGGGGCTAGGCTGCAGCACACTGCCACACCCCCTTCGCTAATTAACCCTTGGCCAGGCTCTGCTCTCGCCTTAACGAGCAGGAGGAGAAAAAGCTCCCAAGTGTTCTCTAAAGGGCTCCGTCAATGCCATCTGCCAGTGGGAAGCGGTGCGGAGTGGCCTCCTCTGCTGGCTTTTCGGGACCTTTCTCATCGCCGAGGCTGCAGGCGCCCGTCAGGGCTGGCCGGGGCAGCCGTGCCAGGTGCGAGCTGCAGGGTTTACATGGTGCTTAAGCGTACAGCAGCCAAACCGAGTTTTCTCAGCTTTCCCCCTTCTGTCAGAAATTCATTTGGGGAAATTCCATTTGCTCATTCTGAGTGAAAATGTTTGGGTTTTTTTTAGTTCTACCACATAGCCCAGCTTTGACAAAAAAAGTCAAAGGCAGCCCCTCCTCTGCCCCCAGCTGTGAGAGCTAGGCCTGCAAATTTGATACGTAATTTTTTAAAATGCAATTTTTTTTCTAAGGATTGCTGCCAAAGCTTAGTGGTAGGACCACACTGAAGTGAGTGCAACAGAAAGACACAGTAATATCTTCAGATTTCCTTGGATGCATTGCCTCTTTCAACCATTTAACTGATATAATGAGTTAAATGAAAGCATGTGTGGGGGTTTTTGTGTTACAGAGCTGTTACTTACAATAGGTGAACTAACTCAGTCTTTAATGTAATGTGTCAACCTCTTGACTCTCAACATCTGAAGGAACTAAGCTATAAAATCTAATAATGACTAACCTGCAGACTTAAAATTTGGTCGGAATTGGCTCCTGTTCTCTGTCTTTTCCAACCAAAAAGCAAACCCCTTGCTCAATCTCCTCCTGAAGTATCCTAAGTCCCCATGCTGCTTCCCCACCTGCAGCACCTCAAACTAAACCCTTCCTTAGTTCTCCCTACCACTATATACTTCTATCATCTCATGCTACAATATCACTTTGGCATAGTTTTGTTTATGTCTTGCTTTGATAGCAATGAACTGATCATTATTCTCAGGGAACACAGCATCTCAGTGTTTCACAGTTGCTTTGTTTTGTATATCCTGTAATTTTTATTACAGGGGTTTTTTGGTTACTTGCAAAGTGATCTGATAATCTAATTGCATGGTTTTCCTCAGGCCTTCTCAAAGCCTTTGACTTTTTAGAATCCTCTTTCTAAATCCCGAAAATAGCATTTTTCTTAGCATTTCTGTTTAATACTTGCCTTTTGAACTCTGCAAGTATCTTCCTTCTGAAGAGATAAGTGCAATTACATGCTCCAGAACAGCCTGCCCTCATCCATCTGAAGGGACACCGCCTTCCGTAGCCAAGAAGCATTTTTTGAAAAGCTGTTTTTCTATTGGCTTTTGTGTCAATGACCCAGCAACAGCTGGCAAAGGAGCTGTTTATCAGGTCTCTCCCTTGCAAATTGCTGTTAATGGGCACACATACCTTATACCCACATGAAACCTTGCTTGGTGGGCCGTGTGGGTGGACCTGAGCCTGCATTCTTGCAAACACTTGAGGACACAACCTAGTCACATCCTTATATGAAAAACACTTGGGATAAGTGTACATTTCAGCTGATTTTTTGTCTCAATTTTACGCCCCTTAAAAAGTTCTGACCACCTTGTCATCTCTTGTTTGTTCAGTGCTTGCCATTTCAGTGTTGCAGTCTGATAGAAGGTCTGCTGGATACTCTGTCAATACACATTAGGCAAGAGCAAGTAATAAATTGAGTCACGGAAGCCTCACTGGTAGGGTGTCTCTGGAAGTAGGACAAAATATCATATGCCCTACATCCGTAAGAGGAGGGTTCAAAAAGGTGGTTTTTAATTGTGATGACTTTAGGGAAAACAAAGATTGGTTTGGATTTTATACATGTCTGACTCTCAGAATTGCTAAGTGTGTATAATACCCCCACAATGCAGAGGAAGCTGAGGCTCCTACATATCTGCAAGCCCATACGCAAGAGTAGTAGCACTGCATTCCAGCACTGAACTTGTTATTCCTAGCATCTGTTTAGAGATGGAGATTGGGACCTTGATTTCACTTAATACATGACTGACAGTGCCATTCTAACATCAAAATCTTCCATCCGCATGCTTGTAAGGAATGAAGATCCAGAGCCCATCAGGTGGATTAGCCATATGTCAACTCCCCAGTGCACTACAGGAGAGCCATCGTTAATCTGAAAACCTGATCTCCAGCCAAAGGGAACAATTATATAACCTAGATATCTGAAAGGCGAATAGTACAAAAACAAACGAGAAAGAACAATCATCCTTACTTACACGTGTATATTTTACTACAACAATTAGGCAATCAAGACTGTCATATAATTGGCTTTTTTTAAATTACAAAAATGATGGAAGGGTTGCAGTAATTAAAAAGTGCGGGCAACACATTGAAAGGTGATAAATTACATAAAGGTAAAGTGCAAATGAAGCAAAATCTTTAGAAGTATTTATTTGCTTCTCCACAATTTAGATAATTTGTGTATTTGCTGTTTGTCCGTTCCTGACTGCCATAATCAAGCCAGTGTAAAATTGGTCAGAGGGACAGAGAGCTGTCCCAAGAATCTGAGTTACCAGAGCAGAAGATTACTTTAAGAATTGGTGTCAAGCCCCAGAAAAGCCGCAGGAATGAGGCTCATCACCAAGATAGATTGCATGGGCAAGTTCTATAGCACATGCCTGAATTGTCATGAACATCCAAAGCAAACTTTGGAAAACTGACAACAGAAGATAAAGGTCCACTAGCATTATTCCTCCCACATGGTTAAAGGAGACAAACGTGCAATTAATTCAGCTTATTTATTAGGACAGTGCCTAGGGCCCCTCAAGGTGGGGCCTTACTATGTTAGGCACATAAAAGCAGAACAAGCCTCTGCCCCAGAAAGGCTTATACAAGTATATCTCCTTGTACAAGGCAGGAGAGAGTAGGATGAAACATAAGCTGAGTGAACTAGCTGTCAAAGGGATGTTAAGATGATACTCTAAAGCACACTGGAAATTATTCTAGGAGGAAAGTGTCTACCTAGGTAGTTTGAAAGGCCAGCCTTTCTATATTGCCCCAAAGCCATACTCCGTAGATCTGCTACAGAGCTAGTAGCCACAGTCAAATCCCACAGGAGGGTCTCCAGTCTGTAGCTGCCAGGCCAGCATCAAGTCTCCAAAGCTATGTGCAGTTAAATGTTTGATGTTTGAACAGCCGAGGTTTGCAAGATATAGTTTGCAACCAATTTATTTGTAGTTGCAGCTTCCTTGGATTTTCTTTTGCTTTTTTTGTTTTTTCTTTCCCCCCAAAGATGCCCCACGTTGCACAGCCTTCTAGCACTTTACATGCACGTTTCTGAATTTACTTTGGTTTCATCGGACTGCTCCTCACTGTCATGGGCAAATTCTTTATGTTAAGTCCTGTTAGTACTAATAATATTTGCTATTTTTCTGTTCTTTTGTAGTTTCAAAGCATTGAACAAATTAACTGTCAGAGCCACTAGAAAAGCTCTTCTAGCAGCATTTCAGATTTCAGAAACCTGTGAATTTGTTCTGTGGCCAAACTCTCAAGACAATGCAATGCCGGTACAGTCGTAACCTACAACTGAGAAATGTCAGACTTGACACAGTCTCCACTTCAGCGTGTGTGTATGCATACACAACCCTGTAAGTTAGATGTGTCCAGCTCAGGTCACAAATACTGGACACTATAACTGGGGTGGGAGGCGGTTCTATATGGTGTATAAAGAGTGATTTCAATAAGAATTAAGCTTAGTTTGGGTTAAGGGACAAGAAGGAAAGGACCCAAGCAAAACACTAGTTGAGAGGGTGTTGCACTCAATTTTGACTGTATTCGCCGGTTCAGATCTAGAGGTAAAATGGCTGTCAGGCTTTCTTGCCAACTTTGACATTAACAGGAAGCATGGAAGCCAAGGGATTGCGTGCTGGCCTCGAACTCGTAAAGCCTGTGGCCTGCGAGGTGCTGGCTGAGCAACATGAGGCGTGCTTCACTTCCCAGTACTTCTCTCTCCTTTCCCGTCCGGTGCTACTCTTTAGGTCGTGAGCTCACACATAGAGAAGCTGTTTTCTTATTCCGTCTATGAATGGCAGAGCCCTGAGCTCACTTGGGCCTCTAGGCACCAGGTTAATATCTATAATAATAGCGTGGTACAAAAAAACAAAGGCATAACAGTTTCGTGACGGAACACATCTCAGATGAGTTAATGTGTGCAATGCACTTTGAAGTTGAAAGGTTCTGCAGCGTGTAAAAGCTGAGCATTGCTTTCATATGGATTTGTTGATCTTGAGGACTCAAGAAGCTGCTCCAAACATGCCTCTACTCAGCGAAGTGCCAAGTGCAAACCCCTGCTATTCACTGCGATCTCCAAATGGAGTAATATGTCCAAGAAATTCCTATTTGAGGATGTCATTAAGAAAACCCATGTCATTATAAGCAAATATCTTTAGTTTTAGCACCTCTCTATATTAAAAACAAGCATCCCTGGGGAAAAATGCAAATAGGCTTTTCACAATCCTGCTGATTTTGGCATTACCCCTTCTCCACTATTTTGAGTCACTCTCACTTTCTGGTTCTCCTACATTAAGTTGCCATGGGAAATACAGAAAGAAAAAGTGTTACAACCTGCCAACAGATTGACATGAGTCTTATTCATTCTGGCTCCTGAAGCTGAATTGACTTTCCAAGGTTCACTGAAGCCTAGCTGATCCCTGGCCAGGAATAAATGGCATTTTGTGACTCCATATCCAGGCTTATTTGGATGAGCTCTTTCTGGGGCTGGAGCTGAGACCCTGTCCCGAGCACCACCACAGACCCAGCCCAAACATTCCCCAACAGATTCGAGACCCACACTGGATCATGCTTGCTTTAGTTGCTGTCATACCTCACCACTCCTTTTAGAGTATTATTTACTGCATTTCAGGGAGCAGTTTAGCTCAGGATTGAGGACTTGTCTCATGAAGTGACGTGCAGGCACACCCAGTGGGGGTCTCAGAGCTCATCTTCTGACAGAGACAAGATGCAGTAACTGAGCTAAACATCCCCTAAAGAAAGCAGAAGAGTGACAGGAAAACAAGAGACTACACAGAGCAGCTTTGAGCCTAATTTTGGTGGTTCTGCATCATTTCAACCCTTCTGCCCCTTTTGTGTACATATTACTATAGAGATCCACAGTGATATGCATGCTTATGCATGCCTCTACCCGATGAGAGAAGAGCTGTAATTAAATACGCCTGACACCCACTGTCCCCACGAGACGTGTCCCCTCCCACGGCCACCGCCGTCCTTCCGAAGCCAGTGCCACTAGATGGAGCTGAGCAACAAAATTCCTCCCAGGCCATGTGCACGGCTGCAGCATCAGCTGCATTGCCTAAGCCGCAAGTTGCAACTTGTTTCTTGCTTACTGGGCACTAATGTTGTTTCCCTGGACAGTTGATACAGGGACAAGCTGTGGCGAATTGTCATTAAGAGATTGCAAAACTGTGCTCCCCAGCCACGCTGATTCATCCTTAGAGGAGGATGATGTCAGTCTGGGTAGATTTGGCTGCCAAAAATGACTTTAGGAAATGAAAGGAGGGGCTTCTGCATGGCCCCCATTTTATGGGGTGGAAAAGCTGTCTCTGTAATAGCTTATTTTGGTTATCTAGGAAACACGGAGTTTGGCAGCCCCTGCCCATTTAGTGAAAACCCTTCTGCTCATCAACAGCCTCTCAAGAGCCTGGGAGACTGGAAGAATCTCTGCTTTCCCTGTGGTTGCTTTTCCAGCCTTTCAGATGATCTGGTGGCAGCAAACTGGACAAGAAACTGCCTGTCTGTCATCCTTGGAGAGGGGTTGTGTAGGAAAAGCAATTGTAAAATAAAACCCCATCCTCATGGTCTGGACAGAGCAAAAATTTTAGAGAAGCAATCAAAATGCAGGCACACCAGGTAGCAAAGCACCTGTCGCGCCCATCCTGCATGGGGAGTGGTGCTGAGAGGCTGAAAACTGGCTCAGTGGAAACATGCCACCCTGGGACAGCCCACTTGAGAGAAGTGACACTGCCAGGTCTTGTTTACACAGGGCATTGGCTGTGCTCTGTCTCCATCTCTTTGGAGCCAGGCAGGCTTAAGTCTGCCCACAGTGGAAGGGTTATCCCACTGTAAAGATGTTAAAACCATCTCATTTATTTTGTAAACGTCTTTACTTATAAATGCTTCCATAACTAAACAAGTGTGGTGGTGGGAAATCTGCTTTGTAATTTTTTTAAGATGTTGTAAACAGAGGAGATAAATGAATGTGGAAACAAAAGGAGGGAAAGGTAAAAATAAAACATATTAGCAAATTGGGTAATTGCAACATCTAAAAAAATTTTAGGATGCAGATTTCCAGGCTAAATTTTCATTTTACCTGTTGACAATATAATGGACTGTAGTGAGCTAGGAGCAGAATGCAAACACAACCACAGCTTGTAACATTAAATATTTAGGTTTTGTGTTAAAATGGGAATAGGGATAAGCTAAATCTGCACTACAGTGGGCCCATTATAAACTGGAGAAACCAATGTGAAAACAGAACCAAATCTTGGAGCTTTGCAATGCACTTTTACAAATTACATGGTCATGTGAGAAAAAAAAGTATTAATAAACTGTGGAACGAATCTGCAAATATAGTGCTTCTGTCCAAGTCTAAATGTATTATCCAAAATAGGCCTATTTTTTGTATTTACCTAATCAAGTGGATCTATCTCCAAAGATACGGTGTATCATCTCTTATTTTCTGTATTCCACATGTGTGCCATATTATTATAACTTCAGTTTATGATTAGTCTAAAATGAATGCTTTCTGCATCCCAGCTCTTTAAGTGGCAAATGTCTGCAGGCACAGAGATGTTTTAGCAGTACATTATGCAGAGCAGCTCGTACAGTAGTAGGTTTCTGTAATGGTAGCCAAGCGGCTAACCAGTCGGAAGACCACTTTTTTCAAGCCAACAATGCTGAGGTGCTTTGCAGTCAAGGTATGTTAAAGCCTGCAGGAAAGGGTGTGGTACACTCACAAAAGTGTGTCTGTGGCCAAGGTGTTCCCAGGAACATGGGGTGAGTCACCAATGTCACATTGCTTCGTTGCCTGTGACAGGTGACATTTGGTAGCTGCATTATTACTAAACAGAAGTATGAGCGAGCCTTATTACATGGAGGCCCTGAAGTGTGATGTGAGCACCTGATGCTTCACAGAAAACCTCAAGGAGCACACGGGACTAAAGCTGTAGGATCATAGCCTGATAGAAAAATTGGGCCCTCTGTGCCTGGTGAGCAGCTGTGAGGAGATAAATAAATTTGAAGAGTCTAGCCATACATATATTGCCCCACTGTAATGAACAGAAATAGCTTTTTAATAATTTCTAAGCTAATTTGATAGTTAATTTCAGAAAGCAAATCAGTATTTTCTGTGGTTGAAATTTGATGTTGGGAAGCTGTAAAATGAAACTTTTTTTCCCTACCTTATTTGGCTTCAGGTAAACTTAGATGGAATCCTTAGCCAAGGGTAATTCATCCTTTGACTTGAGCCATGCTACCTGACAGGCAAATGGGAGCTCTGGTGTGTCACTGTCACGTTAAAGCCTCCTTGGCTGTACAGAGGTGCTCCATTTCTCAGGTCCCACATCCACATTGCACCATTCCCTGTGCCACCAAGGAGGCTTGCCTCCAGACCTGGCAAGGCTCATCAGCCACCCAGCAGGCTCACACACCAGCCTTCAGTCAGGACTTCCAGTTCTGCTGCAGCACCTTTTGGAGAGGGAAAACTCAGGTACCTTCATGCAAGCCCAGCCCATCACAGCTGTGGTGCGGGGGGAGCTGGACACAGATGGCTCTGAGCCCCACACACCCTGGCTGGGCAGCCCTGGTGACTCTGCAAGAGCAGACAGATCGCAGGGCTAAGCATGCCAAAGCCTGCCCCAAGCACAGACATGGCCTGAGGGGGTTTGCAAGATTTGCCTCTGTGCTGTAAGAAACACATGGTCACCTTGCACTTTTGGGGGTCCCCTCTGGCTCCTGCACTCTCCAGTTTTATGGGGCCTTGGAGAAGCCAGCACATGGGACCTCACTGCCCAAAAGCCCAGTTCAACCATGGCTTATGGTGCATATGAAGAAGATCCTCCTTCATCCTCACAATCACAAGGGCATGGTGTCAGCATGGCCCTCACCCTGAGGCAGAACCATGTGAGTGTCCTGTCAGAGGACCCCCAGCTCCTGGCCCCTCAAACCTAATGTTTTCTCCTGCACAGCCAGGTTTCAGAGGTGACAACAAGCATTTCAGCTGCTGCTGGCCTGCTTGCTTTCCAGTTCCATGGACCCTGTGCCCATTGACATAAATCCTATCTGATATTGCCGCAGGCTTCGAGTCACATTAATCCTAAGACAAGTTCACACAGCATGGTGCAGCCAAAGAGCTCAGTGCAAGAAATGGAAGAAGGGGGAGAGAGAAATAGAAAGGGAACAGGGGTGTTGGCACCTGTAGGCATGTGGCAGAGACCGGCTGGAGGGTTTCTGACATCGAGTTTCAGATCACCTTTCATTTCAGAGGCAATCCTGTCCATGAGCTACAACACCTTACCCTGAGACACTGCATAAAAAAAGACATGAATTGGTTTTGCAGTTCAGGGGTTCTTGCATTCCCGATGGAGAATAAAAGAGGAGAGCTGGTGAGTCACAGTGTGCAGGGAGAGGCACAAGGGGACCTGGTGTCTCTGTTTCCACCCAGAGCCCCTCACAGCACAGCACAGCTGGGTACAGGGCTTACTGGTAGAGTAAGCTGAATGGAAGGTACTTTTTTCTCTGAAAGGCAGCAGTTTATGCTGGGAGCAGGAGGGAGAGGGCCTCTTTCAGCTGGGGGAAGACTGTTAACACCACCAAATCCCTGTCATATGGCCATAGTTCACAGCACCTTCCAGTTAGTTACGGAATTGGGCAAATGGCTCTTCCTTGCTAATGAACAGGCTGAGCTTGCCCACTAGCTGATGTGGGGAGAAAAAAGACTAATAAATCCCTTGTTCTCTGACAGGTTTACACTGGTCCAAAGTGATGCCTCCGCTCAGGTGGCATCTCTTGAGTCCATGGATAGGGATAACCGAGGCACAGTGACCCTATAACCACTGCCTACACACCCGCAGCTGGGACAGGGAGATGTGAAAGCAGCCTCTGCCCCATGGTAGTTACTGGCCAGAACTGTGAGCCCAGCCAGGCATGGGGGTAGCTGTGCTGCCAATGCCAGACTGCTGCCATGCCAGTCCTCTTGGATACCAGGGTTCAGCTGGGAAAAGCACTGCTCCCTGGCTGGGATACAGGAAAATTTGACTAAAATCATGCTGTCACATGAGAAGATTCACCAGGATGAAATGGCAAAGCTTTGACTCTGCTGCTGAACTTACAGGTGACACTGAGGAGAGCTGAACAATCTGGAGACAGAATGACTTTTTAGGTTGGCCAGAAACAACAGGTTTTGTCTCAGTTTTTCTCTTTGTCTGCCAAACTCCAAAATCAATTCTTCAGCCAGAAAACATCCAGCCAGGAAAGATGTGAGGTGAGGTGTCCTTTCTCTGCCTGTATATTACCACTGACACGGTTCACCACAGGTTTAGCACTAAACATGGTGTTGTTTTTTCCTCCCTGTCTCTTCTACTCTGCTTTGTAATCCCCACAACTGGTGCCTGCACTTACCAAGGAGTTGTGTGTCCTCCTAGGACAGACAAGACATCGGCTTTAAATACAGCATCTGTTAGTTATTGTTTACAGTGAAAGTTTCAGCTGTGATCTGAGACCAACGCAATGGCTCTGAATGTTGGAGAACGTTGAATTAACATAAATCTCTCTGTCATTTCCTCGCGTTCATCTGCTGTACATGCAGGCTCCAGGCCACAAGCTCCACTGAAGCCTTCAGAGACAGACGGCAAAGGGAGACATGAAAGACACACACACCCAGTTATGCCAAGCTGCTGAACTTAAAGCTGGTTAGGGCAGTGTGAGATGCCCTGCAGGTAGCAGGATGGTGTATTTTTCCTAGGACCCTTTTGCTGGGTAACAATGAAAAGACAACAACTGTAAGGGAGGCCTCTTGCTGCCCTGCCTTCACATGTGAAAGCCTTATTTGCTTTGCCAAAATAAGTGGTGCCTCTGAACAGCAGAAATATTCATGCCTACAAGTGGCCTGCCTGGCCTCTCACAGGGTATCTGTTGTGGTCACATCCAAAGACCCCAAATCAAGATCGGAGCAGGGCTGTGGTAGATGCTGCAAAGCAAAACACTAGTGCAGGAAGTCCCACACCCTGCCATAATTTCGATGCTGGTGTGGAACAGGACAGGGGTTCCGACAACTGGCTGCAGGTGTGGTCATGGCTAATGGCAACTCAGTCAGCCTGGAAAGCATGTTCTAGGAACAATCTGATCCTTCAAAGTCACTCATAAAGGAAACCAAACAAACCCTTATACAAATAAAGCCAGTTAGCTTTAAAGCTATCCCAGCCAGCTCTCGGTGTCCCTCATGGGCTGACGCAGACTGTCACAGCCTTTGTGGCCCCACTCTGTGTGGTCACGGTGGCACAACCTCCTCCTAGCAGCCAAGAGGGCTGTGAGAGCAGGGCAGGTGACACTGCAGAGCTGCCCCATCCTCTGCCACAGAGCACATGCCTGCATGCCTGCTGGTACCTCACAGAGGGCTCCTTACGCCTTCATAATTCTGCCCCCACCAAAAATTGGGTGGAGGGAACCTAACCCCACACAGCTGCAAGGCAATTACAATGGGAATGCAAATTAAAGCCACCCATTTATGTAAACTACCTCAAAGTACTGAATACAAAAACAGATGCATAGAAACAGAATTGCAATACCAGTTTCAGGCAGGATCCACTGAAGAACAAGATGAATTATATACGTATAGGATTTCAAAGGAGATCATTAGGACAGACTGAGTTCTGCCCACGTCTTAATGACCTGAATAGATTAGCCTCTCCCTCCTCACTACCTTGTGCTATCTGGCTGGGGATTGACACTACAGAGATTTTCCACTTCACTTCAGGCCTTAAAGCAGAGCTTCTGCTTTGGAGAGAGGGCAGGGGGAAATGGTGTCCTGCTGCATCCCAAAGAGCTCCCTGGATGGGGGTTGCTTCTTTGCAGAGACAAACCCTGGGCCAGTCTCAAAGTAGGAAGCAGGCAAAGTGAAAGGAGAGAGAGAGCCTGGCTGAGTGCACTTGGGGTGGGCAAGGAAGGACAAGGCAGAAGAGTGTCTGAAATGAACCTTTCTCTGGTGTTTCTCAAGCATCAGCAGAGGAAAGTGAGAGAAAAGAGAATAAACAAAGAAAAGAAACAATGCAGGAAGAAGTATGATATTAACTGGATGGAGAGTTTAAACCAAAAATAAAACCCTATCCAAGAGATGCATGAAGGGCATAGGAGATGCCCCTGCACTGTGCAGATCTTTCCTTACAACAGCTGCTCCCAGTTCTGTGAAAGAGGTGCCTGTTGTCCGGTGGGGGAAAGGTTGAGCACAGCTCCTCACAGCCTGTGCAGGGTTTCCCCGCAGGGCGCGCTGCCCGTCCCTGTGCAGAGCAGATCTGCCCTTCCGGAGCACAAGTAAATAATCCCACGCGTGCATGCCTTGGGGCAAGTACATTTTTCCTGGGTGAATACAGTTTTTCCAAGTGATTAAGATAGGATAACGAGGAGTAAGAGACCAGATTATACAGCAGAGCTCACGAATTTCCATGGAAGGCCAGGAATGCTGTGCCACAGGTAAGCACTGCTGCCACCTCTGTTGTTTTTCAAGACCAGTTTCCAAAGGTAATTTTTGGTTTGCGATAAACATCCTTGGAGTCACTCCAGATTTATTCTCTGGAGATCACCTCCATTGACTGTCCCTTTATCAGGGTGGTTGGTGTCCTTATGACCCCAAGCCTGTAGCCCCTGAGGGAGCCCTCCTACAACCACAGCAAACACCCCATCAAGTTTCCCATGTCCTGCATGCAGTACAGAGGGTCTGGATGTCTGTGTACAAGACCACCCCAAAACTGTGACTCCTTGCAAAGCAGCAGAGACCTTCGGGTAGGGCAGACCGAGGCTAATGTTAGCATCATTTAACGCAAGCAGGCAGGTTCAGATGAGGCAACCTGACACAATCTGTGTTTTACCTCTCTATGCCAAGAAAAAAGTGCATCTGTTTGGGTTCCCATGGCATTTATTTTATACCCTTTTATCCCAAGCTCTGTGTTCTTTCATGTAACAAACAAATCACAAGTCTTGTTTTACATATCTTTGCACATGAAATTTCCTTCCAATTCTTCTTATGCTTGTCTAAAAAGTGCCTGGCAAACTGCTGCATTAAACAAAAATTAAGTCAAGGTTGGGGCTCCTGTACCCAGAGCCCTGAGGTTTTATAGAGCTTTCTTTGTGCAGCTTCTATTTCTGTCTGATTAAGCTATCTAATTCTCAGAGGTTAAGCTATCTAAACTGACTGACTACTGAAGCATTTAAAATGTAAACGCACTGAGCTTTAATCATAGTCTGCAGACTACACCTCTCTCTCCATCTGTATATATGTGGGAGCTGTTTCCTTGCAATTTCTTGATGTTACACCTGCATCTAGTAGCATCTCACATGCTACTAGATTAACCAGAGTGTGCTGGAGTGAAGGACAAGGTGTCCAGGTGTATGGAAGCAAAGCTAAAGGTGCAGCTACAGCAGCTGAGTTGACCTTGTCTCCCCTCTGTGTCTTGCTGCCCTCACAGCATCTTCTGTGTTGGTACCCACACTGCTGGCTTGTCCTTGGTCAGGAAACACTGCTGCCAGCATGCCAGTCAGGGAGGGGGACAAAGGCAAAGACACAGCTCCCACAGTAAAGGACTTCAGACAAGTGAGAGCTGCCAAGCTCTCCTCCCTGCCAGTACCTCACTATGATATTCAGAACACCTTTGATTTTTACATTTGAGAAAAATCCTTACAGAGGGAGTATTTCCAGTCTGGCATGGTGTGCCCTGGGAAAAGAAGACACACTAGAGCTGTTCTGCAGCTCTGGCCCATAGGAGTTATCAGGGAAGAGTGCATTGAGCCTGGTGCAACCCTGTAAATCCCAACACCAGGCAGCCCAGGGACTTCCCAGGCCACAGGCGGCATCTGCAGCAGCAGCTCTAACAGGCCTCCATAGCCTGCTTTCCCATTAATTTGCCTAATTGCTTTTTGAACCAATGTATAGTTTCAGCACCTGAAGCATCCCATGGCAATGAGTTCCACCAATTAATTATGGTTGGGTGAAAAAAAGACTTCCTTTTCTATGCCTTAAAAAAACATCTGCCTGATGATTTCATTTAACATCCCTCAGCTCTTGCCTTACGAGCAACTGCTCCCATTCCTTCTCTGTTCATCACGTTGCAGACCTGTCGCAGCCTTGAGTCCTCCCTTTTCTAGGCTAAATTTGACTGATTCAGTCTCTTTTCATACAGATAGCATTGTGCACCTCTGATCATTCCTGTCATACATCTCCCTGCCTTTTCCCATTCAAGTACAGCCTGATTTTCAAGAGTGCTACACACCCACAATCCCGAGGTTGCTCAGTAGGAACCAAAGGCACTGTGCCTTGCCTCCTTTAAAAAAATCGTATTTGCTGCTGTGGGTTGTGCTCCAAAACTGAGTGCAGCCCTCTCAGCAGATGTCCTGGAGGCATTCAGCACTAACCCTGCATTTGGTGGAGGGGTGGTAGCACCATGCCTGCCTCCCAGGGCTTCTGCAGACATCAGCTCCAAAGTGCCAGGCACAGCCATCTCTGGCATGTGCTTCTTGGTGCCTCTGTCACTAAGCCCACAAACAAGAGGTGACTGCCACCACAACATTTGTATTTGAGATCATGGGGACAATAGCGGTAATATGTTCATTGAGCAATTGTGTTACCTTAATGAAACATTTATAGATGCTTGCAATAGAAATATTGCAAATAGGATGAAGAAATTACCTCAGACAGGATCAAATATGCAAAGCTAACTGTAGCTGTGGACTTCTCCCACAAGATAAACAAGTGGCTAAGGCCTCGAGGGAAATAGGAGGAAAGGGGAATCCCAGCAAGTTAGTCTTGTGCCACATATTTTTTTGCAGGGCTTTAGCAGGAACTCTGTCTGGGAGTCCCAGGATGACCTCGCCCCTGCGTGCCCTCAGGAGCCCTGCCTGAGGACAATGCTGCTGCACCCCCACTTCCCCAGAGCCCCTCACTCCAAGCCTTGCACACCATAGGCAGAGGCAGGCTTGTGCCTACTTTGTGTCAGCAGTCGTTTGGAAACTGAACAGGACACAAATATAGGCACAGGTTTTGAAAGGAGAGGGGGAATGTTTACAAGAGCCTGACACTTAAGATGACTTCCTCTTGCTCCTGAGATGCAGAGGTGATTCCAGAGTTCCATCCCCTCCAAGACAACCACAAGGAAGAAAGACAAAATATGGGGCAGAGAAAAAGCTGTGATTAAAAGCACTATGCCCACCTCTCTGTATCTCCTGGGATAACAACCCACCAACCACTTCTCCAGGCACCGTAACTCCCAGGGGGCAGCAGTGGGCCAGCACGAAGATTATCTTTGCCATCTCTTGGCATTTTTCTAGCTCAGCATATAATCCATCTTTCTTTAAGTACTCTGTTTTTCTTAAACAGCGTTGCTATTCCCTTCAAAACATAACTCTGTTTATCCAAAACAAGCAAGGGCTGGTACCACACCATGCCTAATGGCAACCGTGTTGCTGCTGGGTGGCGCTTGACAGTGCTGAGCTGCAGGTGACAACTGCTTTTTCCACTCAGTGAAACAGGCAAGGATATGCCCATAATAAACCACCACTTATCTGTTGAGGCAGAGATTTTTTTCTCTGGTTGCCAGCATGGATTACAGTCCAAATATTCCTTTTCTTTATCAGAAAGCATTTACAGACATTTCCACTGTTCCTTCTCTGAAGTTATTCTGCAAAAGATGAGCAAAACAATTAAATTGTTGGCTTAGCAGGAATGAGACAGCTCTTCTTTTAAACAGGGGATTTTGATTGCACCCTGTTACTTCATCTCTTTAGAATATTCACTAGACAAAGTAATTTTCCTGTCTCTGAACAGTGCTAAGCTGTCAGACTCCTTTTCTCCGAGCAAAAGATAGTGCAGCAACTTCTCCCCACACAAGTGCTTTTTTTGGAAAATAAAAAAAAGGAAAAAGAAAAACACCCCCACTTCCCCAGTGGTCACTTCGAGGCAAGAAGAAAACTGTGTCTTATCATGTAAAGCCCCAGCACCCAGGAATCCCTCCTAGCAGGATTGCCACCCCAGGAGAGCCAGCCCCACCTGGGAGGAGAACATCGGGAGGCTCATTTAGCAGCTAAAATAACCCACCCAGCAAACATTTTTCCATTTAATTTTAAACAGCAGTGGGGCTGAAATTTAGCCTCAAACAGGATGGGGGATGTGGAGAGTGAAGGATTGGGGCAGGGCAAAAAGAAATTACCCAGAGCTCTCCCTTGCAACCAGCACAGACACTGCTCATGTTGTTTGGTCAATTGGGGGAACAATGTCTTCTTTCAGAGGCTGCAGGTGGCTCGGGGCATTGCAGAAAAGGGACATTATGGATTTCTGTGATAGTGTGGTTGAAAGGTTTGGAGCCTATGTACAAAAAAGCCTTTGCTGATGGTATTGCTGCTGCATCAAGTATCAATGAAAGCTGCGTCTCTGCTGTTATGAATCCAATCACCACAGAAAATGAATGGGAAGCATTAAGAGTAGCAAAATAGTATTTCAAGCTGCAATGAACAGCATCCAATTCATCAGTGAATAGCAGGCCTGGGTCAGTGAAAGAATAGCTCTGGTTGAAAGAAATATGGAAGAGCCTTGAGCAGTCTGCAGGAGCAGATGTGTGAAAGAAGTAACCAAAACTACAGGCACTTCCGAGGTCTTGTGTAGAGCCAGCTCCGAGCAAGGCAGTCTGGCTGGGCATAGGGTCTGCAGCTCCCCACGTGAGCCAGTTTACAGGGCCTTTAACATCACCACTCCCTTGTCTTTGGAAATAAGTTTCTCTAAAGAAGAAAAACAACCTGTATGTGCAGCAGCATTTTAGCCCTGCAGTTTACCTCCAAATGTCATGCTCAATCTTTCAGAAGCCAAACTGGCATGGAAAACATGAAGGCATTGTCAGCATTTTTACAAAATGTAAGGGCAAAGTAAGGGCATGTAGTAAAGCCAGAAGCAGAACTTGGATGTCCCAATTTCCCATCCCTAATCCTGACCCTGCTCCTCCACCAGCCCCTCTTCATTTCTACGATGTTGCAGTGATGAGGGCTGCAAAACCCAAAAGCAAGCCCTGCTTTTTCTCCACCACTGCAGCAGGATAGCCCAGCCTCAGGTTGTTATTGGTGGGTGCCAGGGACCCCTTGTAGGACCAAACACCTGCTTGCCAGCAGCCTCAGCCCAACTTGCCCCCTTGCCAGGGCTCAGCAGGCTCTGTGCAGTCTTTTCCTGGGTGAATGGGATGCACCTGCTGCTGGTGAGACCCTGCTGATGGCACCCTGCCCACACCTACTGCAAACTAAAGGGAGGCCAGAAAGGCCATGTTCTTAGCAGGGAGTTAACAGGGACTTGAGCTCTTGGTCCAACAGCTTCTAGTCCCTGAAATGCTGGGATGCCATGGGGCTGAACCAATGCCAGGACATGTCCCTCCAGTTTTCCCTGCTTTGGTCTGCACACTGAACTTTTACCCAGAGGTTGCTCTGGCTGACCTCTCTGTAGCAGATGCTGTCTTCAAAGAGTGGTGACACAGGCATGGCAAGGCAGCTGATAAGGTTTGATGGCTCTTTATTTAGGGGAAATCCTCCTGGTGATTGCCCAGGGCAAATAAGACTCAGAGGCTTGAATTCCCAGAGGAGGCATTGATGCACCAGATCAAAGCCTGCTCCCCAGCTGTCACCGCAGAGGCATCACCTCCAGCCATAACAGGAGGTTATAAAAACAAGGTCTCTCCCTGACACATCCCAGGCTGCTCAAGGAAACCGGCTCCAAAGAGAGGAAAGTGAGAAAGTCCCAGCTGCAAGTGCACTGTGGACTTTGAGTGCAAGGGGCAGGCTCCCAGAAATGCTGTGAGATGGGGGTTCCAGCCCCAGGGATGCACCAGAGCCATGCAGGATCTGGGGCAGAGCAGGGCATGTTGTTTGGCTCTGCCTATTTCTTGCATTAACTCCTGTAGGCAGGGATGCATCTGTTTGCTTTCATTGGTCACTGTCACACAAGGGAACTTAAATCCAGAGCACTGTGACAATCACGTTATTAGAAGTTCTGGGAGATAGTTTTTAAAACAGTGGGGACATGGGGTCCTGCTGCTGGCAAGGTGATTTCTCTCAGGTGGAGGCTTTCCAAAAAGCCTTGCCACTGCTGACACCTCATAAGGAGCCTGACTGCAAGCGGGCACAGGCTACATCAGTACGCTTGTTGTAACAGACACAGGATTGTCTTGCAGGGCACTGTGTGTTCTCATGATGGTGGCTGCCTGTTGGGGATGGGCTGCTGGCACTGCTGGCACAGATCATGCCAAGCCAGTGTCAGGAACAGCTGGCAGCCCTGTGGAAAACTTGCCTAGTGCAGAAAAGGCCAGTTGACATTGCTTTAATAATTTATATCACATTTTATAGCTGTTGAAGTTACAACTCCTTCAAGGTACTTCAGCATGAAAGACAGCAAGGTCTCTGCCTCGGAGACCTTACAGTCTAGTACAGACAGGTAAACATAACAAGTAGAAACATTAAACTTTAGGTAGGGAGTGGGGACAGGTTGAGGGAGTATGTACAGAAATTATCTTTGGCACATCAAAGAGCTGGAAGAAGTCCATCAGAGGAACCTTTAGGCTATTTATGTATTTCAGGTAGCAAGATAAAATCATGAATAATGAGTTCCTGCAACTTCTTTGCAGAACCAGGACTGAAGCAAGGCTTACAGACACACTTCCCTGCAAACATATGGCCTATGGAAGGGGAATGCTGAATCCTCCCCAGATTTATTTTACATTGCTGTGTTTTAGCCAGTATCGAGAAAAGAAGTAACAGGCAGCACAAGCACACCAGCATCCTTCCAGGTGTAAGTGCCCATCTGTGGCTATGTGATCATAGCCACATTGTTTATTAGCCAGCAACATCCTTAGCATCTTTTTCTTTTTTTCTTTATTTTCACCACAAACTGCTTTTTCTGAACTCCCAAGCTACCTACCTCCCTAAAACACCCTATTTCGAAGCCAAAGTTCCCACTCTTTAATCCTACCCTCCCTTACCGTACCCAATCCATGCTGTCTTCACTGAATCATTGCTGAAAGAAGGAAGTTACACATCAAAGAGTGGAACAATTAGACCCAGCTTCCACAGAGCTTGCTGTCACCTCAGCTCCTGCAGCTGGACAGTCAGCACAGGGGCCGACCTGCCAGCACCTGCCAGCACAGCTTGTCTGAACAGGGCAAAGGACTCAGATCCTTCCGTTATAGGCTTTCAAAATTCAAAAGTATTGCAGAAACACACCAGAATTTCCTGGATGGAACAAAAAGGCAGATAATCCACTCATGCTGCGCTGTCAGACAGTGGGGGACTCAGGCCTCCAAGCACCAAAAACAGCTCAAGCACAGACCAGGAGGTGTTTCTAGATTTAATCGCATTTGTGAGGGCTCCTTTGAGCAGACACAGGACATGAACTCCTTCCATTTCTATGCAAAAATGTATTACCCAAAAACTGACAAACATATGTAGCAGCACTGTAGCTGTTCCATTGCCAAACAGATCCAGCCAAGACATTTGATCAAATCAGAGAGGAAACCTATGGGTCCAGAGCTGCAGACCCTTTTTACCAGGCTGATGCAGGTCTGCCAGCCAAAGCCCCATAGCCATGGTGTGGAGTGCAGGAACGGAATAAAAGCAGCTCCTGCAGCACCCTGCAGCTCCCAACCCCTGTGCTGCCTGTCTCTCCCTGCCAGCCCACAGCACCACAGCAAAGAGCTGAGTGAAAAAAGTGTTAACTGGTTTTTTTTAAGGTGTTAAAAAAAAAAAAAAAAAGTGTTTGAAAAAAAGTGTTTAAAAATAGTGTTAACCTGGTGAAAAGCATTATTTCTCAGACAGAAAAATCCAGTTCATCCCATAACAGCTCCTGTGAGCAACTTGTCAGGCTCCATTCTTAGTTAGGCCCTGGGCAACTGAGTTAGGAGTCTTCTACTTGGTGGCAAATAATTGCAAGAGATTGCCACCATTTGGTTTTTTTTTTTTTCTCTTCCTGTTTGTTTTTGCTTGCCCTGTTTATTGGTCACCATCTCACCTGTGGTTGCTTGAGTCAAGGAGCTTGGTGGCATGATGGTATTTTTGGCTGGAGAAGGCTCTCCCCAGATATTTCTGCTTCCCCACGGCCTGACCTCAAGGCACACAGAGAGACGTAGGCAGAGCCATGCAACCCAACAGAATCCAGCCACGATAAGGCTGGGGTGGTGATGGGGCAGACAGGGCATTTGCCTTTGCATGGCTGGGGGCACACAGGGCTAGTGAGAGGCTGCCTCTGCCTTAGCCACCTGATAAACTCTGAGATAACTGTCACATTTCTTTCTCCCTCCTTTCTCCGCTTGTGCTGCCTTCAGTCAGCACTGCCAGAGACTTGCTCTCCTGAATCAGCCAGATGGGACCTCCCTGCCCTTGCAGCTCTCCCGACACCTCTCCCCACCATGGTACCACCCACAGGTTACACAAGCCGGGATACACCTCCCTTCCCATCCCTTCCCCTCATCTACAGCAAACATCCCCTGGCTTCCCTTCTGTTTTGACGACTTATCGAACTGCTGTGGCAGAGGCAGATCTCCAACACCTCCTCCTCAGGCATGTGGATAACAGACAGCAGCAGGGACAAGGCACAGCCTCCTCAACCCTTGTGAGCAGCTGCTGCTATGCACAGAGGGCATACAGATTACCACACACAAAGTACTCCACAGTATATCTCACAAGGAGTTACAAAAGACTTTTAAGTTACCAAATGTTCTCTTTCCCACTTATTTGGCAGTGGACACTATAAATCCATGGTACACTGTAGACTGCAGCTCTCTGAGGATGGGGTCATTTGCTTGCCCTGCTGGGCACAGAGCCCAGCACTTTATGCACAGCCATCCCTATCCCTTCCAGGCTCCTCTGCTAATTAAAAAAAGAATTAAAAAGCACCATATAAGTGAGAGGAATCACCAGCCTCTTAAAGGCAAAGTAAACAATCAGAGAGAGAAAAAAAGTTGTGAGTGGGTTGGCCAAGAGAAAAGGATGTTTGTTGCACAAATAAAGTGAGTGGGAGCAAGACTTTCCAGCCTGACTGGTGAAGAGATCTGTAAATCAAGACCGGAGCTCCTAGCCATGTATATGAATCAATTAAAGCACTCAATGAATCATTTTCAACATAGGCAATCAGAAACAATGGTTTGATGTTCAATTGATTTCTCATTTGTCTTGCTCCCCTGAGTAATGATGAACAACTCACCACTTACATGGTGCATGCCTCAACCCGACTGCTCCTGGAGCAGCTTCTTCTTCAAGGAATCACACTGGGCACCTGCTCCTACCTGCTGACATTTCGTACCTCTTGGTCACTACCTGCTGATGCCTTTGGCTCTGCTTGTCTCGCTCATCTCATCCCCTATGCTCTTCCCACTTCCTTCTTTCTCCTCCTTCTTTCTCTCTGGAAAAAAAAAATCAAATAGCAAAGTTTTGTTCCCAACATGTGGCAGTAGAGCCAGATTCTTTGCAAGGAAGCATCAGGATTCTACTTCTCAAAAGCTCAGAATATCAAAAACTGCCAGAAAAGCAGCACAGCTCTGTGATGTAAAACAGTCTAAAGAAAGGAAGGAGTCTTCAGGATATTTTTTGTTAGATACCATATCCATACACATTTCCTCCATCCAAAGTGCGTTTAGATAAAGTAGTTTGTGTAGACCTCTACCCTGTATTTTGGACGCCCCATGGTACATTTCACTAGTTAGACCCAGGTGCATCCCAAAAGGAAGCCCTCGGTTCTATGCTGGGCTGTGCTGCAGTCTCAAGCGATTAAGACATCATCTGGCAGTGAGGAGTCCTGCAGTCACACAGTTAACTTCAGGGAGTGCCATTCACACGGCCCCAGTTTGCCATCCTGAAACACGACAGCTTGGCTGTGGCCATTGACTATTCCTAGCGGATACAAGGCACCTCTGGGACTGGGCCAAGAGGAACACAAGCATAATCCTATTATGATGAATAAACTGAAAAAAGGACAGGGGAGAAAAAAAATACTGGGGCACACCGAGCTTTCTCATCCATGAAAACAAGGTGCCTGCAATCCAGCTTGTAGAGCTGAGCACTGATTTGGAGGCACTGGGAGTAAGTTTCCTGGGAGTCCAACCATGCTCACCCATGTGCTCCTCTGTGGGAAAGGAGGAAGGCAGAGGTGGGAGCTACACTGCCTCCTACACCTGGCAGGACTGTGGCCTTGGCTTGGTCACTGCCGAATATCAGGGATATACGACCTGTGCTTCACCTCTGCCTACAGTCACCCTGGAGCACCCCCTCCCCAAAGGATCTGCTCCCTGGCATGAAGCTCTGGGGCTCCTTTTCCCCTCCAGTAAGCCAGGCAACCGACCAAGAGATCTTGCTTCTTTGTCTTTCCCCAGCCCTGTGTAGCTCTTCAAAAATCATTTTTGGCCATATTTGTGCATAAAGCAGGCCTGGGAGAGCTGCGGGATCATAAACAACTTGTTTCCTTTGTGCTCAGAACACTTCCAAACACTTTGGCTTTTCAGCCACTTCAGTGGAGAACATCTCAACCCCCCTCTTCCATTTATAGCCACAATTCAAAGATTTTAGCTCCTTTGCCCACCTCCTCATCTCTAAAGCTTCCAGAGAGCAAGGACCACCTCAGGGAACCAGCTGCCAGTGCCGCCCTTATTCCTCGTAGGAGTAAGATTTAGAAAGCAGCAACTACCCTGCACCCCTTCTCATGCACACACACTCTGACTTCTTAAAGTGGGCTCAACAGAAAAGTATCAGAATTTTCAGGATTACCCAGCTTGCTGCAGGGAAAGCTGTTGAGACACCTCTCCCAAAGTGCAAGGCTTGTGTCATTTGCTGCACTTGGGCAGCACCACGCACGCCATGGTTATGACTCAAATGAGTGAGCATGGCAGCTAAGGAAAGTCCTTTCAAAAGGCTCCAGATTCACCTCTGTGGAGCAGGCACGTTCAGAGTTCACCAAGCCTGAATTTGATGTTAGCTGCCTGATGACATCACAATTGCAGCACGCTTCCTTAAACCCTGCAAGCCAGAACAGAGCTGTTATTCACAGAGGCCGTGCAAATCGCGCCCTTTGTGCTCCAGCTCTGGCTTGGGCCATGCTCACATGCACCCTTCCCCAGCAAAGTAGCTCTCCTGGAAAAGGTAAAGAGCTTTTTACCTGATGGCTTCCATCTTACCTACAAAATCATTAAAGAGTTTCCCAGGTCTTGCAGTGCATCCCACAGGCTTCTTTGTTCTAGTATAGCAGCTCATCCCTTTTACCAACTGAGCAATCAGGCTGCCGTGACATTGACAAATGCTGAAACCAGAAGCTGAACAGAAGAGGAAAACAGCAGGCTGATTTTCACGAGTGTAGACCTCTACCTTGAGACCTGAGTATTTCAGGTGTGGTGCTTGATACCACTGGACCAACCTGCTGCTGAGAACCACCATGTTCATCCTCATTTGAGATTTTCACAAGGCTTTTCCGTGATGCAAGACAGCATCAGGCCTGGGGAAGGGAAAATTAATGGATGTGATCTGGTGGTGCTGTTTGATGAGGAAGTACAGTGAGGAAGTCCCTTCTGGGATCATTTTCTTCAGTCCTATCAGTGCTTACCCCAATGATTTCATTATCTAACCCTTGCTGTTACATGTGGTTAGCCACCAACATACACCTAACAGAGTCAAGGAATGGAAAGCAGCTGCCACAATATTACTTTGGGGATTGTCAGCACTATCAAATTAGCACCAACACGTGTGGATGCCTTGCCCAGGAAGAGGGATGATGGCCAACACTCACAGTTCAAGGAGCAAATATGTGCAGGAGTTGAGCCCTGCTGACTGCTTCTCACCGCAGCCCACTGGCTTCCCACGCATGCTTTGGAGCCAGAAGGTATGGCACCTGGAAACCCCAGCAATCTCTGGGAATAAATTTCCTCAACTTTCTCCTGAGATCTGAACTCCAGCTGTCAGCAATAGAGGCAAGAAACAGCTCTGAGCTGCTTCATTGTCATAGATGCAAATTCCAGCTTCATCAAATCCAACCCCCAACCTTTCTTAACCAAAAACAAGAGCTGATTCTTAATTTTTTGTAAAATCATCTGCCTTGTACAATTTCAAGATGATTTTAAAAAGTCTACCAATTTTCTGCATTGGTTTTCATTTTAGAAGTCCATGCATTTAAAATAACTAGCACTTTCCATAGCATTTAAAGATTTGTCTTACAAGAAGGAGCAAAAGGTTATTATTTTTTATATTTGAAATCAGAAAAGACCACTTGATGGCTGCTCAGAAATCAGCAAGTTCCTAGAAATAACAACAAATCCAATGGAAATGGAAAACTGCCAGAAATTAATTTGTTAGAAGAGACAAAAGCACTTTATTTCAGATGGAGAAAAACTTGAGTAAATCCTTCAGCTGGGTTTGGCAAGTGAGTTTGAACCGGTATCGCAGGACCTCAGCTCCATGGGCTGGACACAGTGTGCAAAGATTACATCATCAGACTTCACGTTGTGATCACTCGAAACAGGCAATACCACTTGGAGAATCATAAAAGGAGACGAACACAGTCAATGCAAAGAGAGTTGCTTAAAGCTAAGTCCTTTGTAGACCCTGTGTCATATCATTCCTCCTGGCCTTACAAGTTCTGTTATGAAAGCCACCTCAGGTTAATTCTTTATATATTGCAGTATCTTCCTTCCTTCCTTCCTTCCCTGTGAGAAGGATCTTTGCCCTGTTTGGTCCTGTAACGCTGAATCACACGCCCGATTAGGTCACCTGAAACCTCTTTGCTAGGATGCCATGTTCCTGGCTCCAGGAGCAGAGTTCCACGTGACTTTATCCTTATTCCGCTCAGCAGGCAATGAGATCATCCTTCTGGTGGCCCAGGAATTGTTGCAAGTCCTCTCAGGCTGCAGTGATTCATGGGGAGGCTGCTGGAGGTGGCTTTGGTGGAGCATGGCACCTGTGACTCACCGCAGTGCTGGATAAACACGCGCACTGGCAGGGTGCTGGCGCCGGCTGCAGCAGGGCTGGTCCCCAACAGCAATCGCAGAGTCCTTCATCCCTCCGCCCCACTCCAGCTCCAGAGGGTGCAACTCTTTTGGTTGCCATAGCACGGGGCTCTGCAATAACATCAATAAAGGAGAATGACCCGAGATGAGGCCACCTGTTTTATAGTCACCTTGAGGCACTGCAGCAAACGTGCTGTGCTCGGATGAGAGACGTTTCACTTACAAAGCACAGGGACCAGGAGCAAGCAGGGCGCAGCACAGCTCATGTCTGCTCAAAAAAAGGTAAAAAGATTGGGGGGAAAAGGAAGAGAAAGGAAGAAAAGAGTCCCCTCTTCTAAAATGCACCCTTAAAATAGAGAAAATGGTCAACAGTCAAAATATGGTCAAGTGAGAAGGAAGGGGCATAGCTGCCATTTAATCTGTAGGATAGCTCAAGGTTTCTCATCAGCTTTACTGGAAGGGAAGAAGGGAAGGAAACCCAGGAGAAGAGGGGACAGAGTTCCCTTTTAAAAGGATATCAGTAAATGAATCATTAGACATTATCACTGTCTCCTTAATTACTGCATGCTCAACACAGTCACAAGGGGAAGGGAGAGAGGTTTACTGAAAAATACATATTCTTTGCTTAGGGACAGGAGGACCAGGCCAAAGAGCTGCAGGCCAGCTGCAGAGGACAACAGTGGGGAAAATCATAGGGTTTATCAGCATCCACATTGTCCCCATCAGGGATAAAGGAACAGCAAGTACAACAGGTCTGGCCAAAGATGACCCTGGTGATTTTCCAGCAGCATGAACACATTTTAAACACAACCATCGTGTAGTTCTGAAACAAGTCCCTTTTGTTAGGCACATTTTTAATGTAACAGACTGAATTTGGGTTACCTAGAGCAGTTTTAAAACCACTGCAGGAAACAGTGATCACAGATCCAACCTCCCAGAGCGTCCACTTAACTTTGCTGTCAAATTTAACTCTGCTGAACAGGTTTCTAAATCGCTCCTGTGGGTCTCCTCAAGGCTAGCAGGCAGGCAGCACCCTGCCAGCCAGAGCCGCTATCCCATGGCAGCCTCTGACAGCACGGAGCTGAGGGGGGACCAGCCTGAGGCCAAGAGCCAGTGCCTGTGAGCAGCAACAATGCCCCCAATGCCAGAAGCCACCACGGCCTGCTGAGAACAAGGTTCCCCCATCCCAGCTTGGCAATGGGAGCACATTGGGACTCCATCTCCCAAGTGTTTCCACACCCCACGCTGCCCCTGGAGCACGGGCTGGCCCTGGAGCCGCTGTGGATCCTCAGTGGGGGAAATCGCAACTCCTTTCCTGCAAAGGCTTAATCAAGCAGAAGTATGATAATAAGAGCTTGCCAGTTTGGCACACAGCATTGTAACAGATCCAGTTACCAGCAATTAGACACTCCACCCCGATTAATTTGTGCTAGAAATCCTATGACAGTTTTAAACAGAGAGCGTGATTATGTGTTCAAACTATTTACCAAAGGTTGGGGTGATTTCTCTGTCATTTAAAATGTTGTATATTAAGGCTGGACATTTTATTCAGAGATATTTACTGTACTTTAAATGAGACTTATTCAGAGAAGTACTTTCATTAAACAAGAGTTTAAACGCAGTCATACAATGGACCTCTGTGATTAGTCATGGACCCCACTGTCAATTCATGCTGAATTTTCAAGCTACACATTCTTGCAAATCTCTGCTTTATGGTCTTTTCTAATACTGGTGGTTGCTTCTACAATTGCAACACGTCTTCTGCTGTATTTCCATATGCCCTTCTCCCATATGTTGCTCATGCCACATTTCACATTATTTCAGATACTGTCTTTGTGCAGGGCTGGGGACACCACAACCTCTGGGACCCCCTGGCCAAAGGGCTGTTCCCAGTGGCCTTGCTCCTCCACTTGTTGCATAGATGAGGAATATCAGGGATATTCCTCACAATTGTTTAAAGAGCTCCCCTTGCTAACACTCCACTCACAGCCTCTGTGCCATATCTTCAACTGGCAAATAATCTGTAAATTGTCTTGCATGGTCTGGTTTGGTGGTTATATCTTTTAGTAGATCCAGGTGGTCAGTGAAAATTGGTTGCATTCCTACCGCAAGGTACACACAGAGAGGGCAGGGGTTAAGATTTGGCTTGTGTGATTCATATTCTCCCTACTGCCATGTCCTTTGCTGCCTTACCCCATATGAGGTCTTTCAGAGCATGAACTCTGATCTGGGACCATCTCACTGGGGTATGAACCGGTTTCATATTTTTTAGATTCCACTAAAAGCATCATCAGGAGCTGCCAGATGATCCAGCCCATGCTCCATCCAGTTGAGTTTCAAGTCTCTGGCAACAGATTGCATCAAATCCATCACAGCAACTCTGTCAGTATTTTGCAGCAATGTAGAAATATTTGCTAGATTTCTAGGCTCCCTGGTTAGCTGCTGTTTTGCACTCTCGTACAAATACGAGTATTTGTACTACTTGGGATGACCACGGCAGCTCTGCTATAAGTGTGAGGGTGCTGGTTTCATTCATAAAGCCACACTGCAAGAAAAAACAAGCATCAGAAGTATCACATTTGTCAGGAGACTTGCTGCTTAACAGTATATGCATAAAGAGGCATCACATCCTGCAGGACACAGGTTAGTCATTGGGAACACTTACTGTTCTATTTGGCACTTAATTCCTTTAAGAAGAGGGTAAGCAAATGTTTTTCAGGAAGGGTTGAGCTGTTGAGCTCACAAGTGTTGTTCCTCAGTTTCCCACAGATTGATTATGGAGTTTCCAGCACCTGTCTACATTCACCTGTGCTCAGGTTAACAGTGCTAGACCAATTCTCAGCCTGGCTAGCCTGGCTCACCTCTCCTCCTCTTTCTTCATCCAAACTGCAAATGTCCACTGTTCCCACAAGCCTTTGCAACTTTCAGTGTTCTCTTTTTTTCCCTCTGGTGTCCCTTAAGCCACAAACTTCTTTCTTTCTTGCATTCAGTAGGATCTCTGCTGCTTTTGCGTTTTCTCTCACATTTCTTGCTGAGCTCCTGTCCTTACTTGCTTTACTGACTTCACATCACCATTAGCCACCTCAGACAAGCCAGCATTAAAAATTGTAATATATTCCTTGAACTAGGTGGCAAACAGCTTTTGAGCCATACCCTACAGAAGACCAGCATTTTCCTTAGGGTTCTCCCATCTTCAAAACCCTTATTTCAGTAGCAAAATCATACTCCTCCCTCTTAGAACTACTTTGTGCTAAGAACAACACCCTATGGCTCTCAGCAAAGTGACCTACGTGTGAAGTTAGCTTTTCTTGGAGCAGGAGGCTGGGCTGGGCGACCTCTGCAGATGCCTTTTCGGCTCAATTATTCAACTGCTTAGGCTATAACCTCCTGAGAGAAAAGACTGTCTTAAACAGGATTCCGTTCTTTTTAGAAAGAACACATGTGAGCTCCAAATACTTGCAGCAATAAGCAGTGCTTACTGTATGAATACGCATGCATGTGTTCCAAGTGCTCTCCCTCTCACTAATAGTGATTAGTTACTTTCAGCAGAAGGAAAACTGAGTGTACGTTCCTCAAGAGCCATCTCTGGGCTTTCACGTGCTCTTATAAAAAGGTTGTTGTCCTTACCCTGTCAAAGAAACCCCAAATATACTGGAGCCTTAGTCCATACCATGAAAAGCTACGTGCAAATTTAAGAAACAGTAATACCATTATTTTGCTCTGGTGCACAGGGAAGCAGCACCGAACTGACGGCACAAATGTTGTGGTACCAAGACTATGGGTGGGGTTAGAAATCACTTCACCAAATGGCTTTTGAAGCTGTCGTCGACAGTCTTTCATTAGGGCTTTTTAGACACCGCAAAGCTAAATTAGTCACACCTTTATTTGAACAGACGTTCCTCACCCACCTCTGCAAAATCACCCCATGTGCTCAGATTCTCAGCTCCATCACAAGCTGCTCGGCGTAGGGGGTGAGCGACGATCACATAGGAAAGGCACAAAGATGCACCTCTCGCTATCGGCCTCCCCCAGCGCCTCGCTCGCAGCGACAAGGCAAAGCTGCAAAACACAGACGTGCGAGCCTTAAAAGCCTGACTTCATTTTGCTCCTCTGTTCCCACACCTTACTGGAAGCTGGCAGCAAAAAGTCTCCGTTTGCAGATTTTGCAGACAGACTTTTGGGAAGGACTCACATTGGCAGAAAGAAGAAAGCGATGGAGCAAAACAGCCACTGGAATCAAGAAACGGAGAGAAAGCAGGATGAAGCAAATAGAAGAGTACAGAAAGCCTGCCACGTGAAAATGAGATAAAGAGAGGGAAGAGTTATTAGTGGATGATGGAAAATATAAGGGGAAGATGGAAGATTATAAAAGAGGAAACAGAAGTGGGAGGAAGCAGTCATGGGACATATAAGGGCAAATACAGCTGTAAAAGGGTGGGGAAAAATCGAAACCACATTTACACCCATTTTTCTTCCTAACAACAGGGATTAAAGATTTGCATAGGGAATATGTCTGAATCAGTTTAAAATGCTGCGTGAAAGACACCAGAAACCAAAACATGAAGTTAGCAACGTGTCCTGTTTTCAGCTCCAGAACTCAAGTGATTCCAGCAGCTTTCAGGCACTTGATTTCTGCTGTGATTCAATGGAGTCAGGCACAGGGGAGTTCTGGTTTCTCCTGGAGACTGTGGTTTAAACCTGGAGTTGCCAGAAACAGCAGACAGAAAGGGACCTGTATGGGTTCTGAACACTTGTCTCCACTTGTGACTATTTTTTGTTGCCACTTTCTTCCTCATGCACTTTCCCCTACAAAGCACACCAGTTACTGGGCTTTGGTAATTCCTAACACCAATTGAGCTCATATCCACCTTAGATATATATTTAGTTTCTTCCCACAACTTGTGCCAGCCCACATGAAAGATGTAAAATCTTACTCTTTTGAAGAAACTACCAAAAGTGCACATAGAGAGTCAATTAATCTGTTCCCCCAAACCTACAGAAAAGGACCATGAGGAGCAAGCACCAGGGAAGTGAAGGTGATAGTAGGTTTGCATCCCTCAGCCCTGCTTTACTGCTCTCTCTTGAAGGTCACCTTTTTACTTCTAATGACAATGAAATGGAAGAGTAAAGGGAAATAAAACTAATTGTAAACAAATATTTAGAAGTGGAATCAAATATTTTCTATCCAGCTCCTCTTGGGTGCCCAAATGCAGACTGTCTGGGTTCAGTTGCTAGGGTTTGTTTTCAGAGCAAAGAGGAAACAATCACTGGGATGTGCTCTAGAGCTAAACAGAGTTTTTGCTTTTATGCTTATTTTGCTGCTGGATCACTGCAGCCACTGAAAATATCTGCTGCCCCTGTGCAGCAGTTATTTGAAGCTAACAACTCTATTTATGAGTCAAAGTCCTGTTGTTTAAAAAGGACAAAAACCAAAGTAGGTAAAGTTCACATCTTTGCTCCACTTGACCCACGAGGAAGCATCAAAGTTTCTTGCTTTTTCCCCCCCTCCTCTCCCTAACAAATAAGGATAGAATAGGACAAACAAGGAACTATTGTTCAGACCGGATCAAAAGCAGAAGAGGCACATCTCTGTTCAAAGGGAGTCTGTCTGCTTCAGATGGTGTGAACGGTCTCAGAAACTCGTGTAACTCTCTCCCCTCCATGCAGACAAGGCCACCCTTGCTGAGCATTTGCTCAGCCACTGACAATCTCACCCTAACACCACCACTAAGGTCAACATGCTCACATCCCCAGTGCTTGAATGCTGCAAGTAAGGACATCAGCAGCTGGAGATTGAGGATTTTTGTTTTCTCTTTTTTTTTTTTTTTTTTTAAAGCAGAGCTAGTTGCCAGCCAAGGCAATCATTGCCTATCCTGCAACCTCAGCCTTCAGGCTGAAAAGGCATGGAAACCAGTTACATGGCAGGGGACAACCACTGGCTTGAAACAATTTTCTCTGAGTGCAAGACGTTGATGCTGGTGGTGCCAATCACACACACTGCAACAAGTACCTTCACATGCCCCTCGCCTCAGTGTCACTTTCTTTTAGAGTTGCACGGATATTTGCTCAGCTGCCAGTTTTAACAGCATACAAGATTTCCAGAATGCATCTTTCAACCAGGAGAACATGACAGAGTTTTTAATATCAGCTTACAAGTAATAAAAAAGTAACATATTTTTGGCTATTTAGATAGTGACGTGGCTAAAACAAACTCCTTTGTTTTCAGCAGCTGTTAACAATACCTGTAGGGAGCTGTTCCCAAGGCAGTTATCTCTGGCACTGGCCGCAGTAGGATGTGAACAGCGTGTATCAAGTTAATGGAAAACATTGTGCAGCCAAATCTGAAAGGAAGAGAGTTTAGCTGGGCCTCTCTCACACGGATTACGTTCTCACACACTCAGCAGCGGGCAGGCCCTGCCGGGGGCGGGCAGCCGGGGCTCTGGGCAGTGCTGGCGGAGCAGCGCAGCCGAGCCCGAGGCACCGATCCCGGGAGGATGTGCAGCGACAGCCCCGGGGGGGGAGCTCGGGCTCCAGCGCCCAGGGAACGCCTCCAGCACGGAGCTGGCTCGGGAAGGGTTAGGCTGGAGCCAGCGTGTGGCTGTCTGCATCCGTCCACACAGATGGACCCTAAGATTGGAAAGATACTGATGGGTTATTTTGAATGACATAGTCCGGGCTTGTACACTGTGGGAGGTGTGATGGGAACCCTTTCTGTCTTTCTTGATAATTTAATGAGCTGTTGTAATGAGGGATGCACTGAGCCCCTCATTTGTATGCAGTTCCCACATGAGATGTGAATATTAAATTCCTCCAAGTATGAATCAGCACCTCTTACTCCCACAGCTTCCCTCTATCTCTCAATCTTCACCCGCTCCACAGCTCCAGATTCCCCTCACGGTCCCCTGGGCTCCCCCACTTCACTGCCACCTCAGTAGTGACCAGAGGAGATTGATGCACCCTGGTCACAGCCAGAAGCAGCAGCCATTCAGCAGAACAAAGCTGGAGAAAAGGCCTCGGTTCTTTCTTGAAAAACAACTGCAACCAGGCGAGTGCAGTGCCCTGCTAGCCTTTGGGAAAATGGTGTGACATGGGAAATTTAACCTACAGGGCACGTAGCTGTCTCTGACACCTGGTAGTTTAAATAATGAATTGGTAATTATAAACCCTTTTGACATAAAAATGAAGTTTAAAAAAACATAAACTTTTGAGACACACCTTTTGATGGTGAAGGGCTTTCCCACGTAGATTCCACCAGCAGCCATCACTCAGCACTGGCAGACAGCAGGTGCTTACCGCTCCAAATGGGGAGAGACACTCACCAAACTAGAAAAGTCAGGGGCTAAACAAGTTTGCTAAAAGCAGCAATTCCAGTCCAGAAATCATTTCCATAGCAGAGAGGAGGAAGTGCTCCCTGAGGACAGGGAGGCTGGCTGGATTTCGCTTTTCTTCTGCTGAATAGATGTTCTTTCGTATGCAGCAAAGAAGGAAAAATAATGGGAGAATGGGACAAAATTGAAAAATTCACAACTGCAGTGCAAAAGTCACCACCTGCTCCTGCAAAACAGGCTGTTCTGTATTTCCACAGTCCTGGGAGTTGTAGACCAGAATTTCTCAATAAAAGTGTGCTAAGCTCAAAGGCATGAAGATAGCGACAGATCCGGACTTGTTAGTGCCATGAACATTTGTCTTGGCCACAACATCCAACGTGTACACAAAGTGCTGCGTCTACCATCTAATGCCTTCCATGTTATACCCAAACCCATGCAGAAAGTCCCACCCCAGAAATGCTCAGAAACTGAAGTTCAATTGCATGTCTCAGTACAAAAACAAACCTAGGATTCTGAACACCACGGTTTCTGCTGTAAAGTCCTTCCCACAGTCACCCACCCAGACTCAGTTGCTTGAGATCTTCAGGACCAAAGCCAAGAGTGTAACAGGAAGGAGAAAGTACAAACCTCATACCCAGTAAATGGGAACTTTATTAAACTACCAAGTTACTCCGAAATGTATAAATGTTCCAGTCAGTTTTCTTTTACATAGATATATAGAAATTTATTTACATGTTCCAAACACACTTAAATTATTTTTCAAGCTTGCTACCAATAAAATTCGTTGGTTTCTTTAAAAAAAAAGGAAAAAAGGCAATCATCTGCTCTTGCAGATGTGCATACCTCCACACAGATACAAATAAGAAGGGAGATGCTTTTGTATCTAACCCACAAAGGAGGCAGTATCCAAAAAGCTTATCCAAAAAGCAGAGTATTTGCCCTTGCAGAAAAGCGGGCTCTATAAATTCTCCCTGTTGGACAGACTCAAACAAGAGGCCCTATGCAATACTTTACGGTGTTTGGGTATGATGTCTGCATCAAGATTGGCTGGTATGTAGGAGGAGCTAAAGGCCCCTTGCCAGATTCAAACCTCAAAGTTAGCTGTCCCTGATACCAGCCCGTGAGAAGCAGGTGAGCTCATTCTCACTGAATTACGCTCTCCCAGCACGGAGGGATAGAGCAGACAAACAGATCTATCACTAGCATGTCAATGCCACTTGTCCGAAGAGATCTTCCTTTTTTAAAAAATTTTATTCTTAAATGAGGCTTCATTCATAAGTGAATAAAAGGCAACTCTTTAAATAAAATGCTTAGGAAAACAGCACTTTCCCCACCTAAATACATTTTTCTTGGGAAGATGCACAGCATGCTGAATGAGTTTTCCTCATTTTCTGTATCTTAGTCTGACAGAGGTTAAAATTTGTATCTGCAGGGGAAAAGGGGTGTTTTTGCTTTGCAAAAAGCTTATCAAATGCTAGTTTAATTCCTTTAGAGTCTTTAAACATTAAAAACCACATTTGAAGCAGCCAAAGAACTCTACAAAAACATTGTCATGCGTAAGCTCTGTGTTTTCATGCTAAATATTCTTGTGACAAGGAGAGGGAGTGGAGGAGGAGGAGGAAGAGGCAGGGAAACTAATGGCTCAATCAGAGCCATTGCAACATTCAAGTAGTTTGGTCATATACAAACCAGTGGAAACATGGAATGGTAAGAAAGTGCTCGGCACTACACTGCCTTCAAGAGCTGAACTGCAAACATCCTGATATGTATCATAAATATATGGCACTTCTGTATGACCAAAAGCTGGCAAGTTTGCTTGTGATCAAAACAAGTCAGGAGTAGTCGTCATGCCAATGGCCCTTCCAACAGGCACAGCCTCCAGCTGTGCTATCCAATGCAGCACCAGCCATATCTACTTGTGCATGCAAGACAATGCTGCCACATTCTCAGAGAACAAGCCTCCTGCCCAGCAGAAAGCCTTCCCCAGACACACACACACATTCATAAAACATGCTATAAATTCTTCAGGGAGGTTAAAGACAGCCACAAACAGCAAACGTCTTGTTTTACAGTTTTTTGGCCAGCAGTCCCCAGTCTGACGTCCAATTGCCAGCAATGGACTTTGCAACAGGCAAAAAGAGCTCCCGAATCCCAGGAATTTAAAGCAATGGAAAGCACAATCACCTAAGTTCATTTCAGTACTGTTCCACAGGATTCATTTTGACATCAAATAAGAAACCAACAAGCACAAAGGCTTGAGTCCTAGGAAGAATCTTATGTACACAAAAAAACTGGCCTTTATCCGTGTTTTCTGTCACAAAATGTTTCATCTTGTAGTTAAAACTTCTTAAAACTTTTTGGCTTTTGGTGACTTTTTTATCACAAATGCAAAGATCTGCTGTTCTGCTCACATTCCATCACAGTAACTTTAAATACATTCAAATTCATAAAAAAGGATTTAGACCAGAACACAACTACTTGCTCCTTCCCAACAGTGTGCCGTACTTCCATGAGCACATGATGCCATGTATTGGCAAGGTTACTGTTTTAAGGAATTTCACTACACAGACATCCAGTGCTTGGACAAGTGTTCACATTCCAAGGTTAAAAACCCCTCTCCCTTATTTCAATAATGGCTTCAGTATTTTACCAATTGTGGTGCGGTTTGCATCCTTCAGTTTAAGAGACGCCTTTTCCACTGTTCCCTGTTCCTTTGGTGCAGGCTCTGCTTTCGTGCTGACAGCTTCTCCCTGCAGGATGCTCCTTCCAACCACTCTGGCACTACTCGCTCTCTTTAAGGTACTCACACTGTTCTCCTTTGGATTTGGATCATCAGAGGTCGCTGCTGGCTTCACTTTAGGCAGCCTCTGGGACATAGACCTTGTGATGGGTGGAGGTCTGGACGAGCTGGATAGATCCACTTTTGCACGCTTTGAAGAAGAGGCCACTGTATTCCTCGCAAAGTTTGGGACAGCAGGTGGTGCTTTGGGAATACTGACTGTGGCAACCTTGGTGTCCTCTGCAGGGGTCTGGGGTTTTACACTGGAGCGACACATCTTTGTTTCATCTGTCTTTGATTTGACATTACTCCTAATGGGTTTAGAGTTTGGCTTCTTGAGAGCGACTCTGTCCCTCTCAAAGTGAGCACTGCTTGAGGTGACAGTGCCCCTTCGTAACTTTGGCTCTTCCACTGACATGCTGTGCCTGTAGGGACTTCTTGGCAGCGTGTCTGTTGTGCCTCGGACAGAGCTGCGATGGGACAGCCGACTTTCCACCGTGCTGCTTTCACGAAGGGCTGGCTTGGGTTCTGGCTTTTTCAAGCTGCTTGGTGCCCTGTTTGACCGAGAAATAGGCACCACCTTCCTCATACTTTCGTTCTCAGAGGCATTCAAAGTTCTGACAGGTCTGGAAGCAGCTGTGTGGCTCGGCCGAGTGCCGCTGGGTTTTGTGGAGCTTGGAGATCGATCTTTTAGAGAGTTTGTCTTTGGTCCTCCTAGATCTTTATTTTTTATGGGTTTTTCTTTAGGAAGGGCGTGTTTGCTATCGGCATCATGCTTATCATTTGCAGAAGTGTGAAGTGACAGTTCCTTCTCAGAGGTGGAATTCAGGTTTGAGAAGAATGATCTAGCCTTGTGTTGAGCATCACTGCCAGAAGAGCATGCTTTGCCAGCCTCACTTAATTCGTTGCCTGCCAATTTAAAATCATTTCCCTCTTCAGAGTCCAATGTCAAAGAACAGTCAGTGGTGGTGTCTGACATGTAGCACACCGGCCCATCTTCCCTACTTCCTGAAACACTTGTATCCATAGACATGGGGCTGCTGCTGCTGGGCTCTAAAGCTTCATTCTTGCAACCCACTGCCTTGGCTTGATGGTTGTGGGCCTCTCTGGAACTTCTGCAAGCTGGAGGCAGCTCATCATCGGCAGTGCTCAGGGAATGAAAGCTTAGATCATCTAGAGTCTCCAGGTCTGTCCCACCAGCATCCTCTAAATACATTAAAGGTGCATCCTCTGCTGGCTTTGCTCCCTGAATATCAAACTTACGTAATCCTTTAACAAGTTCATGCTCCTCAATTGCAAGGGCTAGAGCATTTATATCCGTGGACTCCTCGCAGGACACGTTGGAAGTGTGCAAGTTGTAGTCGGTGCTCCTCTGTGAGTAATGGGCACCAGGACCAGCTGAGCCACTGAGGTGACTGGGCTGAGCTGGGGGCATCTGCACTGGGCCACCACTTTTCACTTCCATTTTAGACTGCTGGTGTAAGTGCAAGGTATTTAAGTTGAGATCTTTTGTTTCTCTGGATTCCGTCCAGGCTACATTTGGTCTTGCTTGTCGGGTGTTTGCACGGGGAAGGCTGTTAAACTTGTTTGGATCCTCGTCTTTTGAGACTTCCAGGAAACTCTGCAACTCCCTGTCTGCAGTCACCCCCAAAGAAAGACGAGAGCGTCTGGAATTTGTGTTTCTGTACAAAGGGCTTTGAGGCCTCTGCTGCAAGAAGGGAAGAAATTCTCCAAGTCCATTTTTAGCCAACATCTCTACATCATTTTCACTGCTGCTCCGCCCAAAACTCCCAAGCTCTCCAGCTGCCCAGGATCGACGCTTCTCCTCCAGCTCCTTTCGCCTTTGCAGACTATGAAGTTCCTGGATCTCTCGTTCCCTATTTTCCTGAAGGAGGAAAATCACAAATACATGTCTCAGAGGACAGTGTCCTATGCACAGGAACAAGACACACTCCTTTCTCTCTCCTTTTATTTCTTCCCACTGAAGTTAGCTCCTACTGCCATCACCCACTCCCAACCTCCAACACATACACACACATGAAATCACCGTGGCAACCACAGCCTGCAACCATTAACCCTATGGAGAGCAGCTCCCTGCATATGTGTCATGGTGATGACACATCCGGCTGGTCAGTGTACCCAAAAAAAGCACCAGACCTTGCAAAGACCAACAACATGACCCATCAAACCCAAGCAGATGTCACATCTTAGAATCATACAGTATGCTGAGTTGCAAGGGACCCACAGGGATCACTGAATTCAACCCCTGGCCCTGCACAGGACACCCCAAGAGTCACACCATGTGCCTGAGAGCATTGTCCAAACGCTTCCTGAACTCTGTCAGGCTTGATACTGTGACCTCTTCCCTAGGGAGCCTGTTTCAGTGCTCAACCACTCTTTGGTCAAGCCAAAGAGCTCCTGATGTAAGATGGAGAGTGTCAAGTCCTCACGAAGTTTAAAGGTGGCAGTCTTATCAGGTGAGTAAACCTCTGCCTAATCATTACATTTGTATTTTAAGACAAACTTGTCTGACCAGCACACAGCCAACGTGGTCCTTCCAACCTACCTTACTACAATTGCAATTGTTCCTCAGCAAGTGCAATTTCTACACAGTGCTACTTTCCTCTAACATTACAGACCGAAAATTTTGCGAAAAGGCATTGCTTAATTGCATATGAAAGCACACAGAAAAGTTAACACAATGCCTCACAATACTTAGACATCAACTGACACCACTCAAGGACCATTAATCAATGTCTCAATCCAATTTTGGATCTCATAATCACTGCTGGTTTCAAAAACTGGCAACTGTTGTACAGAGATTGCCCAGGGTAGGATGAAGATTTTGGCAGCTAAACTGAGGGATTTTGGTTCAGGAAGCCATAGAAGAGGTAGTTTGAATTCGAAAGACAACACAGTAAACATCTTCTTACTAAAACAATTAGCAGTGATTTACTGTGAATATCAGCATTTTAACTGTTACCTCTAGGCTTCAGATTTAATCTAAATGCACCTTTGGTTGAACTTTCTGCATTACTATCTGAAATGAAGAACCTGGCTTGCTGCAGCCAGTACAGCAATAGCAAAAGAAAGAAGAGGGAGGCTAGTCTTGACAGAGGATTCAAAAATTACACGATTTTCCAGCATGTTGTTAAATTTGTTCTGATCAATGACACACTGTTTAAAAAAATCACACCTATATTTGTCTAAAGCTCTGTGTAGTTTGATCTTCCCGTTGTTGTGACAACAGAAGAGCTGCACAACTAGAAAAAGTCACCTGAAAGCTTTCAGTAAACAAAAGCCTAATGCTTTGTGATGAATGGATTAATCTACAGCTCTTAGAGTGGATTTGAGACTACACTGGGCTCTGAAAGATAAGATGCATTAGAGACCTAAGAAACCTGAACATCTAAGAAAGAAAAAACTTGCATTTCAGGAAAAATGTTTGGCAGGGAGCTTTCTTTCACAGGTATGGGATTACAGAATGAATTCTTACCAAATGCTAAAGCTCAACTTTAAATAGCCCATTGTGAAGAAAAATGGTTAAAAATAACTGCAGATATTATTACCATATTCCATACTAGGAAAAGAACATTTTAACCTCACCCAGAACACGTTTTAAGAGATTTTATTCAAATGAAAAATCTACCTTAAGCACATAGTTAGACATGTCAAAAAATTGCAGAAAATGTTTCAACATTTGAAATATGTGCACATGTCCATTGTGGTACAAGCCATCTTTTTAGACTGTTGGATGTGCTGTCTACACATGACATTCTTTTGTCAGAAGTGCCATTTTTATTCTAAATTGTTCCGCTAATTTTGTAGGAACAACAGTCAATCCACAGTTAGCAAGCAAATCTCCTCAAAATTTGCAAGCAAGGGTCTAATTTGTAATTTTTTAGAGTGTAGCTGCTTACTACACAGAGAGGACCTCAAAAGTCACAGCTATCCAACAACCACTTGTAATATGTGACTATGAATGAAATCCTCAATCCCAAATATTTGAGCATGTATGGATGAAGTCACCTCTTGCTCAACCGACTGCAATAGCTATCACCATTTGTTTTTATACATTTGTGCAATGTTCACCCACGTGCAACTACGTGCTGTCTCAAGTGGTAAAAGTTAGGTAAGCTAATGGTACAACAGGCACATTAGCTGAACATCCTGTCAGCTCGCTATGAATCGAGACTGTTCTCTTCTTTCTGAACTAAAGCTTTTATCCAAAGCGCTGCCGAATGCAGATTGCACAAGGGCACGGATCCAACTAATTCATGCTGTTTGTAAAGACCTAGGAAATATCTGTAACAATAAACAGACTTTGCTGAACCAAAACTGTAACCAATGCCAAAACTGACTCCTCCATCGTAGTACATTTCCTGAATTATTTAGGACCAATTCAGGGTACTTGGTGAATGAATGCTCACACTGGGGATAAGGTATCTTGCTGCCATAGGATTGTTTCACTTCTCAAGTTTTCACCCACAAAAATCATTTGGAAGGACAAAGTAGAATACACAGCCCTTACTTTACTTGGTTAAGTGCCTCTAGTCATGTAAAGAAAGGCAGCAGAGAGCCCGAGCTAGTGCGGACTCAGGCCAGTAAGTACATCCAAGGAATGGTGTGCCACACCTCAAGGCCGTTCCAATGATCCAACACTACCAGTCCAAGGCCTGAACAGCAAGCAATAGTCAGAAAGTCTGTACATTCTGTCTCACAGCTCAGCTTAGCAGTCACCAACTTCCTCACCAAAAGAGGAGGAAAGGGCCCACTTAGAAGCAGGCCAATGAACAACTCTGATGTATCATCCCAGTGGTCTCGCCCTCCTGAAACAGAAGATGCAGAGCAGCAGGGCTGCTCACAATGGCCATTTCCCACCTGGCTTCTGGCAAGGAATGCTTACAGGAGTGCAGTTTTCTGCAGCCATTTGAGCAAACAGATCAAATACTACAAGATATAAAATGCCCCTTAAGCAGAAAAACCGACTTAATTCATGTGAGCCAATATCCATTTCAAAAGTGTGAGAATCTCATTCAGCACTCTTACCTTAACAGCCGTGTTGAATCTTATGCAGAAGTCCCTAAATATCTGGAAATATTCATCCAACTTCATAGTTTCTTTGTCTTCACAGAAAAAGTCAATGAGAGCATGTCCCTCCTTTAGCAATTCTTGTTTCTGGTGTTCAAGCTCCTTTAGATGCCTTACAGCAAACTGCAGCAAAAACCATACACACATGAACCAGACAGAAAAACTGAAGTCACAACGGGTCATGTATCTATTAGGAACATATGAAATTCATATTCCAACGTGGAAGTTCTTACAGAGCCCAGGAAATTAACATTTTGAAGGATAACTGCTACAAACAAAAGAAAATGAGCCATTTCAGCAAACTGAGTAATTAAGGTCAGGAAAAACCGACCAATCAAAATGTCCATTCTAGTGACTAGGACAGAAACCAGGAAAAAGTTCAAAAGCCCTTGAACAAACTTACAGCTTTAATATTCAGATGAGTAAAACCAAAGACTCTACTAGAACACTGACAGACCACCTGGGAGCTCCTTAAAAGCTCCTCATTCCTTATTTTGCCATTTCCTCTTCAACCTTCAACTAAGCATAAAGGATTAATTCCTCCTCCTCACTTTTCCAAGAACACATGTGACCTGATTCATGGATATACACCACAAAATCAATTCCTTCCTAAGTGACCCCAGACCACAGTAAAAAAGGTCTTCATGCTTGAAAGGTAAGGAACTGCTGGAAATATGAATATTTTAAGACATCCAGAAAATATTCCCATAAAGTAGCATTTTGAACCATAAGTGTAGAGCAATATAGACAGGATGGGAGTAGTTTAGTGGAAGAAGATTCCAGAGGAAGAGAATAAGGCTGTGATTAGACTTTGAGCAGCAGGACTGTCTAAAACACTTTGATCAGGTGCCCATCTCCTCTATCTGCATCACCAGTTATCCACTTCTATTCTTGCACAATCCCACATCTGACACCACCTGTAGCTCAAAGTAACCTGAAAGGAAAATTAATTTTTCAGACAAATCTGTTCTCTAACTCATGGGTGCCTAAATATTTTTCATAATGTAGCACTGGGGTGGGAAAATGCAGCTGGAAGCACTTGTGACACTTAATCCAACCCTGCTTTCAGGAATTACTTGGAAAATTATACCACTAGGATAGGAACGAATATGACTTGCTAGTCTTAAGAAAAAAAAGAAAAAAGAGGAAAAAGAAAAAAGCCCACAATAAAACCTGAACTGAAGATAAACTGGACAACTGATAAAAGCATACATCTAAAATTAGTTCCTCCACATATTTCAGGAACTTATTCACAAGGGTGAAATAATCAAAGCTGACTTCTATATCAGCTTGGTTATCACCTGTAATTTAGAAACAAAAACCGGAAGTGTTTATGTAAGGTATGCATTTGTAAAATTATTTTTTTCCCAACATTTCTTTTGGAATGTGGCCTAAACAAGGTTGTAGTGTTACATAAAACCAGCTATTAAATTTTTTTAAATCCCTAACATGTTAAAACATAACATTAAAGAGTCTGGGTGCAATGGATAAAAGCCAACAATTCAGAGTGAATGAGGACAGGTATTTCAATCTTAACCTGCCCCTTTCTTCATCAGCTTTTCATCTCCTGAAAAACTACAGAGACTATTAACTACATTTGCAAGTTGAAAATCAGGGCGGGTTAAGTTCCAGATCAACACCTGCCTTCTTACTTTTAAAAATTGCCTATAGTGTGAAACAGAAAAAAACCATTTAATTGAAGTATAATACGTATTTCTCCACATACTCAGAAAATCACAAGAACTGTGCTTCCAAGGTAAGTGCTATCTACATACAGACCTGTAAAGTCTCTGCAGTACTTAATTAAAAGAAAAAAAAAAAGAGAGAACCCACACGGAAATAATGGTGTGGCTGTGAATAAGAGACTCTGTGCTAAGGGTAAATGAGTAGAGAAAACAGTCTCTTAACCTTCCCGCTTCTAACAATATCTCTTCAGTCACCCAGCAATCAAGATTCATATGCACAGCACAGCCTCAGCTAAAACTGATGTGCTCCAGAATAACAAAACATGCAGACATCCTTCTTTGGGCAGCTGCAAAGTACAAAACCAGAGACCACTCCAAACTGTCTTATATTATAACTACTGATCTTCATCAGTAATTTCGCACGCACCAAACACGTTTGCCTAACAAGCCTTGGGCAATGTACACTCACTATCCCTCCCTGTAAAAACACAGTCCTTCCAACACTCTTACTTGACAAACAGCATGAGGCTGGAACACCTTTGTACAACTGACACGGCAGGCATATAAAAACAGTGGTTCTGTTTATTAACAGGTCCACACAAATTACATTCACCTGAGGAATGCTGCTGTATTCAGGCAACAGTAACACATTAACACTGATATCCTACAAACCTGGAGAAAGCTTTCCATCTGGTGAAAGAGTTTTGGGTCTCGTCGGATGCTGTCTTTAACAGATCTTGTCTTGACAGACAAGGAGTGGAGCTCTGCTTCTACATTATCAATGGATAACCTAAAAATATCATATACAGAGAATGTTTATCAAAGGAGAAGGAGTGGCCCACAGGTTAGCCACAACATGCTACAAAAGTGGATGCTTTACATGAGGTGCAAACAGGCTATCAAACAAGACCTGCCTGTTCAGGAAATCTTTCCAGAGTAGACACTGAAAGTTAGGAGAGAGATAAGCACATTTCTTCTTATTTGCAACCTGAAAAGATTCCCATGGGGTGTGGTTTCGTGATTAACCCAGTTCTACCCACCCTACCCACCTAACCTTAGAAAGGTTAATGCTGCTCTGCCTCTGACCAGGTGTTCCTTTTCTCTCCTGGTGCCTGTCCTAGCACTCATTTTCAAGATGGCCAGCCATATCTGTGAAAATTAACCTAGGAAAAGGAAAAGGCCAGTTTGCTTCCAGATGGATCCTTTGGTTGGTCCAACTGATTATGTGACTGTTTGAGTGTAGGAGCTACCACAAAAAGGGGGCAACGAGAGTGTCAGCCACGACTACCGATGTTGGCAGTAGCATTCGGCATCACAGAATTCCATGTTACACTCTTCTAAGCAGCCACAGCAATGCAACCTACACAGTCTCAACCCAGCAGTTAAAATACTTCATCCTTCTACTACATACCAGCAGCAGAGCTGCTGCTGAGAAAAGAGAACTCAGAAACTGAAAATCACAGGAAAGACCTCTGATCTGGTGCAATCTAAATGTTCTCCTGGGAGACCCATGTTCCATACAACAGGAGCTCCCATCTAAATCTCCCAGTCACTTCGAGGGTAAATGCTTCTAAACCAGTGGCATTTCCTTCACAAGAGAACTAAGCTTTGCCTAGGAATTGAAGCACCACAGTTTGCCAAATGATAAGAACTAACAACTGTACATGTGCTCCTCCTAAGGTTGTTTCACCAGCAGCATGACTTTCAAACAATAAAGCTGAAGAATTTGTGGCAGACTGATTGAAAAGCACATAGCAGCAGACTGTGATACATGCATAAGTTTGTCAGTACACACATGAACATAATGTGTGCTGGTTTTTTTCTGCTTACTTCACCTGCAAAGTTTAGTTCCCTGTTTTGGGAAAACATGGTGCTTTTGCAACTAAGGAAAGCAGTAGAAAATACAGGCTACATTTTTCTGAATGTGAAGGAGGAAGAGAGTGGCCTACAAGTAAAGAAGGCAAGACAACAAAAAATAAAGAACATAATGGTAGTTGTTTAAACATGCTCTAATTGTGAAGATTTATGAGCAACTTGTACATGACAGTTCTCTCTAAAGACCTTCCTCATGCCCAGTGGTGAGGTACATCCTCAATTTTGTTTCATTTTCCTGTACAGAGTGCACTCCTTGAATAGACTTCAGCATGAGTTACAACAGAAAACTTTCAGCATTAACAAATGTGATCAAAGAACGAGGTGGTTAGAAAATAAATATCACCAAATTTGGGATTCTGCCTGTTCCTCCCCTGTTTGCCAGGGGGCTTGGATGCTGAGGAAAGCTACATTCCCCAGCAGGCCACATGGCAAACTGCCAAAAAGGTGTGTGGGTTGGATGGCAGAGAGCCACACAGGTGGTCCCTCAAAAATTTTCTGATTAACTCCATGGCCACTCCTTTCCTCAGAAGATTTCAGTCTTTTGCAGACATTACTTAACTTAACCTCCATCAGATCTAAGAAACTGGATCCATTTTGCAGCTGGGAAGAGAATGTAAATAGATTGCCCTAAGCTCAAGAGTAAGGAAGCAGCAAAACTGGGAACAGAACTTCAGCACTGCTAGCTTCCAGGTTTCAGACTTAGATCACATTGTCTCACAAAAGTAAGTATAGTGATCAAGGAGCGAATCAGGTTCAGTTTAAAATTGTGCAGCTTAAGACTTTAAACTGAAAAAATGCAGAGCCACAAACCCTTCAGATTTTCCGACCAAGATAGCAAATGAAACCTCAAAAAGCATCTAAGCAAAGCCAGGGCCAGCACCTGTCCCTGGTACAAGATTTGGAAAAGTATTGTAGCCTGCTCAGAGACTGATGAAAATTGGTTTAAGGAAAAACAGTAACATGCTTTTAGTTCAGTCCCTTAAAAGTAATGAACACGCACATGTGTTTGACACAGAAATACCAAAAACCTATGGAGATCATGTAATAAAAAAAACCTCATACCTGAAGGCACATTGCAGGCATACTTCTGCTAGTAAATGGAAATAAAGACCTCAAAGCTACAGTAAACATTTGTAAAGATCTGATTTTGTGCCAAGACTTTCCTGAATAAGACTCATTGCTTCACAAATGAGAAAATTCCAAGTCACAGTCTAACCATAAGTTCTCAGTTTTCTTTTAACTCACCTGGCAGCATCGTGAACACTCCTAATTTTTTCTGAGAAGTTGAGAAGAGCAGCATCTTTCTTCTGGGCTTCCTGAAACAAACAGAACAAAACCAAAACACACTCAATCCATTAACATTCCCCCACCATGCCAAAGTCCCTAAGTCTGGCAGTTCTAAAGCTTCTGGGAGGGCACTTAAAGGTTTCTCTCCTGCACTGTTTTTCTTCCCATTCAATCCTGACACAACTGAGTGGAGGACACCCCTTAAAGAAAGGCAGGGATCAGAACTGGAGACTTTAAACAACAGCTTCCATTTTGCAGTGTACAACAATAGCTGCTTCTGCCAGTGAACACAAGCCACATGTATTAATAAGGAATGTTAGGGAAAGAACGATTTACTGATGCCATTGTTTGAGCAGATATGATGCTTCCTGCACAAACATCAATTAATACCCTATTGTTTGCTGGCTGGAAATCTGCTAAGCCAGTTTATACACAGATAACCAAAGTCATATAGATGCATTTAAATTCTCTTCCTTCTAAAATCAAGATGTTTGAAAGGAAGGAAAAATAACTTGAAAAAATACTGCAGCAGCTTTAAAAAACACAAATCAGTCATCAAAGGAGGAAAAAAAGCTATCAAAAAGGCTGTTCAAAAGATTCAATGGGAAGATTGAGAGAGTATTTATCAAAACAAAGACACTTCTAAGAAGTGTAAGAATTTCAGACAACAAGAAAAAATCTACAATGAAGAAGTTTGATGAAGGCAAGTTTCTACATGATATAAAAACTAAAGCTTTCCATGGGGTTCTGATATAGGATGACCAGGTAGAGACAATTTTTGGTGGATTTTGTGGCAGGAGAAGAAAGGTGAAGATTTGATCAAAGCTGTGAGAAAGCTGCTTTTTTCTGAGGCACATGGCCCCTTTTATTGTCTATCAATTAATGGACCTGTATTTGTAGAAGCTGCTTATACCAGCAAAATAGTTTTTTCTGTACCAGAGCAACAAAATGCAGCAGGCTCATCCCAGGTTTGTTTGCTTTCGTGTCCGCCAGCTTGAGCAGTGACGACAGTTTAAATCCAACAGCATTGCCAGCATAACCTCCCTAAAAAGAAACAGTTTGCAAAAGAGCAAATGAGAAGCTGAGGCACGACATCAGAGCACTGCAATGCTAACAAGGAAGTATAGTCCATCAGCCATCTCCCTCTGGGATGTCACTTACCGCATTCATAATATTCCCAGCCTGAAGGACCAAGTGCAATATGGAATGCAGTTCCTCACAAGTCATTAACTCTGTAAGGAACAAGAAAATTGCTGTCTAACAATTGTTTGTTTAGAAATACAGTCAGTTACCAAGCTCCTCTTCATCTTGAGCTTTTTTCTAAAAATTTGACAGGAAACTACAATAAACTGAAGAGGTCGTGGGAAAAATAAGGGTACTACATAATTCCAATTCACACGCACAACTAACAGACCTCAAGTGTATGTTCAGACTTTAACTTAGCAAGTGTAGTATTTCCAAGGCAACCTCCAGCAGCTAAGGAAACATGTGGGGCCTAATCCTGCAATGTGTGAAGTGTCTCATGCAAGTGGTTAAGTATCCTCACCACCTACTCATTATTTCAGTGTGAGGCAAGTGTTCCGCACCCTGCAGGATCCATTTGCCATCTGCCAGGACTGGGCTTTTGAACAATTATTCTTTTTTTAGGAGACTTGGCCATAAGGCTTGAAAAGATCAACAGGCAATGTTTAAATTTTCCTTGCTTATCCCACTCCCACTATGAATCATCATTTTATTTCTGTATGATCACCAACTCAGAGCAGCATTTATTTTATCTGCCATATCAAAGATGATGTAGCAAAGTTATATTCACTGTGACAAAGAGTCAAATGGAATAAAACTGCCTTTTAAAGTTTTCCCATCACACAAGCCTGGCTTGCACATATATTCATCTATTTGCGAAATGCACAGCAGTGTTCTATCTGAATTCATACACCTTTTCACTCAGCCACATATGAGCAAAAAACAATATATGTGCAAAAACCAGTATATGTGCACCAGAGGGACTGCCTTAGAAATACAATGTGGAAATTCAAAACTGCAAAGAGTTAATAAGTGTGGCACAGCAAACCAAGTAACTCCAAATTTGCAAGTGCCCATATGGCAAGAAAACCACCATGAGCTGGTTTTAATGTAAGGTACTGTATTTTACACTAATGAACAAAATAAAAGGTGGAATCCTTTTGACTGCAGTGTAAATACTTTTTAAAACTATTTTGCTTGCAAGTCCACATTCAATTTACCCTGCATTCAGCTGCTCAACACAATACAGCAATCAATCATTTTGGAAGCACATACCCCTTGTACATTTTTGTGTACATTAATATGCACGTTTGTATACTGGCAGCCTGAAAACATAGAAATAATTAAGTAACCTTCGATCTAACAAGCTATAGATGAGGAAGCAAGGAGGAAGAAAGGAGAGAATAAATCAGAGAGTAGCAATTTCACAAGGCCGAGAGGAGAAGGCAACTTTTAAAGAGTTCACACAGTAAGAGCCTGCTCGGCGTCACTGTGACATACATCCATTTGCAGGCTAGATGAGAATCCACCAGCCTGTTTGGACCATCCTAACCCTTAGTGATTACCAGCATTAGAACTGAAGTAAATATTCTCTCAGTTTAATTACAGGAAAGAAACCTAGGAGACAGCAACAGAAAAGGAGACATAACTCCTAAACAACTTCAGGCTATCAACAAACCCTGAAGTGAAAAGACCAAACGGAGAAGTGCACATGACAAAGTGGACTGAACACAGGGAAGGCCCACTCAGTGATTTGCATGGCTGGCCTGATGCAGGAGTTGGAGACCAAAGTGTCTCCTCTCTGGAGGGAATTAATTCCCCAGTTTACATATGTCCTGGGTGAAGGACAGGAGGGACATTAAGGCGTGGCTGCTTTTATACATAACATATTCCCTCACATATGTCTGTTGCTCAAAACACAAAGAACAATGATTTGAAAGAGATCCTAATAAAAGGCCAAACTCAGACCTAATCCTAAGGTACTGCACACCTTCCTGAGTCAAGGACAAGTTCAATCCCCACTGGTGGAAAAAGGCTTGTTTTCCCTTTGCTTTCACTTGAAAGGACTATTCTAATATTTCATAGTTGAATATTTTACTTACTGCACCTTTTTATACCACTAGAAGCAGTCTAAGCAGTGATCTAGTAGCCTGTCAAAAATTTTTCAACATTAAATAGAAATTTCATATTGAGGAACAGGACAAAGAGGTACCCAAGATACTGTAAAGGGTCAGCATCAATGTTTATCTGAAACCAGAAAATCAACTATTTTCCTTCAGAGTAGAAGACACTACATTACCTAACAAATAACCAGCTGCAGCAGTTCAAAACATGTGAAGTGTAAAGCACAAAACAGATGGGTAGAGAAACATAGAGAACAAAACCAGAAAACAAAGGAATAGCAACAGTTTCCTCTACAATAAAGATTTTAACCTATCAATACTGATACCGCAAAAGGAAATGGCATATAGAGAAATTTAGAAAATAGTCATTTTTTTCTATGGGGCTCTGAAAGAATGAGCAGAGAGGTGTAACAACCACATTCCATCAGAGGGAGAGCAGTGCAGGAACGAGCAAACTGTACTCAAAAGATGACATCCTAATTTGGTCACGGACACCTTTGCTTCTGTCAATTTAGGACACATTACTTATAGGCTTTGAAAATGAATTTGTTGCTAGTATATCCAAAGTCTCCAAATTTTTGATTTGCGAAGCTAAGATCCACCAGGCACACCCTGATGACATTTGTCAGAGGGGAGTTAGCTTCCTTTTAATAGCTAAGGTACCTGAAATTCAAGCTCTGGTCTTCGTAATGCAGACTAATTAACATGCTAACAAAAACAAGAGTATTAGGCATGTCCCAACATATTTAATTACCTTTTGTTGCCCGTCTTATAATTTTCATGTCATCCTGTAGAGAAGTACAGGAGGGTGAGAACTCCCTCTCCAACACCATGGCTTCAATCCTAAGAGCATAGCTGGAGTACACAAACAGGTTTAGAACTGACAGCCAAAAAAGAACACTTATCATAAACAGAATAAACCTACTATCTCCTTACTTTGGCACCTGGATTAGTAAATACATGAAGGAATCAGCTTGAGACAGTTTTGATACATCTCCATCAAAGGCTTTTAACTTCTTTACCTAGGAAAGAGAAAAAAACTCTAGTAAAGAATTTTATCAAAGATCAATATTAACTTGACTTTGGAAGGCAACACCTTGAAAAGCAGTAAATTTAAGGCATTGGAAAGTCCACCCAGTGACTGAATGGCTTCACTGTCTCAAGCTCCTGTAATTTGCACACACCCCAACTACAAAAAATAAAGTAAAATATAATGCCACTTTTCTCCCAAAACAATGGCTACACAGTCCAGCAGAAAAAACCATGATGCCATCGCTTGGATTGGTGATTTTGATTTCTGATCAGTGATTGCTTCCATCACTATGTTTAGGATACTGAGAGTGATCTGAAAAACAACCATTAACTCTTCGACAACTGTGATGTATGTAACTTAACTGTGTTCAGAATATCCAGCATAGGACTGCCTAGATCTTATTGGCACAACGCAACTAAACTTTAAGTTGCGGGTTTTTTTCGAGATACTTGCTTCAACCTTTTCCCCTAAAATGCTCTTAAGGGGCAAACTTCATGATCTTGAGTTTGTATTTTTTTCATTCATACGAAATATTTTAAAGATAAATGCAATCCTGCATTTAAAGTAATTTGTTGTCAGTACTCTCAGTATTCTGAGGACACCATTTACATGCAAAGGAAATACCACGGCATTAATTTTGTCGGTCCTCCTTCCCAGCTCCACCAAAATCCATATATTTGCATGATCTGGAAGCCACCAATCCACCCACATACTTACTATTTGTTTATATAGAAGAACTGAAAAATACATGCACATATGTTTAAGCGTAACTGGAATTTCTTCCACATCTTCCAACACAGCAACTGTGTCCAAAAGCAGAGCTCACTCTCAGTTAGACTGTTTCTTCATTTGACCAACAAGTTCACACTCAGCAGCAGTTTTATGTTTCCACTGATTTAGACACCAGCCCATCATCCTTCCTTTGTGAAACATCACACTTAAAGCCCATTAACAGCCACATTTACACAGATGGTCTTCAGTTTTAGAAAGCATATTAAGCTATTGGAGAGAGGGACACTACACCAGGGCATCAACAGTTACCCCACTGCCATGATTTAGCAAGATATCCACAGGCTTTTTTTAAAGTATCAGCCTACAAATTAATCACTTCAGTTATTTTTCTGCTTTGACAGTAAAAAAGTAACTGATCTGTAGTGGAAGACAAATATGCTATGCCAAATCAGGGTTCTGAACTAGCAGAAGAAAAGGGTTCTTTTAACGTCTTTTTTCTGCTTTATTCCCATTTTTTTCCACACCATAAAAAATGGAAATGTTGAGAACACATAAAGAAGGAGAAAACAAAAAATACAAATTAAACCCAGAATAAAAAAGAATTCCTTTTCAAATCAAAAAAACACATCAACAAAGAAATGAACAGGAAAAAAAACCTAGCAAAAACTTATGACCAAGAAAGAGACCTCTAATCGGAGAGCAATTTTTATTCAGGCTATCTAGCTCCATTTCCTAACACCGCCATCCCCCATTTCACTCAAGACACTCAGACAAAAGCTCCTTCTAAAGATAAACAGCATACCCATTTTTTTAGGCCTGAGAAAACTCCTAATTTACTGAGTAATTCAAGAAGTCGGCCAACAAAAAAAACAGGAAAGACCAGACTTGACATTCCTGATAATTCTAAAGGTGTTAAACGAGCAAGAAACAAACCCAAAATAAACACTTTTTCTACATCATTAGGTGGGGAGTGGGAGATGTCTGTTATCTCAGTCTTTAAAGGTGTTATTTAACCTGGCTTCCCAAAAATAGTGGTCTGCAACCTAAACAAAAAGGCCTGCAAATTCTCCAACCTCATTTTAGTATCTTGCAAATATCAGAGTTTGCCTGAAAAGGATACAGGCATTCAGATATTGGAGAGAGGGAGGAAAGAAAGAAAAGCAGCCTACCAAAAAAACCCACGCCACCTCACCAAAATCAGATCATACAAGCCACAAGTAATTATTGGAAGATGCAATTTGAAGACTTAAATATACAAAAAGTGAACAACAAGAGATCCTGAGACACAGGAATATTAACTTACTCATGCTACCAGTACCATATTTAAATATACTTTCAACAGTAAGCAGCAATCAATGTTTTCTATATGGAATTTTAGTTTTACATGCACTGGATAAAAACCTCTTTCTTCTACCCTACTAGGAAAAATGCCTGGAGTGGTATAAGGGAGCACTAAATCCCAGTTCAGAGGAGGAACATTTCTAAACATGCACAACACAAGACACTGACTGAGCCTGCCTTCTGATGGGTAGGATGGGGTGTGAATGTCACTATGCAAAAAGCTTTGGCCAATAGTCAACCCAGAAGAAAGTCTGTGTAATCAGACTTGAAATAAAGATGTGTTCACCACCTGGTTACACTTTTCCCAGCCTACATCAACCACCTTAACTCCCACTGCCCCCTCCTTAGACATCCCAAACTACCTCTGTAAGACGCACCAAGGCAGCTCACCCAAGAAGCCCAAAACCCAAGGATGGTGGAGGACAGTGACCTGTTCCACAAACACACAAAACAGGAACACGACAGAGTTGTAAGGTCCTTTTCACCCCAGAATTCAGCAAACACAGCCTGGTTCTACATACATGTCTCGAGTTTTTCCACAGAGAAGACTAAATCATCTGTTAGCTTGGCCTTAAAACAGTAAATATTCTGGGAAATAGCTATGGTAAAGATAAGACACCAATTTTTTTGTGTTGCTTCTTTCTTAAAAATTTCAAAACTGAAAAATAATTCTCACCATGAAGGAAAAAAAGAAGTTATTTGACAAAGACTTTGACAAGAAGTTATTTATCAAACACTACCAATAAACTAAAAAAACCAGCTTCTGAACCCCAAAGCTAAAAATTACAGGAACACATTTTGGATGCCTGTCATTACACATTCCAAGGGAGACTTCAAAATCCCATGGGACTGCCTCTATTCACTGCTGCCATGTTGTCCAAGTATTCCGGAAGAAAACATAGATTCTCTGATGGCTCCCAGAAGTGGGGGTCAAATTCAAATACCAACTGCAGTCAGGAGCTGCAAAGAAACTATGGGGATTGACAGCAATGTTCACTATTAGTCATGTTAACAGACATAGTAGATAGGTTTATAATTAGTCAGAGAACACAAGAGAGCTAAAAAATGTGGCTTATTATAAAATCATAATGAATAACCCTATCAGTTCTGGCCTTGACCTCCCCTCTTCAAGCACAACAAAACTTTTCCACAAGAGTAGGCAGGCACGTACCAAGATATGGCAGTGTAATGTGTATATGCAAGAGAGAATAATTACATTGTATGCTCAGTTCTGTATTACTCAAATTGGGTGCAGAGCTACTAATTTAATTTTTCATTATATTTGTATATGGAATATGCATTTGCACTGTCCATGCATGCCCATGCACACTAAATCTGATTTTAGATACACAAGGTTCTCACATATGTAATTTGCCTAATTTCAAGAACAGTTATGAAACATAGAAAGCCTGATCTTTGATTTGATTTGTGAACAATTGCAGTAGAGATGCTCATTGCAAGTATGTCATTATACCTTGCACACACCAAGTTCTTACTTTATGGCATAAAACAGGTACCTTGCAGGATCTTGTACCTATGCAGGATCTTTGTAGAAGAGGAATAAACATTTTCTCTGCTTTTTTTTTATTACTACTTAATGCAATATTCAGGGCACTAACAAAAAAGAGGGTTAAAAAATACCAAAGCCCCAAAAGGCACCACAGTGGAATCCAACTACAAGGGCATGTGGGAAAACAGCTGATGTATGAGGCAGTGAGACACCATGGGACACAAGCCTGGGCAGTGGCAAACCACTATCAGCAAATGATAAAAAGAAATGGAGAAAAATCTGCAGGTAATCATAAAGGGCAAAAAAGGAAGAGGAGATGAAAGCTCTGAAGGATGGTCAGCCCTATAAAGCACTGGCTGAGGAAAGGAGGGGGCAGTTAACTACAGACAGGGTTTGTAAAGGGTAGGGCTGTTCCAGTAAAGCAGGTGACAGATGACCAGGGTTTGAAATCAGAGTACACGAGCAGAGGACAGGCTTGAGACATTATAAAGGAAATTAAGACATTGTGTTGGTAACCTGGGTGTGCATGTGTGTGGGTGAGCTGATTGCCAGCATGATATGCTCTCTTCTGTATGTATTTAAAGTACAAATTCTGGCTATTCTAGCTCGTTAAACACTGGACTCTCTCAACTTTTACCAGTCTGGGCCTGCTGAAGAGTGCAATGATATGCACATAAAAGCAGCTAAAAGCTTCTTCTCTGCTTTAGTCAGGATGCCAGTAAATGAAAGCTGTCAGCCATTTCAACAGGATATCATCCAGAAACAGCTAGGAATCTTTTCAGAAGTGATATAGCAGAGAAGACCAGTGCTTCAGTCAAGGTTCCCTGGAAAAAAACCAAACTGAAAAAAGGGATGAAGCAGAGGAGATTCCAAATTGGTGTTTCTTTCTCCTTACAAAACTTCTAAGCACAGTATGGTACAAACAGCAGGACATCTAAGAAGGCTTAAACAAAATCAGTGATCTTATCCTACTTGTTAATGTGTTGAAAATTTTTACACATTTGCTTGGCCTTTTTTCTAACCACTGTATAGTGGCCAGGCCACACACCCACGGACAGCCCTGAACAAAACGTTGAGTGGAGCCTTGCAGCAAGCTCCATGATGGCCAGCTTCAAGCATTTGTCAAGTTTTTCAAACTAAACATTTGAAAATATCAAAACGTTTTAAGTTCTAGGAAAGACTTCACAGCAGTGCCAATATTTCAATAATAGTCTTATTCAGTTTGAGAAAAACATTCAGTAAGGAGCTGGTATTTGCCATTTACATGCAAAAATCTCAACAGCTTCGACAGCTGTTAGGATTTTTCATAGAAAACAGCTAGAAAATTAGTAGCACGGACACCTATTTCTGACTGCAAATAGAGTTGCCACATTACAGTACTGCAAATAGAGTAATTTTAAAGACAACAGATGTTAAATGCATTTGATAGCCCAAGTACCTGGCCTCCACTGTCAAAACGCTGTGATGGAATACCATCTCAGGTACCTGAGATACCATAAACTGAAATGATCTAAAATATATCAAAAACATCAAACAAGTGACCAGGGGCACATTCAGGTAATGTGATTGTGTATCACAACACTTCTAGACAAGACATGACTGGAGTATAAAGCTGGTGTTTATTCACACTAGGTAAACTGTAAACTTAAAGTTCTTGGTAAAAAAGAAGAAACAAAATAGTCCAGAGCTGCCCTTTCTACAGCTATGACCGAGGATGGCATTCCTCTCCCTCTTTTCACTTTTACAGTTAAAGGATTTATGGCAAAATAGAAAAGAAAAAGCAGAAGACATCCCAAAGCACAGTTACTGGAGCAGAGCACAAGCCTGGCAGAAGGCATTCAGCTCTCCTTCCAGCTTGCAAGAAACCTGTTCATTCAGGCAAATGTGACTGTAAATATCTGAGCTGCTGCAAAGAGGAACTGCAGAAGCCCACCCCTGCTTACAACGAGAGAGCTTGCCCTGGTAACTGAATAGCCACGAACCTTTTACGATCTGAGTGCTTCTCTGCTCAGAGTAATTGCCAACTCTTACAACAACAAAGCAGGTCTTTAGGAGAACAGGAAGTGTCTAAAGGGCAATCCCAGGAAATCCTTGCTGAGGATGGGTGCAACATTGTGCAAGGACGAGCCAATGTGATGACAGCTTGCCAAAGCTATCTCAAGTGATATGACAAAAAGAAATTAGGGAGTATTAAACAGAAGAGGGAACAGCCAAACAAATAACACCACTTCACCTGGTATCTCTAGTGATTCTGGATTATTTGTATGTGGGGCTGCAAGTTTCTGATGCCTTTCCTTTAGCAAATGGTGAATCACTATTCTAGGAGACAGGTATTCAGACTAGCAGGCAGACAATAAAGAAAAAGTAAGGGGACATAGCACAAGAACAATAAACATACATTTAGGGGGGAAATGGTGAAAGAGAAAAAAAAAAAGCTCTGAGGCTCCTAAAAAGAATGAATTTTTTAACTGCCTACACTAAAATTTTAGGAGCCACTGTAATAAATGAGTTACTGGACTCACTAATTCTTTGACCACATCAAGCATGAAGACATGAAGGCATGGAAACATTTTTCCATACCAGCAGAAGCATCAGCCCCTTACATTCAAGATTTTCTCCCCGTCTTGCCTGCCACCACCCACCCAGCTCTCAAAGAGAAAAATTCAGAAAGGTTAAACAATTTCCTTTTTCTGATGCATGAAATTAAATACATACAAACACCTGCACACTGGAAAGTAGCCTCTTTTCAGCCTTCACATGGGAACAGCAACAAATCTCATGTCTGATGCCCCTTAATTTCTAATACTCTCCTGTATCACAGAATATCTTCTATTGATTTCTCAAGTGACTCCTTAAAAGCACTTAGTAAGTTCTCCGACCCCACTATCTTGAGGGACAGGCCTGTTGTCAAGCCTGTTGTCAAATCAATAAACACATCTTTTTACTCTTAGCAGTACCTATTGGGTAGCTAATGCATCTAGTTGAGCACTGCAGACAAAACTGGTAAAATTCAACAACTTAGCTGAATGACCACAGTTATATCACATAGACTACACTATCTGAAAGATTTTCTACTTGTCATAAAATAACCACCAAGATTTAAGCCAGAAAGAAGAAAAAAATAAAAGAAGAAAAAGTACTTTCAGTCTAATTTTCTGACTATACACCAAGATAACTAGGAGTCACTCTCTTTCAAGTTAGCACTCCACTGTTCTCCTCTGTCTGACTTTCAGAGGAAGGAGATAAATTCTGTTTATATAATGCAGTATGTACTAAAATGCAAACAAAGAGGGAAGAGGGAATAGTTTTCAGGTGCCAGAACTACAGCCACCTTTTTGATTAATTACATTTCAACTTGTTGATATCCCCCCAGCTTTAAGAGATACATCAATTAAGTATAATAATGTAACACAATTTTTACAAGATTCTCTGCAAAGCCAGCCCATTTTGAGGTCCTAAATTTGACAGCAAAAGACTGTAACGTTCTACTGATGACCGGATCCGAGACTCGCCGCTGCACAGAGGAAACAAAGTGCTTTGACAGTATGACCTTGAAGTGGTAAAGCACATGAGTTGAGGTTGATCTGTATGTGGACCTTAACTTAGCAATTTCCTAAGTTTCAGCCACTCGCTTTGATGTGAAGCACTCGAGCAATTCTAATGCTAATTTTGTCAGGTTTGCGGTTTACATTTCTCTCAAGTACACACAAATGGGTCAGTGCCAATAGTGAGCAGGCAAGGAACTGTACATCATTAAGCAGGGCTCCCAGGTCAGTTGATGAAGCTTCACCTCTTTAATCATGTGAATAGACTTGAAGTTTGGGACTAGAAGGGGAGAAGGCTGCTCTTGGATGTTGGTCATATGGTGATCACAGGAACACTGAGAAGGTACTGCTGGTAATTCTGTGCCTTCTAACACGTCTCCTCTGAGCACTAAGCCATGGTAGCAAATTCCATGGGTGCTGCACACTGGAGCTGTCTTTCTGCCCTACCGAAACCCAGTGACCAGGCCCAGGAACAGACAGACCCCGGATGCACCAAGCAGGCAGTGAGCCAAAAGGCAAAAAGGCAGTAGCACAGGGCTACCAATATCCAGCTCACAGGCACTGCAATGGGAAAGCATGAGGCAGATGCCAAAGAAGGGAGATTTGTTTGCTTAGAATATACTTCAATTCTGAATTTTCTGACCTCCCTAGAGCAGTTATCTGCACAGAGGAACATTCCAGGTCTTGCTGTTTATGGGACAAAAGGGACATCATAAAAACAAAAAATGTCTTATCAGCTCCTTAAAAGCAGGTGGAATTACTCTATGTGAAGGGAATGGCTACACTGCGACCTCAATACCACAAGTCAAATGAAGATTAAACATTTGCACTCAGTGGTTCCCTATTCCCTAACCTCAGGAAGGCATTGAGATTCCTGTTTTACAGTGCTTCATGCTGGAATCCCAGTCAGCAGAACTCTACAAAAAATCCACGTAAAACCATTATTTACCTCCTCTGCTTCTGGTAATAATTTAAGAAATTCATGTAGCAGTTCAGAACCATAGGGGTGACTTCTTCCATGATAAATATCTTCAATGATGGATTCGGCGGACCTTGAAAAAACAATTGAGCATACACATTTCTAACACTTGCAGGGCGAACAGTTGCACAGATTCAAAAAACCATGCCTGGGCTACTCAACAGAGTTATAAAGAGGTTGTGGATGCATCAGTGTCCACAGCAGCACTGCTCTGACACCATTTTTGGTGATGCCTTTACTGAAGGGCAACATTATCAGTGAATACAGGCAGCAATGAAACTGCTCGCTCTTAAAATTAAGTTCCTCACATTGCCCCCTTTCCAATTGTTTATAAAGGGAGGAAAGGCAGTTCACAGGCAGCATTACATGAGGTAAAAGGGCTTCCCTTAACCACACCTGACAACTCCCTTCAACTGGTTAATATCAGCAAACTCTAAATGTTTGCTGCTAAGTCATAAAGGCCCTCAAAACTAAACATACTAGGAAACAAATTACATCAAAAAACTTTTGAGAAAACTACATAAAACTGCAAACTCCACAAGGAACAGAGCACAATGTACACATTTTATGAGAACTACAAAGAATTCTTACTTTTTAAATTGTTTGAGAAATATCCCAATGTTCATACTTCGTTTTGCATCCAAAATGGAAACCTGGGAGAGAAAGTGAGAGAGATTAATCAAACAATACCTAGGAAAATAGCATATAATGCAGATATCATTTCTTAAATTGCTACAGATAACTGTTTGCAGTTGCCACCAATTCCCTGGCCAAATAAATACACAGTCACTTCTTACCAACAAAGCTCCTACACTATAAAACTAGTTTTTACCACAGAAATACATAGCACACTCACATCACTTTTTCCAAGTGAAGCAAAAAATTTCATAGCAACATATAAAGAAGGAAGGAATCAATACTTCTATTTCGTTACAAAGTAAAAACATTCTTCTTGCTTATTTCATAACCCTGCATCTGCAAAATGTTGCCTATGCAGCAATACACTATATTGCATTTGAAGGCCCCAAGATTAGTGAACACCGCACCTCAAAACCCATGTAAATTCAGAGCTTTTGTGACAAATGTGAGGATGAGATTTCTAAGCAGAGGTCAGGTGCATTACGTATTTAATTCATGCCAACTAACAGCCACACCGATTCAGTGGAAGATAAATAAGTCGATCTTGAATCAAGCCCTGAAACAGAAAATGCTCAAATCTGTTTGCTTTACCTAGAAGCAAACAGAAATCCATAATAAAGTAACAGTCTCTCCCAGATTTGTATTTCATAGTTGGTTTGCTGTATCATCTTACATGTACAATTCTGAAGATTAGGCAGAATGAAATAAAAAACCCAAAATCATGCCGCAATATTTTCCCCTAGTATTGTAAAATATTTTTAAATAAAAGTGCCTCTTTTATACTAGTTTTTCTTCCTGTAACAGCATACAAGTTTAAACCTGAGAGGTTTGCCCTGTTTTAGCAAATTGTGTCCTTAAGGTTAAAATTCTACCACAGCTGTTCTGGTGATAACAGCTACAAAAGTCATGAGATTTACAAGGACAAGAGATTTGTTTCACCTTAGCAGTTCCACCTGACTGCTACAATAAAAGAGCTCAGTACACATAGATGTTGAAGACTACTCTTGGACTCGCATGCTGTTTGTGGTTTTGACAACTGGAAAGGCATTCTGACCTTTGTGACAGTGCTCAGATTAGAAGTAGATCTATAAATGCAACATTGGCATTGTCACTAAATTGAATTAGCCTGCAGTCAGCTGGTGACAGTGAAAACAGAGGTACGATTAATGGGCTATCCTCAACATACACCCAGGAGACAGCCTCCTCCTCTGCTGAAAAGAGTCATATAGAAAAGTTTTCTGAAATTCTGGAATTTCCTCTCTTCTGAAAACAGCAAAGACTAGAAAACACAGGAAATATCAGCATATTAGTTTTAATTAGATGATTGGTAGCCCAAAGCCCTTCAGTTTTAGCATATGCAGAGATAAGAGGACAGATTGTGGTTTATTCTCCTGTTATCTTAAGAGCTGAGAGGCCCCCAACAGATCATTAAGGAAAAGCCCCTTAACACAGGACAGGTTCAGCTATCTCTCCCCCTGCAGTATCTAATCTTTTTCAAATGTTTTACTGCAGGGACCTCTCACTGACCTCTCTAACTGTAGCTCCAGTCTCCAATTGCTCCAGTCACCCCTAATTCTCTGATTTCTCTGTACTACTTTAAGCCTATAAGCTTTACCATCACTTGGCTTTTGGTTTGTTTGCGGTTTTTAAGCATATTCAGAGTTAATCTTTGGTACATTTTTAAAATCACAGTCAGTAACTGTTACAAGAAGACTGATCATCAGCTGAGTAAACCTTTGTTTTCCATGGCACAACTCAGATTTACAGTACAACCTCAAACAAATTACAGAATTTTTAAAAATATCTTCCTTTGAAGAAAAACAACAGACGGGAACATATACAGCTGCATTTATCTTATCAGTACAACATAAAAATGTCATAGGTGTTCTTAAGTACCAGGATTTTACACACACTTCTTGCTCTGTATACGACAGTACTCTATTTTTTCCCTGATTTCTTGTTTAAGCACACAATCAGAACAAGGCTCAGTTTTTGGTCAGTCTTTGCTTGGTGTCTACTTCAAGCTTATCAAAAGCGTTTGAAGATGCTGTCATTACATAACTACCTTCAATGAGTTTCCAGGTGTGAGCACAAGGAGGAGAAAAGGGGAACCTGGCAGATACTCCATAAATACAAGTTCCTACTCCTTGCACACCAATACACTATCTTCCATCTCACATTTGGATGCATATTAACTTCATAACCTCAGCCTGAACATCTGTTCACAATGTCTACTCTTCACCACCGAGATTTCATTTGATTTCGCTCATGCAGAGCACTGTCTGCCGTTGCTTTTTACCCTTTAAACATTGCTGCAGCTTTTTCTCAATTCTGCTCAGTCTGCTCCCGTCTTCTGCTCACACATGCCAACAACACTGCTGCCGGCACAGCACGTTTCAGGGCTCTGCTCGCCACCCAAAGAGGTTTTAAAGTGCTGTCCACCAGCAATGCCCCCGGACTTCTTGACTCAAAAAGTTACACTGGGCTGCAACTGAGAACTGAGAACAGGCATTCCTAATCTCACTGGGATTCTCTATGGCAAAAAACCCTCTCATATGGTTTCTTATGATTTACTTTAGATAAATTCAGGAGAGCTTTCTCCATTCTCATCTTCTACTCTCTGAAACTGGAAATACTACAATTCTTTCAGATACTTTCCACCATCTCCACACCTGCACTTTGCCATCCAATGTAAAGCATGACAGGTCACACACTTGCCACCTCTGCTTTATAAACAGTGCAATCTCAAAACCAAGGACAGCAATTCACTCATGAATCCACTTTTCATCACCACAGTATTCAACCCAGCATGTTTCCAAAATCTGCAGCAGGCACAGATCACACAGTAACAGGCCTCAGTTTGACAAATGTTAATCCACCACAGAAATATTCAGTTTTCGAGGTACTATGAGAAGGAGAAAACTAGCTTGAGCACCACAGTGAAGTTGTGATGATGGTAAGAGGATATCTGCTCCTGAACCCCAACACAAATTTGCAATCAACACAAAAAATTCAGAGGAGTGTTCTAGGAGGCACAAAAAGACGCACAAAAAAACTGACTTTGTAGTGACTGGAGAAATGCAACAGGTGTTTCTTGCCATGAAATCATCAATGAGGAACAGAAACACGACACAGTGCATGTGTAACAGATCAGTAAAACAAAACATTGTAGGTTTTCTTTGCATAAGAACAGTGGGGGTTCACACGGTGGGCTACAGTTCACAAATTACAGCAAGCGTGGAACAGCCTGGTGGTGCAGGCTTGGTGCTGAAGGTTATGAAGGATATGAACAACTTCCTGTTTCAACTTCCACTTCACATTACAACACACTACCCATCACTCCACGCCTGGAGTCACGGTGCAGAAGAGCGAACCTAGCAGCTTACTAAGGGGCTGTCCCACTCCGTGTCATCCTCCCTTGTCACGTTCCTAGCCTGATCTTTCCCTTAGGCAGGCACTGGTACTCATCTCATTTGGTTCTTGCTGTTATTTCCTTGCTGGATTAACAGGTTGAATCAGCTCTCAAAAAGGTGGAATGAGCATCAGAGCCAGCACAGGGAAAACAGAGAGAGGGCATATCTAGGAGAGGGGACAAGTGAGATCCTGTTCACTCCTTCCATCTTCCTTCTCTCTCCTCTTGCTATCCCTTTGCACTGGTTCTGGAATTCACTGCACTCTTTCGCAAAGTCATCAAAACTCACTCAAAGAGAAGAGGACTACTCCAGCAGAAAACAAATGAAGAACCTCATAGCACTCTGATGAGCTGCCTACTCAAGTATGTTTACAGAGGGTGCAATATCTGTATTATGTTATCCAATATCTGTCCAGAGCCAGCAGACAGATGGGGTGAGGTGAGAGACAGGATCGGAGACACAGTTTGAAGGAGAAAGCAAGACTAATTCCTCTGAATGACAAGAAGCTGTTCTGCCCACTCTGCTGCCAGGCTAACTACAGCCTGGGTGAGTCTATGTTCTGCCACACTGAAGGATGAAGGACACCACTGAAGGATGGGGAAAGTAAATTGGCGTGTAAACTTAACCTTGCACCCCCTACTTTTCAGAGCCTCAAATTACATGGAACCACAGGGCAAATTAAGCCTTTAGTCAAGGAAACATGTTAATTAATCTCCTAAGGGTTTGGTGAGGGACTGTTTACAAAGAGGAAAGCATTTGCTGTAGGAGTTTGACTCAAACGTCAAAAGCGACTTCTGTTATAACGATGATGTTGCATCTAAATTCCCTGTATAAATCACCGGCAAGCGAGGAATTAAAAGGACATGCAGTGTTGTAAGCTCCTACATGTGTAGAACTTTTACCAAAAACTGCTCATGATTTCATAATCAACAGTGATCTCTGGCAAAGGTATGAAACCCCAAATCTCCTCCAAAGTCTCTGGGGCAATGCCCTCAACACTGGCTGAAGTGTAACTCTTCATCACTTCCACTGAAGCGACACCACTGCACCAAGAGGGACCCCATAGTGACAACAGAGCACTCTCTGGCCATGTGCTTCTGTACAGCACTTCAGACACGTGCTACTTTTTTCAGATTTGGACCTAAGCAAAAGTCGAGTTTATGCACTCGAAGCTATCTTGAAAATCCATTGCTGATACACTGTGCCAACTAGGCTAATTCCGCTACGTAAACTTCAAAGAACATTTTTCACTGCTAGTCCATAAAGCACCATCTAAAATCAACTATGTTTTACACAAAAGGAACAGAGGTACTGAAACACAAAATGTCTTGTCCACCTGTCCCTGCTAGCCAGCAACACGGCCACAAACAGAACTAGAGCTCCCTCAGCTCTCCACAAGGCCACACTGATTCTGCGCACCTCAGCCTGCCCCCAGCTCCTGTCAGCCTCTGTAGGTTTTACCGGAGTGAGCTGATAAAACCATCCCACACTGAAACAAGCGCTGGCAGCCGACAGCATCAGCGGTGGGAGTCACAAACCAGGCCTGTGCCTCCCATCTCCAGTCCCTTGCTGAACCACGCCTGCAGTAGGGTTAAGCACACGAGCTGCTGCGCATCTGTGCTTCCGCACTTCCAATAACACATAGCTCCCAGGATTATCTCCCTCCCTCCTCGCTAAGCAGATAGGGCTGCAAAGTCCATTAACACATAAGAAATGGCTCACCGCTGTCTGACACACTGCTGCAGCATGCTTGACAAAGCCCAGCGAGTGAGCTGAACGCTGTGTCACTTAAGGGGCATCACTCAGAGGCAAGTCCTGTTGCCTCGTCACCTGCCACGTGCAAAGTCACCACGGGAGCCCTGAACCAGGGTGCACAGGCATCAAGCAGTGCAAATGCACTGCACCACCATATCAGCTCCAGACAGACACACAAACCCAGTAACTTTTAGCAAGGCAGGGTTTTGTTTCCAAGGCACCGTATCTTGGAGAATCCCTGGTTTTGCAGGCCTCTGATTTTAATCTTTAACAGTGCATGAGTTCTGGAGCACACTGGGGCTTTCTCTGACCCACCTACTGCACACTATGGGCCACATTCAGTTTATGAAACTTACTGTAGTATTTACTAGAACTAGATCTTTATCAAACAGCAGTCCTGAAAGGGGGAGCTTCTGAGGAAACACAGGAGGCCAGAGCTCTGTACATCTGTACACAGCACAGGAAGTCCACTCACTGCACTCCTGATTCAAAGATGAACATAGCCTGAAAACAGCGCAGAGGTTAATGACTACCTCTGATGATGGCCCCAATTACTACTTCCCGATGTCAGGGTTTCAGAGCCTGCAATACACATGCCTTTTTAAACCTTTAATTTTAATATGTACAACATGCATGCTATCAATGCATTGGTTTCTCATCTTGTCCCTTCTGATCTTATTTTGACATCTCCTGAATCATGCAAGATATCAGCAACTTCGGGTCCCTATTTTCTCACTAAAAATTGATGCATTGTTACATTTCTTAACCCCATGCCCTCTGTATTTTGTTTACAAGCTAACATGTATGTAGACACACACCAGTAATTAAATCTGCATTTCATCCCTCCAATTACTTCAGAGAAAGATCACTTGAGACAATTCAATTCAGGCTTCACAAAGAGGCTGTCTATAAATGAGGATTTAAGAACTAGAAAAGCTACTTATCAGTTCCCTGGAGAGTGTCTGAACCTGAGAGTACTTGGTACAGAGTACTCCTCACCACCAGAACAGAAATCAGTGGCAATCTTTGGACCTTCTTATCTTCATGTCCAGAAAAAGCAGGGAAGATGAAATAAAGTTTTCCTTAGCATGAAAGTCATGCTTATGAAAGAGGAAATTTTAAAATTATCAAATAACAAATACTCTTAATCACTATATTATGTTCTATATCCTTGGTGTCATACCGGCACTTCCCTTCCTGATGTCTCTAGGATACTGTGGGCATATACAGCACTAACCCTTGCAAACAGGAATCTCTTCTCTCCTGCCTGGTATATGTTTGCATGTACAACACCTTGTTTCCATCACAGACATAGAGGAAGGGCTGAAAAGACAACAATACAGTTGTGTTCCACACTGGAAACTCACAGGCTATCCCACATGAGTAAATACAGATGCTGTCAGCTCTCCCCACTTATTCATATTTATTTTAACAGGTGATCAAATCACAGCACTTAGCAAGCTAAAATAATAAAACACAGTTAGCTCTTTGAAAAACAAATATGTGCCACCAAGAACAAAGAGTTTATGCTTCCCATCATTCCCCTCTCCTTTGAATCAAGACAAATTTGCTGTAAGGATGAAACATGACAGAGAAAGAGACAAAGGCGAGGCAGAATTCACATCAACTCCTACAGCTCTATGTAAAAGAAGAGGTTTTACTTTAGTTCTTACCTCGTCTTTAGTCTCTTTAAACGAAGACTTTAAAGATCGGTTTCGGGAGTCCTGGGGTTTGGCTTCTTCCTGCTGCCCAAAAAGTTCCTCAATTGTCTTTGTATCAATTTGATACTGTGGTCTCGCAGCAATTGTCCAGATATTGTTCTTACCACGGACTTGTTCTTCAGGGATGGTTTTCCAGAAAAAGCTCCGCATCCGTTTTTTTTTGCCGTGGCTGTCGTGCCCATTTACCAGCTGTGGAGGCAGAGGTATATTCGGGCCAGGCAGCGGAGGAGGGGGTGGTGGTGGGGGCGGCATTCCCGGGGGGAGCGGAGGGGCCGGGGGAGCCCCTGTGAGGGGACATGGCGCAGGGGGCGGTGATGCTGCAGGCTGAGAAAGTTGAGGCGCTGTCGTCGTCTCCTCGCTCATTAATCCCGTTGCGACTGGAATAGCCCCATTTTCTTTATCATTGACCAAGGAGAGACAATTCATAACATGCATTTTACAGCCTCCCCGAAGAGGAGAGTGTTACTTCCTTGGATGGGTTTGAAACATCGAACAGTCAGCGCGGCAGCCACCGGGATCACGCCCTCTCAAACCCTATCTGCCGGCAGCAGCACAAGAGGGGACTGTACCATCTCCGCAACCTGCGACAAAGGACAATAGGGACACTCAGACCACAGACACTGGACATTGTCCCTCGCACTGAAAAGACACCAAAACTAACGTACAGCAGCTATCAAGCTCTCGATCCAGAAGGAAAATGTAGTGAATCAAAAGTCTTTCACAGGGCAATTGTTTATTATTTACCCATACCGAGATTTCAAACAGCTTTAGGTGCCTAGATTTCAAGAATATATTAAAAAAAGAATACCTCTAAATCACCAACAGTAGGTACCAAAACTACCTATTAATCTCAGTTCAGTGCAATTTTGTAAGAGAATATATTTATCTGAAATTATTAAAACAAGTATTATTCTACTGCTAATTTCAGATATGCTTTAAAAGCTGACTGCACACAGTACTAACTGGTACTGGATTAACTGGATCAAATAGCCCCTCTCTGAATCTTTTGAAATCACAGTTCAAATCCAAACTGCACTAAAATAGCTAACAATATGCTGATGATTTAACCATCTAACTTAATGTACTACTTTTTTTGCCTTTGTATTTTTCATACAACTGTCAATAAGGGCAAAAATAGTGTGCAGTCCCTAAAGTCTCTATGTTCACTGAGTATGAACTTACAGTATTACTGTTCTGGCTATACTACCTCCCGAAACACACCCAGAGAAGAAAGACCACAGCTTCATTAAGCTGCCCTTCATAATTTACTGCAGCATCTAGGTTAACAGAGCCAGTTCAATAACACAGAGAGAAAGGCCAGAGAAGCTGATAGGAACAGGACCCTACACATCCTAAGCATTGCACATATGCAAAGCTTAAGTACTTTAGAGAGTTTTTACCTCTAGACTATCTCATGAAACAACAAGAATCACAGTGGGTTTCAGCATTTTTCTTCTTCTACTGTCACCTTCTAAATAAAAATGCTGTTATTAGCAGCAAATCTTCAAGTAAGAACTTGACTTCCACAAACCCCAAAATTTTGATAAGCCAAATCTATTGAAACAGATTTAGTTCGTAAGTCTCAGAGAAAACAAATTAAAGTGTTTCAAATACAGACCAATGAGGAATCTCACGATTTTATGGAAATCTGGAAGCTATCTCAAAAAAACCCAGGGAATTTACACAAAATTAAAATCAAAAAATTCAAAAATGCCACACAATACAAACTCAGACAGGAGACAGACAGCCCCTGAGCAAAAATCAGTCACAGGAAAACTCAAAAGAAAAAGCTCAAGCAATGCACTGGCACAAGAACAACATCAAATCAGAAATTTGGCACCTAGTGGTATGCCTCCTCAGCAGGGTTCCCATGGAGCTAATAGCAACCCAGATCAATTTGACATTGTATAATAGTGATGAAAAAACTTCACTCCTTTCGCCAGAGATCCATCACTGGACTGTACACGAACAAACAGATCCAAGTCACAGAAACAAGCCTTAGGGCAAATTCTCTCTTGGTCTGCAAGGACTCCGCCACTCACAGCTTCACTAAAGTCAATGGAAAAGGACACAAAATCATCCACTGTACCTTTTCTTCTCAAAAGCCTGCACAGGTAGCAATGAACTCCTCTCTTCTGATTCAGATTTTCTGATCTTATACCTTACGTTATCCGGGTGTTTACAAGAATAGAAAACGTATATAAAAACCTGTGAGGCTTAAATCACAGGAGTGATGGAAAATATCTTAATGGCATGGTAAAAAGGAGAGAAGCTACAAACAAAGTGGATCAGGATAAAGTGTTTCAAATTTAAGTCAGCATTAATACCCAGCTGCTATTACAGGGCTCTGTATGTTCATGCCTCTCCTCCCAAGTTCATGATCACAGAAGCACAGAGGCATAAAAAAGCAGGTGCAAGGTGGTGGAAAGAGATTAACCACTCAAAGCGATGAGGTGTTGCATTAATTTAAAGAAATACTTAACTAGGAAAAACACTTTTCCTCCCTACTACTTGTTTAAAAATGAAAAATGCATTAGCTAGTTTTCCACCATCACAAAGCAGTAGTCAACATTTTTATTTTCTAACTTGGGTTCCCACACATCCACCAAAAAAAAAAAAAAAAAGAGAGACAGACAGACTGACCGACCATGCCCCAAGCAATGTTCAAGAACCTCATTTTGAAACTTTCAATAAATCCATATGCTTTAGGAAAAACAGGACCAAATCCTAATGGAACAGAGTTGCAGGCAATGAATCATCAGAGTCCCAGCACTAACACACAAGAGTGGAAAACGACTGATCTCAGACCTGAGAGCTTCTGAGCTAGACCAGGGACACTCCTAGTGAAAGGAGTGGAGAAGGCACGGGGAAGAAAACATCCCAACCTAGATGTAAAGATAGATAGAACAGGAAAAACTGTTTTCAATCCGATGAGCCCTGTACTGCTTTAGATGAGGTAACAGCCAGCCAGAACCAGGAGAGGGGAGGAATCAGCATTTGGAAGGAAGGCATGAAAGGAAAGGCACAGCATAAAGGCTGGCATTCAGCTTTGTTTTCTGACAGATAAGCACGATCCAGGTGACAAGAGGTCACCTGCTTGAAAGAGGATGGCAGTCTCGAGTTACCAGATACCAGGAGACTGGTCAGAATTCCCTTCTCATGCTGCCTCTCAGGAGGAGCGGCTCAAAGTTGTTCCCAGCGGAGGCTCCCACCATTACCGTGGGTGGGAGAGGAGGGGAGCTGGCAGCCAGGACAGGTTCTGGGCTGCTTGCTGGTATCAGCAGGTGCCTCTGAGCAGGAAGTACAGCAAGAGGAGGTGGGGAACGACGCAGCCCTTCCAACTGTGAACTACAGATTACCAAGACATGCTGGGACTGCGATGCCTAATAGAAGTCAGGCAAAATTTTAACTCCTAAGGAGCCTCTCCACACTTTTTAAAGGATTAAAGGGAAAAAAAAATGGACCAAAGAACAAACGTTTAAGATGTTGCAATTATACCTCATTATTGCATGTTTGTTATCCAAAACAGCCTGAGAAGCACCAAAGCGCTAAAGTAACATCTTTACTGCACGTTTTAATTGTGTCCATATTTGGCATAAAATATATATTTTATTTCTTTGTCTCATTCATTGTTTTAGCCAAGCTAATCTAACTTGGAAATGTAATTTCAAAGTTAGAGGGTGGGGACAACTTTCTCCCCAGGTAAGAAGAGAAACACTCAAAAGCAATTTGTTTTTTGCAAAAAAGGCAGTTGCCACTGAGACGGACATAGATTGTGTTTGCATACACAAATTAACAGGTGAAGTACACAATGCACTGAAGGGCATTTCATAATTCATACTGCACGACATGACTCCCTTTAACTCACACCTTATGTTCTCCCCTGCCCACGTTTCTGTATCAGGCGCCCTCCAAGTTCTCATGAGAACAACGCCGAGCCCAACCACAGCATTTGGGTGTCTCTGTCTCAACAATAACCCTACAAAGAGGCAAACGGAGCAACTAGTTGCTGAGTGCAGACAGAGAAGCTGCAAACGCCGATAACCAGCCCCTGATCCTGCCAAAACCTGCAGGTTACAAAGAACACGCAGCTTACACTATACAGCGACTTCGCACTTCCCCACGCAATGCATCCCATAAAAGCCCTGTAGGGCACCGCATCCCTGCCAGCCGGGCCGGGCTGGGCTGGGCACCCGCGCGGGGCAGCGGCCCGGGCCAGGCAGGGACCTGAGGGGGCTTGGCCGGGGGGATCCACTCGGGCTATTTTTTGTTCGGGCTCCCAGGGGCCGCGTTTGCCCCGCCGCAGGGAAGGGGCTCACAGGGGAGCAGCCCCCAGCCCCAGCGCCGTGTTCTCCGCCCGGAGCAGGTGCTTGGCTGAGGAGCCCAGGCGCCCCTGTGGGGGCCCTGCCGCCGGGACCACCCGAGGGGCCGCGACACAGATCCTCACTCCGTAATTCCCTTCCACCGACGCCGCAGGCCACGGGGCACCGCGGAGGGCGCTGGCGGCTCGGCAGCACCCGGGGTAATACGGCGCCCGCTGCACTCGGGCTCCCGCCGCACCTCGGCGCCCCGAGACGCGCCCTGGCCCGGCAGGAGCGGCCCGACCCCGCCGTCCCTCGCAGGACGTGGCGGAGGCAGCGCTCGCTCCGCCGGAGAAAGCCGGGGCCGCCCGGGACAG
>VZRR01005873.1:735612-839410 GCA_013398015.1 Oreocharis arfaki | reverse complement strand
GTGACGGTGGCGGCCCCAAAGGGCCGGGTCGCGGGGCAGCGGGGCCCCGATCCCCCCTGCCCGGCCCGTGCCACCGAAACGCCCATGCGGGAGGAGAGCGACCCGCGACCCAGCGCCGGTGCCTCCGCCGCGGCGAGCGGAGATGCGCAGTGGCGCCTCCGGGGGCACTGGGTCTAAGCCAGCTCCGGCTGAGCTGATGCATGCACACATCCATCCATCATTGCCCGCACGCTGGTCACCGCACTCACAGCAACTATTTCTGTAGAAACAGGACAGCGGTGCTACCGACAGCGCGCCTGGCTGGAGGGAACGGGCTCCTCTCCACGGCCGAAGCCTTTCGCCCTCTGCCCACGCTCCCGAGCAAGCGCATCCTCGGTCCGTCCCGTATCCCTTACCCGGACGCTCCCCGCCGGCTCAGCCGTGCAAGCTCGGGGGAAGCAGGCAGGCAAGACGGGCCCTTTGTGTCTCCAAAGCAGGCGGCGTGAGAGAAGTGCAGACGAATTTAAGATGCGATCACAGCCCTGGGTTACAGCGCTCCAGGCAGCAGCGCACGTGAGTTGTGGGTACCCGAAAGCCAAAGTACCATCCACCGATAAGAGAGCAAACAAACGCAAATGGTTCTAAAATACTTTATCAAGAGATTAAATCCTATTTCTAAAATAAAAACATTTTCCCAGGAAGAGTAAAGGTGAAGAACCTCACTCAAGTCAGTAAATAGTTCACCCACACACCCCAACGCTACTTTTTACAGAAGGCAGATTCCAAAGGCAGAAACAGAGACTCTTCCTTTCCTGAGAAAGGAGGGAGGGAGGAAGAAAAAAACTCACTTCCAGTCTTGCTTAATAAGCCACCAGAGCTTCTGAGCTGAGCACAGGAGAAAGAACACCTTGGCACAACCAAGGGATGGGAAGGCAAGAGCAGCAGGACAAAATCATGCCTTACCTGAGTGTGTAGTGCCTCACCTGTGCTATTGCCTCTGCTCAGGAGTTGGGAGGCAGGAACCAGAGGAAGAGTGGGAGACCAGGTGGCCTCCTCTGGCCCCAGGTCCGGAGCCCAGGCCCATGGTCGCTGAGGTTACACCATTCCTGCTCACAGTTCTGCAGCCAGAGATCTGACCTACTGGTCTGGCAAGACAGCCTGCTTGAGTCACCTCAATTAAAAAATATAATATTAGAACAAAAGGAAAATTTAAGGAATGCACTGCCAGAACCCAGTCATTTAAGCTGAAAATTCACTGAGTGAAAAGAGTTCAACTGCAGTAAAAAGCAATTCCCATCACAGCACACATCCCTGCTTGGCAGGGTTAGCAGCAGCTGGGGAGGACATGCTCAGCTTTGAGCCAGCATGGACGTTCCTCGAGAGTGTCAGGTCACCCCTGAGGTCATCGGCGAGGAAGCGCTTTGCCGCTTGGACTGAAACTGCTTGTGCTGGAGCCAGAGGGACTTGTTTTCATTGCTGCCAGTCATGAGCACAAATGGTCGCTCGAAAAGACGGAAAGAGCAAGCCAAACAAGAGACTTGCATAATGGCATTGTATTAAAAAAGTCAGAACCCAAACAGGACAGCAGAGGACCTGGGAGCCAGTCCGGATGTGAAGTTAAACTCTTCACTTTTCCTCACCCTGTGGGTTTGTTCTCCCCGAACTTTTCCAAAACACGTTAGCAAATTAATTTTAAGTTTTTAACTGATTTTTTTTTTCACCTAAACATGTAACACTCAACAGGCAAATATTTTGCCCACATGGCTAAAATTAATCTGAATTATAAACAACTGAAAACAGGTCTTTACAGTAGGAAGTATTAGGCAACTTTAATAATAGGTAGATCAAGCAGCCCCACCTATAATCAACAACAAATGCACCTCCCTAGAACAGAGGGCATTTAGATGAGTTGGTATACTACAAAACCAAATCATATTGTTAATTTTTAAAGATTTCTAGTTAATAAAATGCTCAAGACAGTTTTCAAGATGACTACTTTTTTTAAGGCATTTTTTTTTTCTTATGAGAAGGAAAAAAACCACCTTGTCTTTTGAAAACTCTGCTTTTCTTCAGAGCACAAAGAGTGTCTGATTCTTTAGGCTGAACACAAATTTAATGACTGAACAGATCTAATGGAAATAAAGCAGTTTATACCACCTGAAAAACTGTGTCATCATCTTCATTACAAACCCTCAATTCTACAGAGTTTGGACAAAGGTAGGAGAGAAAGTTAATTGTGACACTCCTGTCACATTAAAAGCAAGTTGTATTTGGTTTCAAAATCAAGCACTCTGTTAAACTCTCAAAACAAAACCCTGCAATTAATTACTGCCATCACACAAAACTAGCATGATGCATACGCATATGTAAGAAAGGCAAATCAAAACTGAACAGGCAACACTAGTTTTTAGCATTATTTAACTCTTAAGTGGTTGAATTTACAGCCCTTAGTATTCTTTAAGAGGCAGCAAGATGTATAATTATTTAATTAGCACAGTAAGACACACCATTTGTTAAGTACCAGGAACACACTGCTGATAGCTGAACTGCTCCCAACTGAACCAATGGATTTATGCTGCCATAAACAGCAAGAACAGGGAAAACCTGAACTAAAAAGTTGTTTCAGGTTTATTCTGTTCTATATCTGATCTCTGCACTTAATTAAGAAACGTTATCAGACAGCCACACTGGGACCTATCTCAGTCCTACCAACCAATGTTACAAGGGAACTCTGCAAAGATGCCCCTGATCTCTTTCTGCTCCTCCTGGAATACCAAATACTCCCTTTCCTCCAGTAGCTATTCTCTTTAAAACAGATTCTCATAAAGAGATGAGACTGAGTGTATTTGCTCAGAAAACAAAGTTCTGTTCACCTACAGCCATTATAAAAAGTTGAATGCTCACTTCATGCTGAGAACAAGTACTTTACAGAAATACACCACCAAGAGCAGACAGCACAGAATTGTTGCTGCTCCTGCTCCCCCTTCTTACACTTTTTTTTAGAAAGGCAGCTGAAGTGTAAAAGGCAGTGCTTCTGTGCCAGCACTCCCAGCTGTAGGAAACAAAGGATTTGCAAACCACAGACTGAGCTTTTCTGGCCAAGGCCACTGCAGTGCAAGGTTCATACACTGCTGCTCTGGGCCTCAGTGCAGGGGCTCTGATGAAAACAGCAACACATCGCTTTCCACTGCTTCTCCATCAATTTATGCTCTTCTTCTCCAAGGCAGGCACAAGCCATCCTACTTGCTACTCCCACACTACAGGGTAAGTTACTTCCTTCACTTGCTTCAAACTATTGCCATGATGGTAAAAACATGCAAACACCCTGTGTGTCCCTGGCCATTTGGTTTCCACAGAAGACTCATGGAAATGAAGAGGAAGGACCATGGTGAAAACAGGTGTAGAGAGGTGAACAAGAGTGCTGTCACAGACAGAGAGCTCTGTTTCCTATGTATCCCCAGCTTTAACACCAGAGCAACCAGAAAGAAAACAAAGATGCCAAAGAGTGACTGACAAGGCCAGGTAATAAGAAATGAGAAAAATATAAACCAAGCAATAGTCAAATCCTCTGTAGATCTTCTAATAAAAAACCCCCACCTTTAAATTTGACACAACTTAGATACCAGTATTTGGGTAAGTTTAGGGTGGGAGTTACCACAAAATATTAAAAGATTCATGACTAATATAAACATTTTCATGACTGGTACAACCCTTAAACCAAGCATGCAACATGGAAAAGATAACCAGACTAAAAAAAACCAAACCCAAAGATAATTGCAGATCAGGAATGCTAAATAATTACAATACCTTACACTTCTTGTAACACCACAACAAGGAACAGGAGCAGATAAGCAAAGCATAAAAACCAAATATGCCCCCCATTCAGTTCAAAACAGAGTTAAAGGGGAACATTTAGCTTTCCTTTTACATTACTTTGATCATTTTTGAAAGGACAGACAGACTAGAGATAAGGTTTCTGGGAAAACCAGTTGACTGAAGATTGAAAAAAAAGCTGTTACTTTAATGATGCTGGTGCGTTACTGTACTCTGCTTATGTAGATCTCTTTCCAAATAAAAAATAGATACATTTTGTAACCAGAAAGGTTTTCTGTAAGGGGCTTGTCAAAGCATGAAGTAGGCCAAAGAGCATTTTTAGAGCAAAAAAGCTGTTTGTAGAATTCAGATGACAAAATAACAGGAGCAACAATTTTCAAACAAGCCGAGAGTAAAGATAACTTACAGTATGGTCACTGAGAATCAAAATAGCTCCCCAAGTCTTCGGAACTGCAGCTACAACAGTGTATCTGAAAATGTTACTAATTGCTTTGAACTCTTCATCCTAAGAAACCTCACACAACACTGTAAGCATTAATGTAGCAATCTGTTAACAGAGACGAAATCTTTCACAGACAAGTCTCTTCTAGGTGGGTGTGGCCTCTTCTAAAAACAACAAAAACACCCCCATCCTAACAACAGTCCACCTAGATAAAGGCCACATTACAACCTTCAGATATTTATAAAGCTTTTTTGCAAGCATCAGAAAAGCCTGACAACCATAATTACTTCCCATTGGGAACGCTGCAAGTGTCTTTTCTCTTACAATCTCTTGATACAAGTTTCTAAATTTGGTTAGATCTAAAAAGCTAATTTTAAGTATAAGATATGAGCTTGAATTATTTCATAAGCACATATGTTTGAGTGGTGACAAAGCAAGTTACAGTACTACAGCAGGCTACTATCAGTTTAATAACCTATTGATCAGCTGAACAGAGAACCCTCCTCACTGAGGCCCCCCATTAGAACGATTGCTTTGCTGAGCAAAACGAAAGTAACTCTTCCTTCCCCCTGGTATTAAACAACACACAGACAGGTTTTAGCAAGTAATCTCTTTGGTCCAACCTTTTCTTCCAAGTGAAGAGACTTAAGCCATTGCAAAAGTTTGAGGGTTACACAATGCCACATGGGTCAGTCTTTCGTAAGGCAACTGCAGATTCAAGTTCACTCTTACCATTTTTGACAGCTGAGTTCCTTCTGAGCAGCAACTATCCTAGGCAGGGGACACATGAATCTGAGGGAGAAACCAAGAGCACATGTTCCTTATGCACCCTTTTCCTGCAGTGTTCCAAAAGCTGATACTTCAGCTGTGGTCAGTGGGCTTGCATTGTTCACCCCTGCAATAATGCATTTCCTGGCTCAACCTTACAGTCACACAGCTCCCTTTCCTTGCACCATCATACCACACATGTGCCAGGATTCAGAGACAGTGGAAGTCAATGGCTTCATAAGAATTGCAAATTAAATTTAATTTCCTTTAAAAGTTCAAGTCAAGAACCACATATACTGAAATATTTGTTTCACTATGGATTTAGTTTCCAGCTGAACTTGCACACTACTAAATCAGCATCACCACCTAGCACTGCTTTATGAGATATTCTTGGGCAGGGGTGACAAATCACAAGAACAGAACTAAGCTTTCACTGCAGAAGCTCCATTCTACTTTTAACCATCACAAGTCAACAAAGTTTGACTGCAAACACGTTTAATATGAATACAAAATTCACATAGGATATACATTCTACAGAACGTAACTGAGCTATTACAAGAGATTCTGACAGAACAAAAACAAAGAAGGCTCTGTCAGGCCAAGAATTTAATGAGGAATGATTAAAAAGTTTGATTTACAGTTACATTACAGTTGTGTTAAGCACTGAAAACTTTAAGAATGTCAGCTGAAAGGTGTTTGAACGTACAGTACATAAATCATACAATCCACACCATTGTAAATAACATATTTGAAGTGTTCCATTTTACTTAACGTAACATAAAGCAACGTAACATGTGCAAATGAGGACTCCAATATATTGAATTTAAAATATCTATGATAAAATTGACATATAATTTTACATTTAAGGACTACAGAAATGATGAAGAAATTAAAAATGCGTCCTCCTTTTTACTCCCATTACTGAAGCACGCTTTTCAATTAAACAGAAAAACATACTGGCCCAATTACCTCTCAAAATCATACCTGTCCATGAAGTTTAACTAAAGCTTTAACTTGCTCTAAGTGTACAATGACACAGCATTTACACAGTCTTCTTCCCCTTGTTGGGAACTGACAAACTATTACGTGAAAGGGTTCTTAGATTATGTACACTGGTGGAAAATATTATCTTATAAAAAGGCACATACCTGTGATTTAAGGCTAGTACGGTATTTGTTTCATAGACAAAGAAACATTTTAAATGAAATTAGTACATTTCATGGTTGGCCTCACTCAGCAAACCACTTGGTGCAAAGCAAAAACGTGTGCTCAGAAGCCTCAGACTGACAGTGATTCTTGCTTTAGTGTTTTTTGTTTGTCTTTTTAACCCTTTGATGGAAAGGTACATCTTTTAAAAAGGCATTTGCTGCAATTCCACTTGTCATTGAGCCATCTGCTACTGTTGCCTTATATGCAGATATCACATATAGGCCTTATATTATTCATCTGCAAAATACTCTTTTAATTTTCTCCTTTTTTAAAAGTCATATGAAAATTATTAAAGATGTTTGCTATATTCATCTATAAAATACCAGATGTTGGTACAAATCATGTAAACCTCCATTTGGAAATATTTTGACTAGCCACCAAAATGACCAGAAATCACAAGCATTATTTGTCAGTGCAAATCTATAATAGTTTTGTTTCCCCTCCCTCTTTCCCTCCCCCATCCCAGTTACAGAAATAACCACCAACCTTTACATACAAAAGGAGTGCTCTATATTTGAAATTACAGAAATTACATTTGGTTACCTTAAAGTCACCCACTTTCCTATCAAATTCACTTTTATAGTATTATAAAAGGGGAAAAAATTTAAAGCTGTCCGTTCAAGAATCACTTCAACAGTCCTTCAACCCCAACCCTTAATTATTCTCAAATTGAAAGATTTTTAGGTTAACATTGGGTCCTCTTCTATGATCTGATTACTGTTCTTCAAGCCAGGACGGGGCATCTGCTCCAGGAGTTTTCAATTTGATGTGGAACTGTTTAAGTGTCTGTTCAAGCTGCTTTTGATTGCCAGCAAAGTACGCCGCAATGGCATTGTGGAACAGAACAAGCTGATTGTGCAATACCTTCACCTGCAGGCAAGGAGAGAGACATTAAGAGGAGGAGGCTGATGTTAACATCACCAGAGGTCACTTATAAAGAAATAGGTGTATTTGAGATACTCAGACTTCCTATAGATTTCTTTAATAAAAGCTTAAAAATACAGATATGAAATGCAAATACAAAATTCTTTAACACTGAAGTGATTTAGAGTTTTCATAAAGTATGTTTTAACAGTCAATACCAACTCAGCACGCACAGAGCAAACACAATTCACTAAACAGCATAATGTTATCAAATATCAAACACTTGATTACAAGTACTTGATGCCTTGAAATTAGATGCCAAACCTCTAAGATACGTGCCTGCAGGCCAAATGGACCTCCCTGAAACAGTACAGACAAGGGCATTATCTGAGTACACAGTTCATGCGTTTGCCCCCCTTGCAGAGAGTTGCTGCTTTCCAGCTCATGTATACCTAAGTCTAATTTAACTGATGTCCTTCTCCCAGCGATATTTCTTGCCCATCTCCTGTAACGCGGGGTTATTTACAGCACTTTGTCAATATCCTGACTCTAACATTTGTGCAAAGCAGTCATGAAACACACCTGTCATAGCAGCCCCCAAAACCTGGGGAGAAGAGCACAAGGGCAGCTGGAGTTTTTCTCTTCCAGCCTAGCCTGTGATAACGAGCTGCAGCCTGAGTGATGACGTCAAAGCTAAGCACATATTACATTTCCATCCTAGCACTCCAGGAAACCTGAAGTTGTGGATGGACAGCAGAATGCTGAAAAGGCATCTGTCCAGTTTCTCCTGCAGCCAAAACCTGTCCTTTTTGTTCCTGAGTGTACTCTCAGCCCAGCACTACCTTACTCTTGTGTCAGACCCCACATCCCCATGGTGGTGGCCCTGTACCTGTTTCCAGCCTGGGTGTTGAGCCCAGCAGCAGGTAGCCAATACAGAAGGGAACAGAGGAACAAGGTGGCTGACTGAGCCTCAAGAGAAGAGGTGGGAGGTAACAGATTTACCTTTCTCTACTCAAAGTTTAGATCACTGCCTCACCTCTCAGCACAATCCACAAGAGATAGTCTACTTCTGTCATGCTGGGCATCAAAACTGTCCTTGGGCCAGGTTTGGCCTATGCCAACCAGGGGCCATGCCTGTTTTAACAGGTTATTTGTTATTGGCTACTGTGCTTCTCTGAAATGCATCCAACTCAATACAGAAGCACCTTATGGTCTTCATTTAACAAAACATCTCAAATTAACACCCCCCACCATTATATCTGACATGCTATGACAACCTAAGGAGTGCAACATTTACTCAGAAATATAATAAATATATTTTAAAAAATACCTTGAGAAAAAAGGGCTGAGCATGTGTGTATGTATCCACGCAGGAATATACAAAAATTCTAACACAAAGTTAAAATTTCTGATTATATAACTTTTTTTTCTAACTGAATAGTAGATGCATTTCAAAAATTAAGTAATAACCTCTTCTTTACTGGCCCAAATTTTCATCTAAGTTGCTCTGACAATTTGAAAATTGGTACCCCTATGTTTTCTCCTTATGTTTCCCTTAATAATTCAGGCTAATTTATGCAAATACATGCCAAAGAATAGGCTTTTTGCCTCATTAACAGTGTAAAACGATATGTTATTCCACCAAAAGGCTCTCCAAGAAAATACATGAGAGGTGTGAACGGTTAGAAAGGAATTCCCCATCATACCCTGAGATGATTTTTTTTCATTTACAATAGAATTTATCACATACAGACATTTTAACATCTAGAAGAGACAGGATTTAGCTAACTACACTTGTTCAAACATAGTTCAAACTCTTTTTTGAGTCATAAAAGATGGCTTCTTCAGTTTGCGTGGGCAGACAGGTATATAAATACATGGATTTTTCATCTATAAAAATGTTCATTCCCAAAATATTACACTTTACAAGTGGAAAATGTCACAATAACATGAAGGGTTTGCTTTTAAAATTTAGATAGCACAGTGCTTTTCTTGAGCAGATTCTTTCATCATTGACATGCAAGACTTCATGCAATCCAAGCCAGGAATTCTACAGAGAAGTACACTCACTGTTATACCATATTATTAAAATGCTACAAGAGTTTTACTCATAGAGTTTATAGGAACTCAAATAAAACAGGGTTAACGAACTTCCCCTCCCAGCCCAAGTTCATCAGTCTGAGACTAAATTTGGTACTTTGTTAGGGTAGCTTTTAAGAAGCTTTTATAAGCCTTCTGTGAACTGCCCCAAAATCTTCTGATAATTAAAAAAATTCAGTTAAGCCTAGGCTCAAGTATATGAGTGCGCACACACACACACACACACACACACACACACACACACACACACACGCACACAGGAATTAACAGCGTAGAGGCTGACAGTCTGGACTGAAAAAATATGGTTTGTTTTGGAGGGATTTTTTGAACTACCAGAGCTACCTCACTGTATGAGGTTCTGTCCCCTAGATCATTGTGGTATAAATTTTGTGATTGTTATCAAAGTGGTTGCAGAGGTTCAAGGTGTTACAACTTCTGCTCTCCTCCTTCAGAAGCTGATTGCTAAGTGAATCCCGAAAGTGATGGTGGGATCTTCTTTTCCATAGCTTCACTCAAGTAACTTTAAGATAAAGTTGTTCTAGAAAAATACCACCTAAACTATCTGATGCTGTACAAAGAAGCTCTACCATGAAGCAGCAGCCAGCAAAGAGAAAAAAGCTGCAAGACCTCAAAACACCTGATGTCCACAGCAAAACCACCTGCAACCACAGCTAAGGACTGGACACCAAGTATTCACTTAAAACCAAGTTCAAATTTACCCACTTTTCCCATGAAAGAATCTCACTCCAACTTGGGGAATGAGAAAGTATCTTACCCACTCCCATATCCAGTCACTGATTCCAACTTCCACACTGTATTTTACCTCAGCCCTCTATTGGCAAAACATTAATGCAGATAAGCAGTCAGTTGGATCAGGGAACAGATCTACATTAAAATTAAGCAGACAACAACATATCTTCTTTAACCTGGATCAGTTCCCCAATCTGATTCTCTACACAGCTGCAAAAACACTTTTACAAACACCAAAGAGAAGGCAATGGGGGGAAGAGGGGGGGATGAAGGGATCACTTTTTTCTTGCAGCAAAGCCTTGAAATGATTGTCAGATTACAGCACTAAAAGCCAACTCTTGATCACCAAGCTGTGGCACTGATTCCAGGAAAGGAGTGTTTGAAGATTTACCTTTCAATCGAAGAATGCTAATGGTATGCTGCTAAAACACAGCTAAAATACAGGTTCCACTGTATGACTAACATAACTGTCAAAAAGCCATCGTGCCTTACAGTTGAACAACAGTTACAATCTTTGTTCCTTGTTAATTAACTATATATACACCTATTTGTTCTTAATTATAAGCAGAGTGAGCACTCCATAATACAATTGGCAAACATATCTCAAAACAAAACAGAACTTTGTGGATAAGCATAAAAACCAGACACGTCCTACACAGGAGTCTTAAGTGTCATACACAGAAGATACTTTTGACTTTTCACATGGATGCTCTTAACATTTCAGTTCCTTTTAAATATTGTCCTCTTTCTCATCCTCCCTCTGAACATTGTATTTTCTGTGGCACAGTAAGTGCATATTTCTTTACACCCTCCTCATTCAGCCTGTCTCAGCCATCTCAACAACCAAAAAGACAACACCCCTTCGAGTCTTTCTGTGAGTCTGTGCTTCCTCATAACCATCATAATCCTTTCTCATAGATATCTTAATTTTAAGGTACTTAGTCTAAACAGTTTCATCATCTGGGTCTCCACTGGATTGCAGACTACTTTCATTTGTAGAAGCAAGCATTTAAGACTGAAACCCCTGAAGTGCAACTCAAAGAAGTGCAGTCAATTTTTTCCTCTACACAGAATGCTATTTGACATTTCTCAAGTGCATCCAAGTGTAACAGGCTTTTTTTCTCAAAACGACAGCACCTTCTAAAACTGTTTTCAGAAATGACAGAAATCTTTCGGCTAAGAACAGGCCATCATCTTTATTTTAAAAAATTATCTATTTCTAAGATACAGATTCTGAATGCAACTATTCATATAGTCATTAGCAAATGCTACAAACGTCTACAGAACTCTACCAGCTGCGGATAGCACCAATAAAACTTTGTATCAACATTACGAAAAATGAGTTCTAACTTCAAGATCAAATGCTGTAATAAAAGTCAACAGAAATCTTGTGTATCTTGGTTTTACAGACAGAAACTTGCAATTCCAGCTTTACTGTAATGAAGCTTTCTGAACCTTTGAGGCCTTTTAATTGAAATATTAGCATAGAGAACAGGCACAAAGAGACTGCAACCATGTGATGCCTTTTCCCCATATAGGGAAAAGCCAGAGAGTGCCATCTAGATTATGGGTTCTTTGGTGACATTTGCAGCAACACAGATCAACTGGAGCCCACCAGCCAGTTAAACTGGCTTTAGAGGTTCTTTGCAGCACCATTTACTAGGAGCACACTGCTGATAGCTGAACTGCTCCCAACTGAACCAATGGATTTATGCTGCCATAAACAGCAAGAACAGGGAAAACCTGAACTAAAAAGTTGTTTCAGGTTTATTCTGTTCTATATCTGATCTCTGCACTTAATTAAGAAACGTTATCACACAGCCACACTGGGACCTATCTCAGTCCTACCAACCAATGTTACAAGGGAACTCTGCAAAGATGCCCCTGATCTCTCTTTCTGCTCCTCCTGGAATACCAAATACTCCCTTTCCTCCAGTAGCTATTCTCTTTAAAACAGATTCTCATAAAGAGATGAGACTGAGTGTATTTGCTCAGAAAACAAAGTTCTGTTCACCTACAGCCATTATAAAAAGTTGAATGCTCACTTCATGCTGAGAACAAGTACTTTACAGAAATACACCACCAAGAGCAGACAGCACAGAATTGTTGCTGCTCCTGCTCCCCCTTCTTACACTTTTTTTTTAGAAAGGCAGCTGAAGTGTAAAAGGCAGTGCTTCTGTGCCAGCACTCCCAGCTGTAGGAAACAAAGGATTTGCAAACCACAGACTGAGCTTTTCTGGCCAAGGCCACTGCAGTGCAAGGTTCATACACTGCTGCTCTGGGCCTCAGTGCAGGGGCTCTGATGAAAACAGCAACACATCGCTTTCCACTGCTTCTCCATCAATTTATGCTCTTCTTCTTCAAGGCAGGCACAAGCCATCCTACTTGCTACTCCCACACTACAGGGTAAGTTAACTTCCTTCACTTGCTTCAACTATTGCCATGATGACAAAATACACGCTTACACAAAAAATAGAAAAAAATAAAGTAAAGCTTACCTCAGAAAAGCTCTTAGCAGATAATTATATTTAAGCCAGTATTTAAGTGCAAAGGAAGTCTTTTCTATAGCTCATTTGAGAACAAAATTACATACACCCTTTAGTAAATATTTTTACATCTCTGGTGTCAAAACTGAGAAATGTGAACCACTGATAAAAAGGCTTAAGCATGTGAGATTCCCTGCTGCATTAATCTAAAAGGCAGGAAGGAAAAAACAATCTCTTTCAGAAACAATTTGTAGGCTGTGACTGCTAACAGGATGCTTGCTCTAATTCAAGACTGTCACTGGGAAGACAACTTCTTCAGTGTTCCCTAAACTATCTAATTTAGTTTTAAAAAATTATGGAAACTTGTTTTGTACAAGATGGAAATAAAATGCTTTTGCTCTGAAGCCTTATTATACATATAAACATAAATTGATCAGTGTGTTATAAAGGAAACCACAAGGAAGAAGGGTAAGTCCTATGTTAAACTAATCTGAACTAAAGCATCAGAATTCCTGTACAGAGATGAGCTGGAAGGATCAAACAATTTTAACAGAAGTACATTGCAGTGGCAGCAAAGAATTTACTAAAAGATGAAACCAAAGGCGGGGAGAGTGGGAAGACACCCCCAGCATACCTGTTTTCAACTTAGCATAGTTTTAAAACTTAGTTCTTAGGAGCATTTTCTAATTTAAGAATCAGTATCAGCATTTAGATTAGACTTGAGCTTCTTCAAGAAAATTAATTTCACTATGGATTTTTTCAATCCTTTTTCTTCCAATATTTTCAGCAAGAACCAGAAATAAAGACAGGCCAACACCAGTTTTTTAGTCACCTGACCATCTGATCCATCACAAAGCCAACTTTTGATGGCTATGTGATTCCAGACCAGGGAGTCCTAATGCAGATGCCTTTTTGAAGGAACAGTGCTCAGGAGCTATATTTTAAGCATATATTGTTTTGGAAACCAAAAAGTTTGCTTATTTTCTCGACCTTTTTCCTCTTATCATCTGTTGATGGTTCACATTTCTTCCCTGACCTCCACCTTTATTCTAAGAAGTGGATGCAACTGCATATGTGATAATATATTCAAGAATGCAAAGTAATAATCCGTTTTAATAGGTTTAGCTTGTCTCCATGATTTTTCCCTTAAAGTTTCCTCCTTCCATGCAAGGAGCATGGTTTGCTATTGTTGTCATCTGGGGCCAGTCACGTATTCTTTGACAGGCTACTGTTACCTGTGTTTAAATTTTTAAAATAAATTAATCAACCCATACTGAAAATGTTAATCCACTTAGAGACCTGGATAAACTGACAACTATCTCCTATCTATGTTTTCCTCACATTTTCCTCCCTCTGAAGACATGGGAAATATAGCCACACATGGTTATAACTATCTCCCTTACCATGAGTAGGAACAAAAATCAGATCTTGAAAGACCATACTTTTTACACCTAATTAGAGACAATTTAAAAGGACTTAATTATCAAAGAACAGTTTAAAAGTGTGTTTTGTATGGCAGTTTTATTTTTGCCTGGTAGAATAAGAAGGGTAAGAACCCCATCATTAAGAGGGTATGGATGAAATGGTAGGGTTGAAATAAACATTTATGGAAAAAAACCCCAACAGTGAACAGTTCAGGAGTCCTGTTTTAAATTAAGAACCTATAAGGGCATTAATCACAAAAAGTAGTACTTCTCAGTTCAAATTACTAAAGAAAGCTTAATTTTGAAGAAGCTTCTTCATAGTTCTCTTGCTTTCTTTGTGCATAACCTCCATGACAATGTTGTCACACATGCGTATTACTTTGAATATTAAATCAGTAATTATGTGACTCATGAAACCATTAATTGTGGTAAACTGGAAAAGTAATGCTTTTGCAAACTTGAAACCTCCTGTATCAACAAGAAACTTACTGCCACAATGCTTGTCATTTGCAGCTGGAGCAGTTTGCTTAGGACCTTCTAAAGCTGCCTGCTCTAAAAGCATGTCCTCCAGTGATACAGCAAGAACTCAGAAAATTCAGCTTATTTTCTTTGCTTGCTCTACTTTTAAATGAATATATATTTCAAGATGTAACAACTCAAAATATTTCTAGAAAGCAGTAACTTCTAGAACAAAACTCCTAAATGTAACATGAGAATTAGTAGTTTACCTTATTTTCTTCCAAAAATTTCAATTTGATAGATACGTCATTACGCATTTTGTCATATTTCTCTTTATGCACTTGAAACAGTTGCTGTGATTGTTCAATCTTTGGCAGAGTGTTTGCATCACGAGGGCCAAGATTCAGCTCTTCCAGGTCAGTTCGATAAGCATCGTATTCAATCCTGAGAAGAAAGAGGAGAAGGGAAAAAAAAAACCATCTAAGGGCAGTGCCTCCAAATTGACCTCATATACAAGGCCAAGTACAACAGAAGATGAACATAACAGTTAAGAACAGAAAAAAAATAAAAAAGCTAGGCAAGTGTTTTTTCTCCCTCCTCCTATTTATCAAGCAAACCCACCCTGAAGCACACTGTATAAAACTGCCTCAACCAGCACCCTCTCTTTTCTGTTCCTGTCCTGGCCACGTGCTCTCAGCCCTCTGTTTTGTACAGGCTTCAACAGTCAGAGCTTTCCCTGGGACATCTCAACCTACTAACCCAGAAAAAGGTAGCAAATATTTTTCAGGTCATTCTTCTGCTGTTGAATCAGTTCACTGAAGAGTTTGTGTTGAGAGCAAGAGGCACGCCAAGAGCATGACACCCCCTTTAAGCACATGTTTGAGGAACAGGTTGCTTACACCAAACTCTGACCTAAAGCATTTTCAGCATGCTCCAGGCTTCTCCATATGCATTACTGGACATCTCGTAGCTCTTCCACAAATACTTTTTTGAGAATTTGTCTGTCCTATGGAAAAACAGACTGCAAAAACGTGGTGCAGCCCTGCCCAAAGAATTACTCTTCCTTCCATACTTTCTTGCAGTTGTCAAATAATGGAACCTAGCACATCCACCAATTTTAATGGGACAAACCACACAATTTCTGACCTTTAAAATGTGCTTTGTCACAGACATTTCTTAAAGTGGAAACAAATCAGGACTAAAAACTGGTTATAAAACACAATTTTCAATCGATGTAACTGCTCAAAAATAAAATACAACCTTTTCAGAGGTAAAAGGAGAAATATTCACAGGGCTCTTCCTGATTCTCATTGTCACTATGATTGAGAATTTATACGTAATTTATGGCCTAATTTCAAAAAGGAAACTACAAAACTAATAGAGAGCTGATAGAAGAGGGGAATAGATGAATGCTAAAGTGCAACTAGGGACAGGAAAGAAGAGGCACAGAAATAAATGCAACCTATTTTCATAGTGCAAAATGATGAACTGGCCCTGTCAGTGAAGAACTTTTGTAATTTATCTGCCTAATTAAAATGGCAAAATATTTGATTTCTTTAGTGAACAGAAAGAGAAAGCAACGAAGGTATTTCAGGAGGGAAGAACCATATATTGAAAATGACTGACAAAAACAACTGCAGCAAATGTATTTTGCATAAATTTTCAAGGGGATCCCTGGAAAACATATGAACCAATTCTTTTCTTTTTTTAAAGCATGTCAAAAATAAAGCAATACCTTATCTACACATTAATTCTGCCTTTCATGCCTTTGAAACTTTACCTAAACATCAAAACAATAACTTACTATTTTGCTTAAAAATAAGCACTAGAACAGAACAATTAAAAAAGAGAGGGAAAGAACTTCAGAACTCAAGCAGTTTGCAATTTCTGACCTAAAAAAATCCCCAAAATCACAAAATATTATATGCATAAATTACATCCTTTGTCAAATGAAAAGAAATGTACTTTATTCTGGTAAGTGAAAGAAAGTCAGAATGGAACCACTCATCTGAAATAACTACAAGACCCTAGCAGAAAAAGGAACCCAGTCTTAGAGTGCTATGCCACATCTAAAAGCAACCTTCTCCAGGGTAAGAAAGCCATTATTCACTCACTGAGAAATTGGTTTAATTTTCCCCTTTCTGACCAAGCCTGCAACTTCTGCCTAAAAACTGAAGTGTGAATTGCAGGCATTGTTCATCAACAGAGGCACAAGACTAAACGTCTTTCAGTCAAAGAGATTATTTTACCTATTGCAGTGCAGCTGGATAGAAGGGTTAATCTTCCACTGTCACGCTAGAAAGCCACCTTAATCTAGCATGTGGGAAAAACCAGCTATAATTACTCCTACAGCTAACAAGTAAAATTCAGTCTACAAGGGAACTCTTGAAGATCTGTGCAATCTGTTACAGTTAAACGGAAACCCTCCTTAGATGAGAGTTGTGTTAGGAGGTTTTTATCGGACAGGTTGGTCACTCAAATACACGGCCTAAGCTGCTACAGAGTCTGCTTCCCGAGGATTAATTCATAACAAAAAGAACCAGACACAGGATAGCTACCTGGCACTTTCATACTGTTTCACAGTCAACAACGTATCCTCGATTGTTTTATTCACCAACGTATTCACACTGGCGATAAAAAAGTTAATAGCTCCGAGAAGTGTTTCTCCATTTTTAGCTAGAAGTTTCTGCGTATCTGCATTGTAGCCAAACTCCTCCTATAAACAAAGAACAGAGAAAACAAAGCTGTAGATTAATTGAAAACATAACAATCATCAGCAACTATATAAAAAAATGCAAACACAGATGTAGCAGTTCTTTCACTTCTGTTTGGGTATGATTATGATTAAACCAATACAACTTCGATACCATATTCAGTTCACAGTTCTAATGAAATCTCTCCAACATCAGTAAAACATGGTTTACGATTTTGTTACCACACATGATGTTAAATCTTATTTTATAATGTGATTTTTCTGCACTCTGATATCTTGAATGTTACTTTAAAGTAAGTGCTAATGCAATCGTCACATTGTCATTCAGCAGGGTTTTAATCCAGCATCTCTCGTGGTTGACTAGGTAATGCTTTAATATGAACAGAGACACCGTTACATTAAGTACAGTAATGTAACTAAATGCACAAGGGCACACAGCATTAATTAGCTATTAAGTTTTATTCTTACATTCTGGAAAGGAGCACTGCAAAAAATCCCCAACATCTATCACGGTTTAATAGGCTGTAAATAATTGAAGAGCAGAGCATTATAATGAAGAGCAAATAAAAATTTTAATGTAGCTCATCCATAAATTTCAAAGGGGCAAGGGCAAAATTATTTCCAAGGCATTTTAGTCACATTTAGATATATGTTTGTCCATGTCTCTTTGTTAACAGCAGTGTACGCTGACCAAGACTGCAAGACTTTCCTAATGCACTGATGCCAAATGAATCCAATTATTGTATCTATGTCATCCATATGGCATCTCCGTATTCTGCAGATGGGAGTTCTCACAAAAGAGTACAATCTCTGGTTGGAATGACTGTAAAACACACTAGGTTCATATTTGGAACTTGGGTCTTTTTAGGCTTGCACACTGCCAACAACTGACTCAGAAGTGCTGTATTCTCCCAGTCTCCTTTCATCTGTCTAGAAAATGAGCACCAGAGCCAAATGATATTTCATGTTAACAAGTTCATGACAGTAGGGGTAATCGGCAATGGTAAGAGAAGAATCCTCTAGAAAAGAAGGTGCAGTGGAGGTGAGCAACTGAAAGAGAGGAATAAAGGAAGAGAACTTAGGGCACAGTTTTCATGAGCTAAGCCCTGTAAACCTTGCTAAAGATCTGTCATATTTGCTTTGTACAGCTGCTTGGGCAGCAAAAGCAGTTGGCTAAATTGCTACAGATTTTGCTGGAAAAAAACAAAACAAGTATTTTCCAGCTGGCTTTGCTTTAACATCGCCAGCTACACAGCTAACAAAAGTGCTAGCACAGAGAAGAAATAGCAGCATGCTGGCAGAGACAATAGCAGTAGGACTGCCCCTTGCAGCAGCTTAGTCCCATCTCTTTTTCCTCCTGCAGGCAAGACTGCAGTTAGTTTTCCAGCTGGTCCTCTCACTCAGATCATCCCAGACCCAAATGAACAACACTACCACTACAAAGAGGGAGCTAAGAAGGATGGAACTGCAGTGGCCTGCAGTACTAAGGAACACGCTCACCAACAACCATGTCCTTCCAATGGCTCATAGTTTCATACAAACTTTTCAGTTTTGTCTGTGACCTCTGCAGATACCTCTTATGAAACACACAAGAAATCCTTTCTGTATTGAGAGTCTACACTCAGTTTATACCCTATGCTCAGGTCAATTAAAATTGAGATTCAGCTGCCTATATAATTAGAGGCACATGAGCCTGGAACCAGGAGTTATCTTTGTATCCAAAAGAGAAACAGCAACCCATTCACATTAAGTCATACCTCACCAGATACCACATTAAAATTTTGTTTTGTTATCATGTATAAAAGAAGAAGTATTACCTTGAGACTTGGGGGTTTTTTAAATTTTATTTAAGCTTATATACTGTTATCACATTAAAGACTAACTGTTCAGAAATTTTACTTTTAGTCCCGCACAAGTTTTAGAGGCAACAATCCAAACATCCAAAAGTAGGCTAGGCTACACATGATAATACATTACAGATTAAACAGAGGGAAAACACAAAGAGGAAAGAGACAAACACCAGGAAAGTCTCCAAGAGGCAAAGGTTAGATAACTTTTATTACAGCAGCAGAAACCTTTATTTGATTTTCATCAACAGCCCCATTCAATAATCTACACGAGATGAATGACGGAAACAAATTCCAAGACCAATACAAGTCGTTGAAAGAACCTGGAAGATCAGTATTCCCATTAGAAGTTACAAGCTAATCATGGGAAAAAACCCAAGATTCATTAAACGAGCATGATGCCAGATTCCATCCAAGTTTTGGAAGAAACATCCAGCTTCAGCACATACTTCATAACAATCACTAAGTTCTGCCACAAACCACATGCCCACATTTGTGTCAAGAATAAACTGATTATCAAAAGCTTCTTTTAGCAGATAATTTAATTTCTTAGCTGCTAGAAGTACTCTACATTCACAGATTTTCATCTGTCAGACTAATATTAAAAATTCCTTCACATCAGTGTAGGAGTTTTAAATTTTTTCAGCTAGCCATCATTTAAGGTTCATCTGTGCAAGCATGAACTCCACCTACTCCCTTAAAACTCAATGGGAAAAGAGAATTATAAAAAGACAGATGTTTTTAAAATCACAAAGATAATTCAAGCTGTTTCAGCAGCTATGTTTTAGGGAATCATTAAGCCATTTAACATTGGTTTTCCAAAGGATCAAATTGTTTTAACTTTGCAAATACAGAACAAGCAATGTGGAAGCAAGTCAGCTACTATACTCTGTAAGCAACATCCACCTTCTCTCTCTTTACAGCAAACAGCTTTACTACTGGAAACAGAAAGTGCCAGTGCTACATAAACTTCTAAACCATGGAATCGTAACAACCCAGATGTCTCAAGATTGCCTCTCTTGCTCAGCAACTCCAGGCAACCTAAGAACACAGATTAGTCTTATTAGGACTAAGTAGGAAAATTCTGATTAAAAAAGGACTTTTGAGATCAAATCTCAGTGCTTAAATGTGCTACAGAAAAATAATTTACTCACATTCGATGTGCACAAGTGAAGTAATGTGCCCTAATCTACTTACTCCCAGGCACATTCTCCAAAGACATCTTGTAATTGAAATGACGTAACACCCTGGAACACTTTGATGACATTTCATTAGAAGCAAACTTAATAGTAAAATGCATCTTCGCCACAAAGCATAACTGTCAGTTCTTGAGTTCAACCATCAACTAGAGGCTAACATTTAAGAAACAATAAAGAACTACAGTAATTTCAATAATTTCCTATAGCTTTTAGTGAATTACATAAGCTTTCAACACAAAGAGCATGTAATAAATTGTTAACTACAATGTTCCTAAGAGTAGCTGCTAACTAGTAGATACCCTGCACGAGTCAATTAGGCTTATCTTCATCTCTGCCACTATATGTTTTCATAAACACTATAAAAGTCTTACATGAAGTTCCAATGATTTCAAACTCAGGTCAGCAAATGCATCTCCAAGTTGCCTTTGGGTATGTACCATCTGGAAGAGCTGCGTGGACAGTGTCTGTGCCAGTCTCAAGATATTTTCATATTTTTTTTTGTTATCTCTCAATATATCTATCTGAGCTTCTAGTTCCAGGTCTACTGTTCTTGAGCCACGACCCAGTTTTTCAGAGATGATCTGACGTGTACACTGCAGAAAAAAAATTAAATTATAAAGAATCAAGTATATTCAAGACAACACAGCATACACCCATTTTCAGCTTCAAGGGACATATAATTACACACAATTCTTTCACAACCACCCCTCCCAATATAAGTTTGCACAACAAACTGAAAAAACAACACAGTCTTTAGAAGTTTATCAGGACTCAGCAAGAACAGTTGGACAAGTCTCAACTCCTACTAAGATGAATATTCAAGTTAGCAAATCAAGAGCATAACTAATTGTTTCTCAAGTAAAAGAACACTTATCTCTTTATAGGTTTGGTGAATCTCATTAAGTTAAAAGAATCATTTTAGCCCACTGCATTTAAGTCAGTTAATAGGAGCATTACTATTCTGCATAAAAATGTCTAGTTAGTAATCTTCTGGGCTTTGTCTACCAATCATCCAATTCCAGAACATCCATGTTACATTTTCCAAAAACGTTCTTTTAGGGGGCAAGTAAGAAGGTTTTCAGCATGTTTTTTTAAATCTCACTAGGAAATTGGGAGCTCCTACTGAGAAATATGCACAAGTATTAAAATGTACTTATTATTTACACATCTATAAAATGGAGATGATTGACTCAGAATGACTATTTCTTTTCTGTCATAAGTCAAATTCTTAGAAGATTTGCAGTTCATTAACACACTGAGCAGGAAATGTGCTCTTACAGGGCTGTAGACACTTTCACCCAGCCTATGGCTGTGACAGAGCAGGCTGCTACCACATTCCACTGATCTGTGACACCTTCTCTGCCAGCGATTAGAGCCCAGCTTGGCAGTGAGCCTCCCAAGATGCACATTGGGATTCCCCTTGACTGAGACACAGGAGAAGCCATTTGCAAAGCAGATGTGTAGCAAAGCTATACAATTTCTCTATGGAAAGCAGAATTATTTATTGCTGTAGTAAGTTACTTGAAGTTAATCTGTGGTCCCAAGGGGTGAAGGGATAACCGACAGACATGTGAAAAATTACTGCTAGAAACAAAAGTTACAAGGAAATTAAGCTAGTAGTCAAGGCCACAACTACTCTGAAAGGACTTAACCCAAGCATAAAGCCGCTATTTTTATCTTTTTTGTGAAATAATGCCCAAGCTTATCTTATAATATACTCTCCAAATACACTACAGCACTGGATTTCCCAATTCAAGGACTCCCCAAATACACTACAGAACTGGATTTCCCAGGGTTTCCCAATTCAAGAACTTGAGTTTAATCCTGTCTTCACTCGTGTCCAAAGGAGATGTACATTCAACCTGCTGGAACTTCCATGTCCTTTCTGAATGATAAACACAGGAAAGAGTCAAGAATATCAAGGAGAACAAGCTGGTCATGACCCATAAGGTTTAGGTCAGAAGGTACAGACTATTTGAGCTACTTCGTTGGATTCAAGTAATTCACAAGAAAAAGCACAGCTAGTCTAGGTGACATTTGTCTGTCAAGTATCAGAAATTTGGGCAAGCATAACAAATCACAACCTAGAATATTACTTTACTACCAAACTCTCCAACAGAAACTGCAAAATACAGCTTAGCAATGAGTGTGCTCAGAGCATAAATAAGTCTTTTATTAGGAACTATGGAAGTGACGGTCAAATTTTGGCTACTTTCCACAAGAGCTGATGCACACTCACACAAATCCCCATGGAAATGCAAAAGAAAAATCTGAATCATGGAAAGCAAAATTTTTGAAAGCAAGAATAAATTACTAACGAAGGAATTATTTTCAGCCAAGGGGTATCTGCTTCAGAGGTTAAAGCAAAACACCCAAAAAAGCCCAGCAGTGACAAGTGAGGAAAACCCAGTAACCAGAAAGACTTACATTGCATACTTTGTTAAACTCAGATGTAGCAAAAGATAAAGAAGATGCCCCAATCTACTTTGATTTACTCCAGTTTTATGTGGACTCGTACAAGCACACAAGTTGCTCTGTATTCTCACTAACAAACAAAGAAAATTCCATTCATTAATTCCATCGTGCTTTGTTCTAAGAGTATCTATAGAGGAAACTGTCATGAATAAGACCACGCTACTCAAAAAGAAGTCACCCAATGCAAAGCTTAAGAAAAACAACTCCAAGAAGAAAAGTTACCAAAATACATTTAAGAGAAATATATTTTAAATTGCTTATGTTAAAGACGAACAGAGGCATTACTGGACATGTCTCAGAAATAAATGTTCCACTAGTAGCCCAGTGCTAAGAGAGATTTCTAAAACAGGTTTGCTTTGTTTTTCCCCTCAAAGTTTAAGAAGTTGTATGAAAAACAAAAAGATGAGCTTGTTAGAATTGCTGAAAGTCAAGAAAAGTAATGACTTTCTAGTGCCAAAATGTTTTTGCTAGACTGAAAACCTCTTTCTCATCCAAAGGGGAAGGCAGAGGCTGAACAAAGAACAGAAAAAGATCTTGTCGCTAGACTATGAAAAGAAGGGCAATTTCTTATCACACTAACTCACTAACTAGGGAGCATATGACTGGCAAACGTGAAGGGGGATGGTAGTTGCAAAGGCATTCACAGATGGGAATGACTTCTGAACATATCCAATAATTTAGATTTCTCAACCCCTGATACAGACACCATGGCATGGGAACTACTCATGGCAGATTCCTAAAGAACTTCCTAACAACAAATTTCACCACTAACTCCACTTGTAGATTAACGTCTGGTACATTGATATCAGGGATTTTAAGATCAGAGAGATTCAAGTGCTGACCATTTACTCCTGCCCTTTATTTCTGCATCTCCTAACCTATGAACAGTTAGCTATTATGAGGTAAGGACACTTCTTCTCATGATCTTTCTGATGGGAACCAAAGCAAGCCAGCCAAACACTGTCCTTAACCACATTAAGTATGCTTTTTGTACGTAGCCTACTACACAAATGTATGGCATCTCCAGGTACATTTGCATAATATCAACTCAAAATTAACCTGTAACTTCTCTGAAAGATCTTATACCTCAAAAAAAGAGCGTACAAGAAGTCAATATGGAATTCTAGAATGATCATAACTGACATAGCTTCTTAGGCACGATTGGGAATAGGTAAAAGAAAACATTCATTTAGTTTTCTGAAAATGCTAGTCTTTGTTTGCTATGTCATAATTGCTGTGATTCTGGATTTCAAGAAGGGTGAGGCTTAAGCCATGAAAGAAATCTAAAAATCTGGACTTAGCAGAGACTACAGCCAAAGAAATAATCTCCTAAAAAGGATCCAAGACCCCTTTGCCCAACATTTTTCACTAGTCTTCTGTCTGCTGGTTCATGTCAGTGAGTTTGAGACATTGTGAGTTTTTTTTGTTTTGTTTTCTAAATCAAGGTACCAAAAATACAAAATAAAGTCAAGTCCTGTCCTATTTAGTTGTGGTATAGCAGATTTGATCCCAAGAGCCAATATTTTAAAGAGACAAGAGAATTTTGAAGAACAGCTTCAGCTGAATAGCATGTATTCTGACTGGACCACAGCGCACTGTCAGAGTAGCTGACAGAATCACAGAATGGATCAGATTGGAAAGGACCACAGTGTGTCATCTAGTTCAACATCTCTGCTCAAGCAGGGCCATCCCAGAGCACATGGCACAGGATTGTGTCCAGAGGGTTCTTGAATATCTCCAGAGAGGGAGACTCCACAACCTCTCAGGATCATCCATTCCAGTCACGGTCACCTGCACAGTTAAGAAGTTCTTCCTCATGTTCAGGTGGAACTTTCTGTGCATCAGTGTCTGCCCATTGCCTCTTGTCCTGTTGCTTGGCACCACTGAGCAGAGCCCGGCTCCATGCTCTTGGCACCCTCCCTTCAGATACTTCACAGGCATTCATGAGATCCCCTCTCAGCTGTCCCTTCTCAAGGCTGAACAGGCCCAGCTCCCTCAGCCTTTCCTCCTGAGAGACGTGCTCCAGTCCCTTCACCATCTTTGCTCCCCTCCACTGGACCTATTCCAGGAGCTCCATGTCTCTCTTGCCCTGAGGAGCCCAGAACTGGACACAGCACTCCAGATGTGCCTCACCAGGGCTGAGTAAAGGAGGATCATCTCATTCAACCTACTGGCAATGCTCTTCCTAAGACACCCAAGGACACCACTGGACTGCCACTTCTGTAGTTGCTACAATATTTAGATGACAAGAAAAGTAGCCATTTAATTAGAGATTAAAAAACCAAAAAAACCCTCGTGAGTCTAACAGAAAGACAGCATAAGCATTTACCAAGGGGTAGAATGTCTCCATCCCTGCTTCCCATCCTCACTGAGGAGGACATCCTTATCTGGACTGAAAGAACACTGGAGGGATTCAGACTTTCTTTTCCACAGATTCTTCATTTCTTCATGGTTTGATGTAGACCCTACTATTGCACCTCTCCACAGTTCTGTCATTTATGTTGCAGGCATAACAAAAAGCAATTTTTCAAAATTGTCTTTGTCTAAAACTCTTGACAAGAATGCATTCCCTGACAATTGCTCCTTACTTTATAGCTTTTTAATGAGAGTCACTTCTAGCAAAGTGGTGTGCTTTAAGCACCTTTTCATTATTCTTATGTTATTTTTCAAACTTCATCAGATCTCAACTGATCATGATGTAGAAGCATATAAAACACACAAAAATTGAAGTAACTGTTACAACACTAAGAAAAAACAATCTGCCAAGACAGAACAAAAAACATCAGAATACCATGTAACAAGTTTTGAACTTATAGATGGCCCTGATTTTTTCATGTCAACTAAAATCTTATTGTATCAGCAATCAACTCAAAAACAGCAGAAAGATTTAATTCCGAGCTTTAGTGCTGAAATCTCTACATTCAGAATGATGAAGGGAACATTAGAAACAGACCGTTTTTTCCCTTGCTAAATCAGTAATACCTATTAAAGATTTTCCACATTACACCAGGGATTTAACAAAGAATGCTACACTTGGAAGAAAACTAAGCCTTTCCTATATGTTCTTGCTTATGCTCACTGCAACAACAGCTTATTTCATACAGCTCTAGTCTTACCTAGCAGCAAACTCACTTACAGAATACATACACACAAACACATATGGCTGCATACCTTGTAAGTGTTTAGGCTCCACTTTCTCACCAATTCCAGTTTCTCCATTGCTGGATTCTTTACTTCATCTGCTAACACAACAGGTCCACTCTTCTGCTGAGCTCTGCCCCCTGTGTCAGACACAAAGCAAATCTTCAAGGCCTCGGGTCTGGGCTTTTTGTTAGCTTGTTTTAAGCGATAAGTAGCAGATATGGAAGATTTGTGCAATTGCACATCCAAAAGCAGAGCAAGGTGACAGGATGAATTTAAGATGAATAAGCAGATTTTAAAAATCAATTCCAGAAAGAAAGACTTTAAAACTCTTAAAACTGATATAAAATGTATATATATCTCACTATTTCATGTAGTAATAGGCTGAATTAAGTGTCCTGAAAGCTTAAAACAGCTTTTGAGACATGTTTATTACTTAATCTATGCTTATAAACTCCAACAGTTGAACACTCTTTTGCATTTAGCCAATCTAAAAGTCTGTTTACAACCTGAAGACCATTAAACAACAACTACTGGCGTACTGTTGTAATGAAGTACAAAGTTTTTTAATTGTTTTTTCAATGAAAATAATTCTTTCCAGAAGATGTGTTCAGCCAATATTTAACTTAATTTATTTCAGTTTTATTACCTCATTGTATTAGGAACAATTAATTCTACAAACCGTGAGTATAAAACCAGCAAAGAAGAGATTTAAAGCAACAAATTAAAATACCTAGGGCCAATCACTACACACAAATTGCCATTATTCAGCATTTTCAAGCTAACATGGGATATCATGTGGATTCCATGTTTCAATTTTGCAAAATTCCTAGTGTCCTAAATACTAAGAACTGCTAAGTATCATCACTTTTTAAGCAACATTTTTATTTATTCCTGTGCATATTCATTTTAACTACTCCTGCCTCTGATCCCCACTGCTACTTACGGCCACCTTAGTCTTGCCAAATTATTTATGTAAGCAAGAGTTTGGAAAAAAGTCTACACAGATGCCTCAAGATACTCCTTCAGCATCAAGTTCTACTGTGTTCTTTACATCCTCAACATGCTGGGCAAACATTAAGTAATTAACCCTCTGAACAACCTTATGAGGTAACTGAGTTAAGTTTTCTCCTTTTATGCAGGAGGAAACAGACTAAGATGTTAAGTAATTTGCCCATAGGCACAAAATGAGTCAAGTGGCAAAGCCTAGCTCAGGTGTTGTGAATTCCTACTGGCTGCCTCCATAGTCTGTTGGAATATGTGATCATTTGGGCAAAAAATGCTAAAAGTTTCAGCTTTAACCTAAATAAAAGATTTTGGTCACCCCTATTTTATTTACTGTTTGTTATTATTAATATTAATTGTAATTTTAATTTTATTGAGTAAAAGCAGCTTAGAGAGAGGAAAGCAGAGGTTAATTTGTAAACTGTTGAAGTCAGAAGTGAGAGCCATTGAAATCCCCCAGAAATTTTATTTCTGACTAATAGTAAATCAAATACTTAGAAATGTGGAGGGGTTAGTACACTGTCAGCAGAGACAAGGGCGTTATCCATTCAGTGCTTTGATACCTGTGGGAATAATTAAATCACAACCTTGTCCAGCCAGTCTGCTAGCTGCTGCACTGCTAGGAGATATAACAGATGATTTGGGTGATGCTGAGGAACCTGAAAAGGGGACATTTAACCATGAAAATCCATCATCTTTCCCTAGAAGTAAATGTGCACTCTTACAGAGACATGTTTCCAAAACAAAGAAACATTTGCTTCAGCAACTATAGAAGTATTCACAGAAAAGTTGTTGGAATTTCTGATGGAAATGCTTTTTAAGAGGTGCATCTCTCCATGTGAACTACTCCAAGTTTTCACAATTTAATCTTTTTCTCAAGGTCATGATGACTTTTTTTTTTTCCCAGTAAGAGCAATCAAAACACAACTGAGGGCTCATCAGTAAAGTACAGAGCATAAACAGAAAATCCCGTGGAAGATGGTTATATAACAATCCACAGCCAAAACATCCTTTTTCAGGTTTAGGTAGAATTCACTCTGCATTGACACTGAATGGTACTTAAAGCATTAAGGGGTGAAGTAAGCCCCAAAATCTCTGCCAATTTCACTTTACTGACATGGGCTCTTAAGTCTGTATAAACATGCAGCAGTGAGTTATCCCGAAGATCATACAAGTCATTAGCTGTGAAAGTGTGTCAACTCATTCCCAAAAGAAAGATTTTACAGCACTTGTTTTTTCTCTTAAAAAAACAAACAAACAAAAAAACCCCAAACCAAAACTCAACCAACTTTAAATGACCTGCACTGTGTGTGTTCTCTAAGCTGTTTTAGGATTATGCTTATTATGCTTTTCAGAGCTTTGCCACTCTTTCGTAACAGATAAATCTGAAGTGGCATCCTTATGGAATTTTTAGGATTTAAAAAACAAGTAAGTGAGCTTTTCCTCTGCAGTGATGAATGACCACCATATTGAGGGGGAACATTTACTGCTTTTGCTGAGAAATTCCAATATACTTCAGGGCTAACAGTGTGCTGACGGGAAAGAAAATCAAACCTGAACTTGGCAGTTTCAACAAAATTTAATTATCAGTAACACCAAAAACATCACGAGAAGTAATTGGATCAACAGTCAGTTTTAAAACATTCCACAGAGCACTACTAACATGGGGTAAATAAATCCAATGATTTGGATCCAACTGCACAGAAAAGATGAGACAAAGACAGCTCACTTGCTGTGTCCCTCTGTAGAGATACATTGCATAAGAGCAGCAACTGAATTCACCCAGGCATAAAAGTTTGACTGCAAGATCCTGCCTGAATCATTTCAGCAAGCGAGCCAAGACAAGCAGTTAAAAAAATCCTTATCATTTGACAGAGTATTAACACAGTCTTACGCATGCTTCATCATTCAACATCCCCCAAATCCTAAAAGCCCTTCCCCTCTGCACTGTCTACTTTGCATTCCAAAATGAAGCCCTAATAAGGACACTCAAACAGAAGACAGAATTTTCAGAAATAGGGCCATCATTCGACTTTTGTCCATGGTTTCATAGGAAGCCCTAGCTTTTACCACTTCTCTCTCTCTGATTTTGTTAGACCACCAGGAAAAATCTGAAGAAAATATCCTTGGAGAAAAACTGTGGTACCTAAAGTGTCCAAAGCTCTTAATTTGTGTACAGAAATTGCCACAGAACATTTGCATTTCAAACATATTAGTGTAGCTTGAAACATCTTAAGACACTTTTCCCTTACAGGCTAATACAATTAACAGCTGGAACAGTTATCCTGCTAATGGAATACAAAAAGGCAAGAATGGTGAGCAGTTTGCCATCTGCTCCAGTTTTTAGCTGGATATTTTGCTAATTTCAAAGGCATCAAGAAACACAGCATTCACTTTGTAATATATGTAAAGTACAGCATGTAAATCAACTGTTTTCATAAGCAAAGAATTTTACCCAACAGGAAATGAAGCAAAATGTAAATTAAATTTATGACTACAAAGAGACTTACTTTCACAGCTGCACATCTGAGGTAATTTAAAATCTTTCAAATTCAGAAACTGTCAAACGTACATAATACATTAAATATCATTTGCCTATACAATATCATGGTATTCTATTGCTTTTAGACAAGAAATAGTGACATTATTGGTTTGTTTATCACTTTGCATTTCTCATTGGTTAATACCACTTAGATTCTCTACGTAATACATTAATAAAACAAGAAGAATCCCACTTTTTAATCTACTCCAGGTAAGTGAAGTGTGTATCAAGAAATAGATAACTCTCCAGTTATGTTTCAAATCAGAACAATAACCTGCAAAACTTAAAGAAAACTTCAACACAACGTAATAGCAGAATTCCTCAGCCTGACACCAGTTCAAGGTGCTCAAGGCCTTCCCTTCTTGTAAGTGCAGACCAACTTAACACTATATAGTTTCCTTTAGTCCCTTGACAGATATTACAACTGTAGCATATATTCTCTCTCTTAACAACCCAGCTACTAGAGAAGATAAACCAATTGTCATTAATGCAAATCTCAATGTGTACACTTATACCAAACTGCTCAAAGCAGCTACAGAACATTGTATTTCTGACCATTTAAGAATATGCTGAAAGACTTTAAATTGGGCAATTTAAAAAAAAAAAAAAAAAGCATTTACCTTTACTCGGAAACTGTCCTGCCTCAACAACTCCCTCTTTGGCACTGTCAAAGCCATGAGATGTTATTTTGGTTTCAGAAAGCCCAAGTCCAACTGGTAACGAACACTTCAAGTCCTGGAAAATATATTAATAAAAATGGAAAGTTAATGATAAAAAAAAAAGAATTGAAGTGATTCAAAAGTATTATAATGCAGTTTCAGCAGCTCTCAGACAATCAATTCTGCCTTTAGCCTGGAAAGTCCTTGCTGGTGTTACAGCTTTCTGCTGCTATGCACAAATAAAAACATAAATGGATGAGAAACACTGTAAGTATAGCCTGAGTATTTATTCTAGATTTTTTTGTTATATTGATGACCAAGTAGAACTGCTTCTCTTAGAGAAGCAGTTACCAAAAATGGCCAGAAACATCACCTTATGTGGTCTGAAGCTGGTCCAAGCAACCATATCAGTTTAATAAAGTTTCCAGTTAAAAAGTGACAGGGGTGCAGAATGATACAAGATTACCAAGCAGAATACACCTTACAAACCAAAAATATGGAAGCAACTATCATAATGTTGAAGATTTTAAAAAAATCACTAAGCAAGAAATAGCCTTAAAATTCATAGCATCCTTATTTTTACAAATAGCAATGAAATCTTTTAATATCTGGATGACATGCAGAGTCATCCAGAAAGGCATCACTTCAACAACTTCCTTCTGAGCACCTATTCTACATCCTAAGTGCTCAGAGCACAAAGTTGCCATTTACTTTTGTTTGCTTTTCAAACTACTTCATTTAAAATTGCCTGAGATCACCTTGTTTAACGTCTGAGGGCTAGATTAACTACTTCAACCACCTCCCAAGGAACCAAAGTGTTCACTGAAATGCAGCACAGGCCTAAGAATCCACACACCACAGATCACATACCATCCTACTGCCCATTTCTGCTGTCTCACCTACCTCTACAAAAAGCTCCCCACAGGTTTCCTGGACTATATTGCCAGCGATCTAACTGAAGTTTAAGCCTCTGGTGTTAAGGAATTAGACAGAGTGCTTTAAACAAAATTCAGGTTTTAAAGCAATTTAAAACCATTAATTCATAGAAGTAAAAAGTGAGTGAAAAAGTACTATGAAAGTGAAAGAGATAAGGTAAAATGCAGTTACAAAAAATAAAGCATTAAGAAATCAGAACACTGACAGTGTCTGGAGTCATGTACTATTTTGCATCCCCTCTGCTTCCATACAGAGATAAAAAAGTGGAAAAAGTATAGAGGACCACCAGAGAAAAGCTATACATAGCTTTAAGATGTTAGTGTCTGGACACATGTAGTAACTGTTCATGATCCATGCAATGCTTCTAATTACAAAGAAAACACGGCCTTTAAAATCTAATCCATGTTTGACCTGTTACTGATCACTGTCGCTCAATCCACAAACTAGAAGTAAGGTAGGGCGTAAGAATGATACTGACACTGCCTAGAGGCTCAAACTGTCAAGAAGTAGTTTTGGATCACATCCCCCCCGATTTATTTAGATGTCTTCAGTTTAGAACAAACCCCTGGGAAGAAGAAAAAAGGAAGAACTACAAACATATGAATTCCAGCAAATTAATTTTTCCATGTGAATTGCAGGAATCTCGCTGACATCAAAAACCCAGCATGTTACTGCAAAGAGTAACCAATTCTTACAGCCATACTTTCACTTACATGAACAGGCTACTTGATAATAGGTCATGCCATATTTGTGTACCTGAAGCATTATACAAAAAAAAAAGAAAAATAAACAGCATGAAAAACAAATAGTAGTCACAGGCAGAACCTGATCTCACAAATTAAGCATATCAGAACATTGGATACACACTGTTTTCAGTCTTCAGAATTGACTTAACACTGGTGCTTCCATTTAAGTCCTCGCAGTTGATGGTATGCTGGAAAGCCTTTGCTTCAACTTAGTTTAGCTAATAGTCAGAGGCCATTTAAATCAAAATGCAGCAAGTCACTAGAAGCTGAGAAAGGATAACCAGATTGCAGAGAAGATGCACTGATTTCACAAAATGGACATGGCGTGAATTATTTTTTTCCTGAAGGCATGTTGATTAGTTTTCAGAAATACCCAAACCTGTAGCCAAACAAACGTAGACAGCTAACCTGCTTAAGCATGTTCGTAATAGGAATCTAAGCAATCATCTGTATTTAAGGTTAAAATGAAGAACATCTGCTTCATACAGACAAAAGTTTGTATCTAAACCTAAGCAACTGCGCTACTTCCGTACATTCCATGTAATTATCTTTCGAAGTTAAATACAAGCTGAACAAAGTATAGAATTAAGTAAATCAAAATACTACAATGCATCCATCTCTTAAATAAAAACTTGATATTTGGATTATGAAAATTTTAAGGATCTATAATTGTATATATATATACACCAGAGTTTTTTACATTAATATATACATATGTATATGTATACAAACACGTATTTGTTCAAAGAGATCTACTTTTTCCCCACTGTCAAAGGCAAAGTTCGATGTAAAGAAAGGCAAAGTTTAATTCAAACCTCTTTTAAACACCTACAAACCAGCTCAAATATACCTTTATGAAGAATGATATTCTTGCATATGAATTTAAAAGAAAACTTTACCATTTGTTGATTTATACATGACCAGAATCAAGAAAAAGTCAGTGATTATCAAAACAATACCTTTTTGTTGTTTACAAACATGCAAGTTACTGTTCAGGGGAGACACATTGCTGCATGTAAACTACAATATTTAATGTCATTCTTGCAACTGATTGTAATTGCTTTTTTTTCCTTTACACAAGTGTAGATAAAAAAGGTAGCCAAAAATCTGTAATCATACTGACAAATCAGTTTATCCCTTCAATAACTTACAAAGAGAGATAATTTAGAAATACTGCACAAAACGTCACATTTAAAGGGAAGGTATGACTATACTTAATGCTTGAGTGGTAAGAAGACAACATAAACAGCTTTCTTTTTTGTTCCCACTAAATGTAAGTTTGCTTTTACAACACAGGAAGTGAGGACAGATTCCCCTACTACAATATGATGATTATACTTTGACATTATATTGCTCTTCCAGCGAAGTTTAAGATTTCCCCTCTTCTTTGTAAAAGGCAAATTCAAGTCTTTAGAATTTATCAAAATTTATTGATACATTGCACACAAATCTATTAAGGGATCACCATCACCAAAAAACAAATAGAAAAATGCTTCATTAATAATTTTCATTTGTATGAGGCTGAAATCATGTTTATGTAATTACTAGCTAGCAGAAGGATTTTAATATTGTAAGTTCACTGAGACCCAGAGCTAGAGTCATCAAAAAATCACAATTCAGAAGATTCCTAAGTTAAAAGGTTGCATTACCTACCCCATTCTCAGACATTTGGCATGCTAAAGGCTCCAAGAAGCAAAAGCATGACTATAGCTACACAAAAAAGCTGCACTAGCCTAATTAGATGTAGTCAAGACAGTTCAAACCTATATGTCATAGAACAGTTAAGCCACTTTGAACATGTGTTAAAATCCAATTTTAATTACTTCAAATCACTATATTAAACTAAACATATTTTAGTCAGGTTAGCCTTATTTACACAACTCTATTATACAGATCATCTAATGAACCAGTATGAATTTTTGACATAGCAATCCTGTTGAGACAGTAGACACAGCAAAGAAGTCGTTCAGAATGCATGTTCATGAAGGAATGTTGGCTGAATTACAAGACTATTTCCAAAATGACACTTCCTGATCATGCTAGCTGTAATAACCTAAAATGAAGAGGGGAAAGACCAGAATTGTATTGATTCTCCAACAGCAGAAGCCAACCTGGCCAAAACTTAATTTATAGAAACTTACTTAACTATGGAGCAACTAAGGGAACAACTGTCAGTAATGCATCACTAAGCATTAACTTCTGCTTAGTACCAACAGGAGGTTTGACAGATACAGTTTTACTTGCCTTTACTACCTTGAATTAAGGTATTCTTAAAACCTCACACCAATGGCTAGTTAACAGCGGAGCAACTAATATCAGACCAATCATATGCTTGTTTATTTTTTAATGCTGGGTGACATTTTAAATAAAACTACTCAAGTTGCCTTCAGGAAAAATTTACAACATATCTGATTGTAAAGTTCACAGTTTAAAGCGTGATTACAAGTCCTGTGGAACAAAAAGTTATGTAGATAGACATAACATCTATCCAGTAAGATACATGGGCTCTGAACTTCAACTTCTTATCAAAATCATGTGCAAGTAGAGCTCCTTGTACGTATTCAGCATTTTCTTCTTCTCTTTGCCCCATTACATCATTCAGTTCCTATTTTCCATGAATTAAGCCACTAGACCCTCACATCAGTATAAATTCTAAACAAATAAATGGGAGCAGACCTGAAGGCTTTAATCTTCGATGAAGTGGCAAACAACAGACTAACACATTTCTTCTATTCTCCAATACACTGCTCTTCACTCAGAAGACTCCTTCTACTACATCACTTTTGCTTTACCTAATGTCATACTACAATCCAGTTTTAAATTAGTTTCCCTTCTACTCTCATCCTTAACACACATATTTTTGGTTTTTCAGACTGTATGAAGAACATTTGATTTTTTTTTTATCTCCTAAAACCAGTTTTCTAGAACTGACATTTCTAGAAATATATTTAAAAATCAGTCTACATTAATTAAAGTATAATTACCCAAAGTAAAAATCTAACTATGTCAGTCAACATAACAAAACCTAAAAGATGAATTCAGATGTTGCAGGCAGAACGTGCATGACAAGGCTGGCATTTTTTTTCAGAAGGCAAAAGACAAAAGAGAATTGACCTTATCTATTTGTGCAGTCTGGCAACAAAATTACAGAACAAGACAGTGAACACATGCACTCAGATTCATCAAATCCCAGACCTTATTTCATGATTCTGGTAAGATAAATTGAAGACTCACAACAAAGTTCATTATCTCTTGCATCCTGAAGTTTATTACTAGTATTATATATACGCTTAACTATGGTTTTGTTCCCATAAGAGTACAGTAAGAGCCATAGAAGAGGCAATACTAAAAGTAAAATGAAGCAAATTCAGGCTCAAACTGATAAGAGTATCATATAGATTTTGTGCAATACTTTAAACATAACAAATAGCTTACAGCTGCTTGAATATCTTTATAGGCAGACCAAACTGTTTTCTGAAAAATTTCGTTTATTCCTATGCAGCTCTCACTATATGGCATACAGGAATAATAGCAATAATATACTTCTCTCACTCCTCCCTACTCTCCTCAGCACCCAATCCCCCCAGTCACATTAAAACACCACTGTGCTGATCACATAATTATAATAGCATGGAAGGAAAACTGGGCTCTAGAAATCAGGGGTAAGTGAAGTAAAACAAGTGAGTAATATAAACCAGCTGGGCTTTTTTGCATTTCGGGCTTTCTTAAACAATGTAGTAAGGAAAACCTTTGGTTAGGAAATGCTGAAGTCTTCTGTCTAACAAATACCCAAACATTAGCGAGCAGTTCCATAGACCAAGTTCTTAAAGCTCAAGTGAGATCCAACAGAGCTTGGGGAGTTAAAAAGCACTATGTCAAGCTTTTTTGTAATGAAAGAACGTCAGATATTTGATCCAATGACGACTGAAGCTATAGCTTTTTTTAGTAAAAGAGTTTCCATCCATCATATGGGCAGGACAAAACTTGTCTGAATTCCGCAGGCATGTCTTATTAGAGAATTAGAATGTAGCAGTATATTTCTGATGGAGGTTTTACAGTTAGGAAAATACTTAAGTTACCCTTTAAATATGCATTATACCAAGAAGATGCATCAATTAGCGCTATGTCACATTTTCAAAAGAATGGAACTAACATGCTTCCTTCTGAAATGACATTATGACAATCTATGCTGTCTGATGTTCTGCAAAACTAATGGCATTTTTCTTTAAAGAAGGAGCAACCCTACTTGTCATTTCCAGGTAAATACATTTGCTCAGCACTGCCTTGCAAAATGAAATACTTCTCATACTTGAATGCCTATTAATACTGCATTTGGTAAAACACAAATGCGTATTTTCATGCCTGAGCAGCTTATGGACAAAGCCTGATGGAAGTGCTAAACAGAATTCAAGTCTAGAGGAAAGTGCAGTTTTGTAATTAAAGAATTCTAAAGAAAAGGTTGTACAAATACCTCTTTACTCAAAAACATATAACCAAAGCTACTCAAGTCTTTGTGGCAAAATAGCTGCAGAAGACCAAAAAATACAGAACAAGCAGTATTTTATTCTTTACATCTGAACTGTACAGCATCTAGATGACTATTTCCCTGATTATAAAAATATGGAAGCAGGAAATTAAAACAGCCTTGTTCCCCAGCTTCCCAAGAAGGTGCAATCAAAATCAGCACACTGGAGTGCTCTAAACTCTGCTGTGGTCACATACTCTTACTGAGCACTGTGGTAACAGTACAAATTGTAGTAGTCATGGTTTCTTGCCCTTTTCTTAAGTGACCTCATAAAAATCACTACTCGGCTTGTCATTTCTATAAGTTGACAGGAAAAAAGACCCCAGAAATTTTGTGGTGCAATGCATATTGCTTTAGGTTAAAGCAAAAAATTACCTGGCAAGGAAAAAAAGAGAAAGCAGGCATTAAGCATTAGAAATAACAAACATGAAGCAAGATGAATAGAAGCTAAATATTAGAATTTGAGACTAACAGATTAGTAAACAGACCTAGATGTTAATTCCAAGAAGTTTATTTTCTCTGTTTTGTTTATGAGAAGCCTTGATTATCACATATTCTGAGTTTAGGTCACACATGCAGGTGTGAACTTGTACAAGACAGTTCAAAAAATAATTGACGTGCACTTCTTCATTGATCTCAGAATAAGCACTGAGAAAATATTTACAGCAAGTTCAAATACGCTTGCAGAGTACAGGTTTTTCTGCACTTTGACCAAGTATTTGACCCATTTTTGTCGAAGTAAAGTTTCAGAATATAGTTGACTCCAAGCCAGCAAAACAATTAGCATGCAGGAAAAATCGACTCCAACTTTTACATACGGCCATAGACAGAAACTACCTTAAAATTCTAGCTTTACATTTCAACTGAGCAAGGGCTCTAATGCAGTCACCAAGAGTGCAAGTTCCATGTGCTGTATGTAAGTGTTGCATGCACCGCACTGCAGAAGCAATCAGCACGTAAGGAAAAGGTAACTTAGACAGCAGTCAAGTCCCAGCAGCAGCAAGGTGATCAAGCTTAAAATTACTAAGTCTGTTTCCCTACTCTGAGGTGAACCCCAATTCATTACCACTTCAAGATGTATTTCCCAAGGCTGTCTCCCTAAACATACATCTTTATAGAAAGGTAATTTTAACTTTATTTCATTAAATATGCTGCTAATTTTTACATTATGTCACTGGTAGACGTTAGCTGAACTACAGATCTTATGAAGGTTCCCCGCCTCTTACCAGCATTTTAATAAAACAGAATAAAATGCTGAAGTTCTGCTGAGTATTTCTTTTAAGAATAATTCTGCACTGCAAGACAGTACGGAACTGTTAAAACTTTATAGTTTTCCTTAAAATCTAAGCCTCGGCAGATATCAAATAAACGTGGATAACTAACTGGCCTTCATGCTTCCAAGCGAAAATCCAAATAAAAGGAACCCGACCCCAAATCTCACACGCTGTGCCATAGCGCACTCTGCTGGACGCCTGAGCGTGAGCAAAACTGATCGTTCGCCTGTACAGAGCCGAGGGGGAAGAAATCAGCATTTGCCACTGCTAACGCGCCTTTTATAGGAAAAAAATCATTGCAATAAGCAACCACACCACGTTATGTCAACTTTGACAATAATCTATGAGCTTCAAAGGAGTTTCTTCAGTAAACCTCCAGAAAATGATGTCAAGTGAAGTCTGCTGTGCATTGCATGGTAACTTCAGCATTTCTGATAATGGCACCATGGCAGACAGCAAAGAAAATTCTTACCCTGTTAAAGCTGTGCTCATGAGAATCTTCCAGCTGTCCATTGCTAGTCACAGGAATTTCTGCCGCTGAATTTTTGGGAGATTCTTGAGCCATTGCACTTTCCTATAAAAAGAAACAGGTTAGCGTTTGTCTTACATTTCCAATGAGTAATCCATATGAAAATATTCAATGTATAGGTTTCAGAACAGTTGATTTTATTTCAAACTCCAACTGGAAATAATCTGATATACTCGGTCTGTAAATGTTTATTTAATCACATCCTCAAATCACATAATACTCCAGCACAGCTCAGTCAGAAGTAATTTAAAGTTTCCAGATCTAAGAGAAAAGAAAAACTAAAATTTAACCCATTGGCATTGGGGGAGTAAGACACAAATGAGACATGTGGGCCCAGACAAATATTTTACACGCACACTTGAGCCTCAGAGTAGTTTATGTATCTCAAACTATAATAAGCTTGGCTAAAAAAATTGTATTAGCTATTCATAAGTAATAAATACTAAAGAAGAGCAATATACTTAATCATGTGTTAAAGAAAAGCAATGATTCTGAGTTTCAGCTGCTTCTTATTTTACCATAATACAGTGCCACCTTCTGACTAAACTGTTGGTATGCAACTGTCATGAAGTCAACAGCAGCAAACCTGAAGAGAAATGCAGAAGTGCCAAAAGAACTCAGAAGTACCAATGGAATTCAGGATTCAAAGTCAGTTTCAAATGCAGCTGCATCATGAACAGTAGCAGCAGCTGTGAAACCACAGCTTTCAAGTACGACCTAAGGTATAGCCTAGAAGAGACATTCCCAGAAGAAGTGCACATCATTTACAAGCACCTGAAGAGAGAATGGCAGCTTAAGACTCTCCATAATAAAGAGGAACTGAAAATTTCATCCCTTTCAAAAAGCCACTCCTAACGCTGCAAAGCAGTTCCGTCAGCCACAAAGTGTAAACAGCAGAAAAATCAACACACAACCAAGGCAGTGTTTGTTCACTTACGAAAAAGCTGTCTGAAGTCCTCAAACCAGCCTGTACACTTGTGCAAGACTGGCAAGACAAGGTATACCATCAACAGGTACTTGAGAATAGGTACCCTTCTACCTCTAAAGCTCTTAAATCATCAAACTGAACCAGCCCTTTTCAGTCCAAGGGTCAGGAAGAGGCTCAGCCTGAGATCAAGATGTGAACAATCAGCTTCTCCAACCATACATGAAGCTTTACAGACTATCAATACAACACAAAAAATTTTACTGATACTTACTGAGCATTGCTTGCATCATTCTTAATTGGAATCTTCTGTCATACCCCATTGCTAATATTTCTTCCACTTTCACATATCACCACTACATTTACATTAGTGAACCTGATTTCCTTAATTAGTTTTGAGGCCTCTCAAGACTTTTTCTAACTAGTCACTGTCTGTGGACTCTAATTAATGTGCTTTTACTGAAGCACACCAAAAGGTCTATGCTTATTTTAAAAACAGTAATTTGTTTCACTTCATAGAATATAGAATATCCCAAGTAGTAAGGGACCCATAAGGATCATCAAGTTCTACTCCCTGCTCCTCACAGAGAGTTGCTACACAACACCATTAGATTAATGATAGCTAATGTTCTAGTTACCTGCCATATTACATTTTGATTTGGGAAATCTGTCCAATATCTCAAGTTTCTTAAGCTTGTTCTAAATCTCACATGTGCTTAAGCTCTAAGACTGCTAGGAACTGCACTTCTATTTGACACAGTCAAATGAGGTATTTTTCAAAATGCTTGGCCTGTCACAACTCCTTGCACAATTCAGAAACATTAGCATAAGCCACGTCCCGTTCACAGCTATTTCTGTTCTTCTTTCTGCAATTATCAGAGAACACAGTGCAAAAGGAAAGTCCTCTACTGTCAAGGGGCACTTCGCTAGGGATCACAAATAAAACTGCATCTCTAATTAAAGAAAAAACAAATACTTGACTTGGGTGCTTTTCAAGAAGAATCTCAAATAATTTTGCAAATATCAACATTGATATATTTTTATGCTTTTATTCAGAGATGCACACGCTCAATGCATATGCACACATCTCTACAAAATACATATACTAGAAAACAAAAATTCATCAGCTTCTCTGGACAACCAGAAGCAATTAATGTATTTTTTAGGCATTCCTAGCTGAGTCAGACCTATATATCTCGTTCAGAGAAAGCAAAAAAATACTTGCTAACGTCAGTTCCATGCTATGTCTGAACTATAACAATTTCCCGTTGCTGAAAAGAGGACATTTCACTACTCCACTTTTCCATTCCCTACCATGAGCCACACAGTGCTCCACATCTCAAACACTCACCTGACAACAGTCACCACACACAACTCATTAGCCTGGCAATAGACCTTTTCACTAGGTTAATTTTCCAGTTTCAGTGAGCTGAACCAGTTTGCAATGAGGTCAGACAAGCACCAAAGCCATGAAATGAGCAGCTGAAAAGGAGAAGTGGGATAAACTGCTAATTTGACTGAGACATAACAAGAAACCACTGTCTGCATTTTAGTCAATAATTTAAGCTTGCACTGCTGTCAAGAACAAGTCCTTGCTCTTTGCCCCCAACTCTTCCCCCCAGTAGCTTTCACCACCCCTTCACCTCCTTCCCGAGCCAGAGCAATGTATTTGTACAGCAAACAAGCTTCTGGAAACACTGCAGGTTAAAAGAAAGCAACCTATGCTCAAAAAGAGGATGGGTAATATTTCCACTCCCATCAATTCTCCAAAGCAGGCACAACTCCAACACTTGCTCCTATGAAACAGAGCAGGTAGCAATGCAGTCAACAAACTACTTTCTTTGAAGGAGAATGAAGGACTGCCCACAGCATCAGCTTGCTTCAGCACTGCAGCATCTCAAAATACTTACTCTGACTGTAGGCTACTGCCAAATCCAGCAGCCATTTCTCTTTACCTCTGGATGTGTGTTCCTGTAACTTCACACAATCATGGTAAGGTTATTCATCTAAGAGAAAACTAAACCACCAAATCACAGCAGCATTTCTGTTGAAACAGGGAGTATGATTACTGAATCAAGTGTCTCTTTGGCAAGTGTAGCCCATAGCTGACAAACTAAGCAAACAAAGAAATTGATTCCTCAGAAGAAAATTTATCATATGTATAAACAACCTAAAGTAAATCTAAATAAGTTCCTAAATTTGTATTAATATATTAGGCATGAATGACATATGCACTACAGGAAAACATTGTGTTTCAGAGGGACGTTTTATTTTGAAAAAATAGTATCATCCTTTAGTAACAATAAGTATTTTCTTTGTACACCTGTGTTTACAAATACCAGATTTGGAAACATGCTAAAGAGCTGTGGAATCACTATTTTGTTTTTACTGGAAGTTTAAAACGAATTCACTGTCACTGAAACTCCAGTAGTGATAAAGTCAGCATTAACTTTTTTCATTTTTACTCAAGAACAGCCAGGAAAATACCGATCCTGTCTTTCTGAATGAGCATCCCAAACACACTTGATTAGCTAAATAATATTGGGAACCTTAGGAATTTGTTCATAATTCTAATATGTCACAGACTTCTCCATTGAGAAGGCACAAGCTATATCTGCTCCCAGGGAAAAAGAAGATTCACCCCTTCAGCAGTAGACAGAACTGTTAACCTCACTTGTTATAGTGAGGTTACACAAAGATTGCTGCCCTTTAAACACTAACCCTTTCTTCCTGCAGTACTCACACATTTCAGACTCTACCACGCCTAAATCTATGCAACTTTCAAAACAAATAGTGCTGCACAGCAACAGACTACTGGCTGAAGTAATCCTTTGCTACAAATTAACTGGACTGTTCTTAATAGTGTCCCAAAACCAACTCCACCCATTCAAGATGCTGTGCATGAACTCATAACCCCATACTAACAGCACTGTGCTATGGATAGCAGAGTTTTTGGGAGTCTGAAAATTGTTAGGATTGGTTGCTTTTACACTAATATAACTATCACCCAATCACCTCAGAGCCAGACTGGACCTCTTCTGCAGCTGGATGAGATTCATCAAGTGTTGTGGATTCACTGCTGTGCTCTGACATACCTGAAAACCAAATAGGTTTGGCATGCATTAATCGAAGTGAAAGGAGCTGGATGTTCCACCTCACAGAAACCAAAGCAGGCTTTCAGAAAACATTTCTTTTACACGTTCTTTGCTAAATCAAAGTGAAACCTCCTTCTTTTCATGGTGACCAGGTCTTCAGGTGTCCAAAATTCTAAGAGAGACTAGGAATACAGTCTAGTGTAGCTTCCATCGCCAAAGCAACCTTTCCCCACAGACAACTAAGCTTGCAACATAAAACCCTGGAAGTCAAACAAGGTTCTTCAGCTGATATGTATACTGTCACCTGCAACAATACACTGACTGTATCCTACCACTGCAAAGATCACCATTTTGTTAACATGTAAGATTTATCCAAATATTGCAAGATTTTATTGATGCTAAGCCACTGAAACCCATTAAGCTGTTAAGTCTGTTGCGTTTACTAGAAACAGAATCCCTTTCATTTTAGTCTCAAAAAGATCTCAGCTGCAGAGGCAATGAAAGTTGTTAACACCAAGCACATGTGCAAGAAACCAACTCTGTGAATACAGTGATCATGAAAGATGAATTACACACCCAATTTTATCTTAAGTAAGAAAAGTATCTAAATTTGATTTCAAACAGCTGGTAACTACAGGTGACACCACAATTCACTCAGCTGTTTGAGAGGAGGAGACAACCAATCATTAAAAATTAATCAAACTGTCAGTACTGCATATAATCACACATGACTTCAGTTCATTAAGTCTTGCGCCACTTCATACATGTTCAGACACATACCAGATTAAGAAAAATTATAAAGAGATTACTATTTGTGTTTATATTGTATTTCAAATTCCTAAGATATAAAACATTCTAATTAAAGCAAATAATTAATAAGGTAGGCAGCTCACATAGCAAGGGAAATAAAATAAGGACACAAAGGCTGAGAAACTGAATCACCCAGATCATCTAGATAATATTACACTGGATAACCTATTACTTTGTTTTGGAAAACCAAATATGTAAAATAAGAGATTTTCTCCAGAAAAACTGTTCATCCAGGGCTATCACTGAATGAAGCTGGATTTTTCTAAGATCAATGCAAAATTCCCTTTGAAGTAATCAAGAAATAAGTTTAACATCCCTATATTGCTTTCTTAACTTTTCAAAATTCTTTTGAACATGAAAGACTGTACAGCAGAGGTGCTGTTTGCCCATGTGGTCCTGTCCAAACTCTGCTTGTGGCTGAAAACAACCTCTGTGTTCAACGGCTTATTTCTGAGTAGCTAAAACAATTACATTATAGAATAGGAGAATAAGTGTGATTTCCTTGTTCTACTGGTTAAACAAAAAGCTAAATTCATCTTGTAGTGCAGCCTTCATTGAGACACTCTGTTCTTCAGTTCTACCACATCAGTGTTCCTGGAGTTATATCTGTATATCACTTACAAGCTTATGTACCACGGTAACACTGTTTTAAACTATTAAATGCTATAGGCAAAAAACATCTTCGATAGATTTAAGAACTTGTAATAGAGGCAAGAAGCATCTCACAAATCCATGTAGAAGACACTGCATAAAGGCAAGTAATTCATTTTTAAAAATCCAAATGAATTCTCCATTTGTGTTAAACACCCTCTCATGACTTATTTTTTGTACAGTATTCTTTTCCTACAAGCAGTCCCAATGCTTTCAACACAGCTCTGCAGGATCACACCGTTCAACTTTAAAACATGAAAAGGGGAAAAAAATGTAGTTTAAAGGCGGCTTTCATAAAAAGTTCAACTGCACATTCTAATTTAACTACACAATTTCCTGATTACTGCTTCTACAGCAAAAAAAATATGGGGATGTAAACACCAAATACTTGATGCAAGGATGAAAACTTTCGACACTTTCACCAAGATTCAGAAGTGAAGACACTCATGTGAAATTGTGGTTATTACAGCATCTACACACATGTATCATGTAAGGTTCCATTTCAGAAATGCATACAGACTTTTGCATCTCTCTAGTTCTTGCAGGTGCCAGACAAAGGGCTGTTCTTTATAACAGGCTGCTAATCCCCAGCATGGATTCTACATTATGGAGGGCTTGGTTTGTTTCTTCACTAAAGTAGCCAGGATTTTAGAACACATTAGGTGACTGGTGTAGCAGGACATTTGCTAGAATCAGCTGCAACTAGAACAAGCCAAAGAGGTTCTACTTGGAAAAAACATGCTTGATGCATTTTCTGACCCTGTCCATATCACTCCTGTCCCTCTGGGTTCTCTTCTTTCCCACTCTACCAATTCTGCAAATCCACACAAATACTGCACCACAGTAGAACAGAGGACACAGAACAGACTAAGAATCATTACCCCCACAGTGAAGCTACCTTAAATGCATACTGAACTACAGCTTCGGTAATTTTAAGTTTTGCTCACCATAAATAAAACCATGCGATTTTTAACTCCTGGGGATTTATATATCACTTCTTCAACTGACAAAGTAAAAAGCAAAACAAAGCAAGAACTAAGAAACAACACAGTAAGCTTCCTCTCAGACGGAGATGTCATAGACATTTAACCACTTATAATTAATTGCTGTAAGAGCATGCTTATGTGCTTTTCATTAAAAAGGCAAATTCGTATTTGCTTATTCATGTCATCAACAATAAATTAATTTTGAATAGGAAGTATATTCTTCACTTTCTTACATCACTTAGGTAAATGATTTATGGTCTCAGAATTAAGAACCATGGGATCCTCAAGAATCAGATCTGCTTTTCTAAGCAAGATGCACTGGCTCCTCTGCTTATTTTTCTCCTAAATTAATTGCCAATAAGGCATCAGCAAGATATCTTCTGTCTAAAACGAAGTTTATTACACACTTTTATTGTTGTCTTATTACTTAACTGCATAGCTAAAGAATATAAATTTTTGTAACACTGCAGAAAATCCCAGTGCTCATGGAAAAATAACGATTTTATGGATTTTTTCTTAATTTCAATTTCTAACTAAGAACACTTCCACTAATTCTTGCCAAGATAGAGATCAACCATTTTTTTTAAAAGACTATAAAGAGCTGTATTAAACACTTCCTGCTGCAATCACACCATAATTTCCTCTTAAGGCTCTTGAATTCCCTGGCTGCTCCACTTGCAAAATCTAATTATGCCTGAGAGTTACAAGACGTGATTGGAGACAAAGACTGGAGAACAGGGCTGCTGCTGACTTTCACGCTCCTCACACTTCGTCAACCTGGCCCTAAATGCTTTAATGCTCTGCTCGTCTCCAGATTAGCTAAGCCATGGGCTCCCATTATGGTTTCAACTTCTACCAAATCAGAAAAAAGCAGCTGATCAAGACACTGCCCCAGCTTCCAGTTTTTCCAATCTAACACACTTCTGTGTTTCTTATTCCTGACATTTTAACTGCACGTGTACATACATACATATATAAACATACACATGACTCAGAAAGTTTTGGAGTTGCACTGATCAAATAACATCCTTCTCCAGCCCTGCAAAAAGAACCCTTCCGTTATCTTCTCTAGCGAATCAATTCTTAGGTAACAGAGCCGCCGACTGCAAAGTGATAACTCCTTGCTACCCTTTCCACCAAGCATAAAAAGCACATGTTAGATATCGAAACTACATCCTGGACTGGATGTTCAGAATGATCCCTTCAAAGCCTTTCATGCAAGATGAAAGTTCTTAGTTTCAGCTAAAAATAACCTATTACAGAAGTACTATAAGAAATACTGGAAGATCGCCTCTACTTTGCAAACAACACCACATTCAACACCTGCTTGTTACACAACACCAAAGCGTTTCCTTACTCTAAGAACAGTAAGCAAAACACAAATTGGCACACTTAAAAACAGTAATTGCCAGGGTGTGGAATAAGTCCCAGGGGCACAAAATTCACACGCCATCTATAGTTTTCTTCCTTCACCAACACACAGCTTCCCTTTCTATCTCGTGGAACCCGCCTGCTCCCGAGCTCAGGCGCTGCCCTCCCTGCGCGGCCGCCCAGCACCCCCGGCGCGGGGCGTACGAGCCGGGCCGGCCCCGACCCGCTGGGCACAGCCGGTGCCGCCGGGGAGTCCGGGAAGGGGCGGCCGCTCCCGTGGAGTGACACGTCGGACGGGACGGAGCGGGAGGAGCGGCCCGGCCCTCCCCGAACCCGGGCCCTTCGGCTGCCCCGGCCCGGCCTGGCCTGTCCCTCACCTGCCGGCGGCACCGCTGCGGCCCCGGGAACGTCGTGCTGCGGGGGACGGGAGGGCAGGACGGAGGGAGGGAAGGGGGGACGGAGGAGGCCGGGCGGGGCGGCGCCGGCAGCCCCTCTTCAGCTTTATTTTCTTCCTTCTCCGGTGGCGGCAGGAGCCGGAAGCGCCGGGCCGGAAAGGGGATGACGGCGGCGGCCTCTCTAGGCCGTCATGTCTATGGTCGCAGCCATGGCAACCACCGCCAGCACCGCCCGGGAGGCTGCTCCCGCCCTGCCGAGCGCCGTGCCCCTGAGATCCGGCCGCCGGCTGGGAAAGCAGCCCGGAGCGGCAGAGCCGGAGCGTGCCTGCCCGGCTGTGGGCGCAGATGAGCGCGCCTGGGAGACGCTGCTCGGTGTGCCATGGCAGAGGCTCTGCCCGAGCCCACAGTGAGGAGGAAAAAAAGCATATCTATCGAGGAAAAAATTGATATCATAAGCGCTGTGGAGAGCGGCAAGAAAAAGGCGGACATTGCAGCCAAGTATGGCATCAAGAGGAACTCCCTGTCTTCGATTATGAAGAATAAGGAAAAAGTTTTGGAAGCCTTTGAAACTTTAGGGTTCGATCCTAAAAGGAAAAGACTGAGGACTGCTTTTTATGCCGACCTGGAGGAGGCATTGATGAAGTGGTACAGAATTGCCCAGTGCTTGAATGTGCCGGTCAATGGCTCTATGTTGCGCCTCAAGGTCAATGATTTTGCCCAGAAGCTTGGACACAGTGATTTTAAATGCAGCAATGGCTGGCTCGATCGTTTCAAGTCGAGGTATGGTTTAGTTTTCAAACCTCAGCCTGTAGAAGCAGCTGCTACTACTACAGTGGATGCTCCAACTCTTTCGTACCAAAACGTGCTTCCTTATTATTTAAATGATTATCAGCCGGAAAATGTGTTTTATATACAGGAGAGTGGGTTGTTGTATCAGATGTTACCACATAACACGTTTGCATTTAAAGGGAAAACTTCTTCTGTAGGTAAACAAAGCCGAGAGAGGCTCACTGTAGTGGTGGGTACAAATATGGATGGCTCTGAGAAACTCCCGCTGCTTGTTATAGGAAAAAACAAAAGTCCACACTCTTTCAAAGATGTGAAATCGCTGCCAGTGCATTATGAAGCAAATGATAGGGTGTGCATGACTTCAGGGATCTTTGAACAGTGGATGCATAAACTTGATGACAGATTTCAAGCACAGCAGCGCCGAGTGGTTATTCTTGTTGATTCTCTCCCAGCTCACCCAGAAGTAAAGAACCTGAAGTCTGTCAAATTAGTGTTCTTCCCTCCAGACTCTTCTTCGTGTATAGCTGTGAAAGAAAGGATTGTCAGAAGTCTGAAGGTTAAATACAGGCACTGTCTTATCAAGAGGCTTGTTGACTGTGTAGAAAGTAATAAAGAGTTTATGCTGACCCTTCTTGATGCAATTGAGATGTTGTACCTGTGCTGGAGGCAAGTAACACCACAGACTATTGTAAAAAGTTACAGTGGAGCAACTTTCAAATTAGAAACTGAGACAAATGATAAGGACAATGAGGTTGAAAGTGATTTTGATTTGATTGTCCGTGCGCGGGCAGCTGGAGTAGAGTTTCCTGAAGGTTTGTCTTTGGAAGAATATGCAGCTCTAGATGATGGCTTGGTAACTTATGAAGTGCCCACAGATAATGAAAGGATGTATGCCAAAGAAAGTGCATCAGATAAAGCTGAGACATTTGTTGGTGATGAAGATAAGGATGAAGGTGATCGACTTCAGGGAGCTGAACAGCCTTTACCATCCAAAAATGAGGCTTTGAGTGCTTTAGATACCCTTCGAAAGTTTCTCCGAAGTCAAGACACAGATGATTCTCTTTACGATTCCCTAGCTGACTTGGAGAATTTTATCCAACATGCAGCATGTGAATAGACACTTTAGCAAAGTGGGAAGGCATGTAATTGGAAAAAAAGAAATTATATACACAAACAAAGATAGGCAGTTTAGTAACAAGCATTGCTGAAATGTTCTCTGGTGTGTTTTGCTCAGGTGCCTAGATGTACATAACAAAATAATGAAAAAGGACTGCCCCGGCCCGGCCTCCACAAAACACATATAAACACATATTTTTCCTCAAATAACACATATTTGAGGTGGAGAGAGGGAGTAAGCTGAACCCTTAAAATCCTAACTGTAGTAAGTACAGTGGAGGCAAAAGAAATTCTTTGATCAGTCCAGTGCACTCAGGATAAACTATTGACTACTTGGAATTCTTTCTTCAAGGAGAAACTAGCACTTCTACACATCAATAATTTCACCAGTAGTTTTGGGTTTTTGACAGTGGAGTGGTGTATATTTATCACCTTGGTGCTTTTGATACATAAACACAAAATTTAATAATACAGAAAATACATGTTTAACTTCTGAGAAGTAAGGCATTTAAAAAAATAAATATTTTTCACCTTTTGTCAAGAATTCTGGCCATCATTTGCTCTTGCAGAAGATGACGAACAGCAGAAAGTTACCACAGCTTTGGATGTGTTGTTTTGTTTTCTTAAAACTGCTCATGTGTGGATACACTCAAATGGCATAATCATTTATCCAAGAGTCAAAAGACAAACAAACCTTTACTTGGTCTTTGAAGAGGTCACTCTTCAAAAAAAGGAAGGTCAGTCTCTCCATTTCATGGATGGAGATGTGCATGGATTTGATGTAGGTCTTTCTGTGCAGCTCTGTGTATTTCTACAGTAAATTCAGGAAAAAAGTCATCTGCACGAAAAACCTCATTGAGCTCTTGTTTTATTTTCAATACTTGGAGGCTTTGCTGTAGGATTCAAGCACTAATGTGGTTTATCACTACAAATCCCATCAACAAGGGGGCTGTTTGCATGATTGCAGTGTGAGTTTGTGTAAATCACGGTACATTTACATGTCTTCAAGTATGCATTTCAAACAATGTAATCATATCAGAGCCAAAACCCACAGTGTATATGACCATGTGACTTTTTTCAAAACCAGTTTAAAATCTTGTCTATTGTACCAATTTAATTTTTTTTCAAAAGTTAGAGATAATAATTTTTCCAATTTAGAGGAGGAAGAAAATATTTTATGGACGCCCTTTAGGAAGCTTGTGTAATAAAGAATCTGTTATGCTGTGTATAATTAAACCATGAGAAAAAAATCTCATGCATATGTGAATCTACAGTTTTGAATATATAGTTTGGCTAAAGCTTTGTTTACTGTTCTTTTCCGTAGGACAGTTTATCCATTTATGAAATCATTTCAGGAAATGTACCAAACTGTTGGAAGGTGGTGAAAATATTAGGGTGATTTGTTGAGAAAATGCTTATAGCTGTATGAATGTTTTATTAGAACCCCTACCAAAAAAGCCCTACAAACATCTGTTTTCTTATTGTGAAATATCTGATGTGAATTCCATCCAAAGGATATTCTGATTAAATAAGAAATTCCTGTTGAAATCCTGATAGATCAATTCCAACATGGAGATTTACATATTCTGTGAAAAGGGTACTCCTCTGAATTATCTCTTCTAGGTACTTATTATTTTAAAATACAGATGCAAAGTCTTTTAAATTAAGAAACTGTCACATTTGACTTGCTTAAATACTTCAGAACAAGCTTAAGAAAAGTACTTTCTATTCTGACTAAGCTTATTTGAAGTTCATATAAATCCAACAGAGATCTGTAGATAATTTTCCTGTAGTAATCTTTTGATTTGAAATCTATTTCTTTGCAACAGCTTCTCCTGCTGAAGGGAAGTTTAGGGAAAAGTTTCTCTTATCCATATGGTAAATGTGTAATTTGTTATGGTTTGACTCCATGTGGCCCTCACTGTCCTGGGTTCTGGATAAAGAAGCTCTCTGTTTCCTTCTGAGAGAATTCAGACTGTGAAAGTGTTGGATCTGAGTAAGACTTGCATATGTAAGCAGAAAATCTTGGTTAAACAAAGGTTCACTCTACAAGAAGTGTAATTTTTGCAAGAAGAGGCTTAGGAAATCGGGAGATGGGAAATAACATCGTTAGCTGGAAAAGGAAGGAAGTGAATTACTGAGTATTGTCATAATCCCTCATGAAAACAACAGGAAGGATTTACTAATTTGGCCTGGTCTTTGAAGGTGAGTTGTGGAACTTGCTTTAAAAAACATACAGCCTATCAAAATCCTGTGTCTTTAGAGAATATAGGACTTTTTCCTAGCCTCTTAGTTCATTCTGCAAAACCAAGATAAAATGCACTCACTGAAACTGGTTCTGTTAGACAGACACTTTATATTCTAACTCTGTAGCTTTCAAAATTTATTTAGGAGCCCGAATATTTCTTCTCACTTGGATTTTGGTCACATTTATAGTGAGAGAAAATGAAATCCGTTCTGAAGTTGTTGCTGTTTCAGGTGTTTGTCACGGGGAGATGCAGACTCCCAGATCCGAAATGCTAACACTGAAACAGGAAGCAGTGCTCCGTGTAAATGTTTGTCAGTTTAGCCTGTGCACACAGTTTCAGCTGGAGATTTCTTTACATTGTCTGGATAAACCACCAGGACACTGTTTTTTTACATCTGGGGTGATAACTTTTGGAGAGAGAGGAAGACTATGACTTTAGGTTGCACCGTATTTAAAATGAAGAACCTTTTCAAAAGGTTCAAAAGGCAGGTAACTAAGGCTGTCATTTTCTTTAATACTTTAATATTAGTATAGACAAATATGTGCATTTTCTCTGTAGCTTTTCTACTTCATGCTGTGGTTAGCTAGTGATTAGGTTCTTCAGCGTCAAGTTAGTGCGGTTGCTTTCAGTTACCCAAAAGTGACTCCTAGAAGTGGGAACTGAAAATATGAAGTTTTAAAAATATAACTGGCTTCTAGACAAGGCCAAAATAGAAAAAATTATTTGGAAAGTATGTTCGATATAATCAAAAGCATCCTCGGATTCATTCTTGAGACAAACAATATGTAAAATAAGTATGCTCTTCAAATTGCATAGGTTTTTGAAAACTGTAAGAAATATTACGGTGATTTTTTTTTGTGTGGGTTACTGTGTGCAGTTTGGACACCTTTCAGGTCTACAAAACTACATCTTCTTTTAAAACTGTTGCTGAAAGGAAGATTGCTCACCCTTAGTGATAAAAGGAAATAACTTTTTGCACCCCTAGGCAAACATGGAAGAGAGGAGGCAGTCAGGGATTTATAGGAGGGCAATCCATGTGTGCCTGTATATCCAAGATTTGTGACATTTTGATAGCTAAGCAATCGAGGGAGTAAAGAAGTCGATGGTTTCACATTATTATGCAAATCTTGAGAATAATATCCTCAAACACACAGAATCTTTAGCGATTTAAAATTTTATGTGCAATATTTATGTAAACTTCAATTAAATTATAACATTAGAATATTGATAAAATACCTTCAAGATTTTTTTGGTGGCTGTGTTTATTGAAATGGTAGAGTAATATTGGCCTACTCAAGACTTAATGAAAATGTATGGTGACCGGGCAACTATGGAATGTAATGACAGTGTTTCACATTATTTTATTCCTTTAAGATCAATAAAAGCTGGTGCTTCCTATTTTTGGGAAGCATTTGTTAAATTAAGAGTTTGCAAAGTTCTCATTGGGAACTAATGATGCTGGGGCCAGAGAAGAGTTTTTATATTTATGCAAGGAAGTCAGTATTTGTATATAGATGTTTTAGTATGCCTATTTTGGGGGATCCTTCTTTGAAAATCAGAACCAAGCTCAGTCAATTAATAAGCAAACAAATCTAACTGAAATTTTTGCAGTGGGATGAGTGACAGCGTACTTCTGTCAACACATTCATTAACAACAGAAAAAAATCTTTGCAACAGATGAAAATATAACAACTTTATGTCTGACAGCCTATTTTTACACACAGCCTTTATGCTGGTAAAGCAGTGTGGTATAGACATGTGATTCCCTTTTCCTGATATAACTGCACTGGGGTAAAACTACATCATTGATTTTTAGAAACAGGAATTCAGGTGTAGCTAATTTCTCTTTTTGCTAGCCCAGTTACTCCAACTGAGCTGAATATTCTCTTTTCGAAGGGAGCTGTTTAACTGCATTGTTCCAGTTAAAACCATACAATGTCCGGGTTAAGGCAGAATGGGGAAGCCAGTAGTGTCTTGCCAACTTATTCATAGCTGTGTCACCTCTGTTCTTTGAGCAGAATGGAAAAGTGTAAATTGCAAATTAGTGTGATCAGTAAAGTGAACAAATAGCACACTGAATTACCAAATCTGTTGAGTGAGAAGGTGCCGTATTTTTGACAACTTTTAAAACGGCTTTCTGTGTTCTACAATATTTCAGCTGAAAGTCACATTCTTCCTAAGCTTTCATGTCATGCTACCTCTGTCACAACATTCCAGCCTTGTGCATGAACAGCAGCAAGGGGAACAGGTTGCTCCCCTCAGCACACAGGTAGCTACAACCCGTGTGAATTGTCAGCCTGCCCACAGGTTGGCAGCGGTGTCACTGGGGAGGTGAGCTCCAGAGCTGGTTTGCATCCTCCTCTTCCACGCTTGTGTTGTTCTGTGTGCTGTGCCAGCACTTGGCGGTAACCTCCAAGGTAGTGACTCATCTGTCTGAGAAAGTTGTGGTCCAATGGGATGGTGCAACCTCACCCAAATGCCAAATGAAATAATTCATGGTTTATTGTCTGAAGACTGCGGGACTCAGGATTGCTGAGGACGGCCTTAAGATGTCTCAGCTCTCCTGGCCCCTGCTCAGTCACAAAGCTGAAAGAGAAGTTCTTGCTCTGGAGGAGTTCTTACAAAACACTCGCTATTCAAGAATTACTTCGACATGTGATAACTAGTTGTTGGATTTCTCATCTGAAGTCATCCACTTCTCTTGAGAGATGTGCTGTGGGGCTGCCTCTGTATCACGCATACAAGGAGACAACCTAATGGAAGCACTGCTTTTCTTCTAGCAGCTTTGGTGCCTCTTATTTCTAACCTGTATAAATGATGCAATATGACACTTTGCTATTCAAAATTCTATTTCTTTCCCCTTCCACATTTTTTCATCCATTGCCCTTATCATTTTATATTCATTGACATCCTGACAATTCTGGTGTTAATGTTAGGATTGTTGGCCCAATCTCCTGGCAAGCTGCTTTCCTCCTTACTCTCCTTATTTCTAATATTATCTTTTGCATGTCATATTTTTGAATCATCTCATGTATCAGCCAGTATCACTCTCATGGTACACATCCTCGTGATCTCTGGCCCTAATTTCTCCAGTGCTGTATTTAGTGCCTTTCCCAAATTCTTGCTTCATTTAGCTGAGAACATTTAGTATGTCTTTTTGTCTTTTCCTTTTGTAGAGGAGGGTGAGCAGTGCTTATTCCAGCAGTCTCCCAGGATATCCGTGAGAACTGGTAACAAAACACATGATCTCTCTCTCCTTTCAAGTGTCTCCATTTTCTTTTTCTGTCAGTGGTCTCTTCTGACCTGTTCTTTTGAAATTCTCAATTTGACATTTAGTATCTTTGTTTAAACTTCTTTTATTTCTCTTTCATCTCTTACCCCTACCTGTCTGTATAGCATCCTTGCCACACTTCACTTTTACATTTCCATTTCTAAATATCATACCCCGACCCTTAGCTCTTTGGATCTTTCTTCCCTCCTCTTTTACTGGCCCCATCTAGTATTTAAACTACATTTCAAACTCCCTTGTCCTCCTTTCTATGATTTCATGTCCAGTTGTCTCCTCCAAAAACAAATACTTAACTCTTTCTGGAGACAACCAGCTTTTTTATTTTCTATCTTACTTGACATGTTTCCATGATATTCTTACATCAAAGATTTTGTAATTATTAAAAGTATTTTATCTTCCCTAAATTTACCTCTTTGCATTTTATTTTTTCTCCCATCTTCTGTTCTTAGTCATTTCAAGTCTTGCCTTTTTTTGAACCTTTATTTTGCACTCCTGATCACCAGCATGAATTTTATTCATTTTTTTAACCTTGTAAAAAAATAAAGCCACAACCAAAACCTGCACAGAGACGGAGTTTGGGACTGCTTGTTTACACAGCTAACTGTGTTACAATGTTGCATTAAAAAGTCAGATTGAAAGCCAGCTCGGACACTAGTTAATTTCTATCAAGGATTTTATTCGAAGCTACATCTTTTGTTGTTTATTTTGCTCTTTGCTATTTCAATAGCTATTTGTGAGACTTAAGATATTTGTGCCCTGTTCAGCTTTGGAGCCAGCCCATATGGCCTGAGATTACGGAGAAAGGCAGGTAGAACATTAAAAAGGAGGAGTTAAAAGGCAAGGTTCTGGTCTATTGAGATTCCCCTTCAGGAATTCAAGGAGAATTTGTAAGTCAGGTTAAGCAGAACTTTTTATTCCAAATCAATATCGAGAGTCCTCTGTGAGTCTATATCCATATATAAATTACCTCACAGAAATTATTATGAGAAGCAACACCACAAGTTCTCTGAATTCTGGATGGCAAGAAATGGCCACCCACAATTCAGCTCCACTTCAAAATTGACACAAGTTTGGGTTTGTTTTTTTTTCCCCAAAGCTGATGGCACATGATCTGTGTAAACTGTCTGTCACTGCCCTGCCCAGGGCTCATCGATGTTCAGTAAGCAAACAGACATTGGCCTAGAGACAAGGCAAGGCTGAAAAAGCATTTCTGTGTAAGAAGTGTTTCTGCAGAGTCTAGAAGTTGCAGAAAGAGTCAGATGAGCTTGAAAATTGACATGGCTTTTCGGAAGTTAACCAAGAGACACTTTGTAGTATCAACTTGGGATCTGAATTAGAGATACTTACTATGTTATCAACAACTGCTAAACTATTTTTGAAAAGCTGGCTCCGTGGTTATCGGTTTTACTGCTCTGAGAAGAAGTGGCTCTGAGTGTTACATGCATACTCAACAGGCACAGACAAACATTACAATTCGAATACTAGTAGAGACAAACCCTTAATTCCCTGTGAGAGCTGAGGGTGACCAGACTCAGTGCATTGTACAGTGAGTGCCTGCAGAGAAGCAAGAGCAGATGTGGCAAATGCTGTAGACATGCAACAGCAAGACAGAAATACAAGTACGGGCAGACAGAGCTACAGGCTCTTGGCTCTGCTTGTTGAATGAATACAAAGAGCCATCCAATGCCCCATCAGGAGGCTTTCCCTACATGTCCTATTACCAACCCAATTTCTTCGAAAAGCAGCAGAAATTCTCTTAGGAAACAAAAGAAATTCAGGGTTTGATAATTTCTTGCCAAGCTGGCAACGTTGTTCTTCACACCCTTGCACTGTGTTGAAGTTGGCAACACAAGCCCAAACTAGAAAAAGTAAAGCTGAAGTAAATATGTAATAAAACTTGTAGTTTTTTGTGTCCCATTCTCACCTGGACTTCACTCATCCCATGTAGATGTAGGTGCCCTAAACCATAGAACACCTTTGAAGCTTTGTCAAAGTCTAATCTGTTTCCAACAACTTACCCACCGGAGCTAACAGGAGAGCATTTGGCAAACTTAATGCTTGGGCAGCTAGAAATCATCTTGCAATTTCATCTTAAATATTCATGGTTAAATAGCTTAAGTAAAGTAAGTTGATCATACCCTAACTATCTACACCATTATCTATACCCAGTCAAAATGCACCTGTGTGACTCCAAACCTGCATTCCTTGTGAAATGCCTGCATCTGCAGTGATCATCTGTTGAGGACTGATACTGGGATAGCAGACAGCATCCTGGACAACGAGATTATATGAAACTTACATTAATGTAAGCTTCCTAAGGGATTATTTGGACTGGGGATTAAGTAGCTTTATGAATTTAAAACTTCCTTCGGACTTCTTCATCCTCTCACCTCATATCACAGGGGGAAAACCCAGTGGCTCGCACTGGTGCAGCCTCAAACAGTGTTCTTTGGGGGGAGCTCTGCTAGTGTTCAAAAGCATATTGGCCTGTAAGGATTAGGAAGAAATTTTGCAACGTGTGGAAAACAGCCCATAGGATCCAGCCAGCGGGAGGTTTAACTGCTGCTCTGCCTCCCAAGTGGGCTGAGCCAGCCTCTTACTAGGATGCTGACTCCTCAGGCAAGGCACATATTTGTGAGATTACATCTTCCAAAAGCAGTAATGCAGGTACTGGTTTGCTTTTAATCATTCATCCTTCTCTCCTCTTCCTGTCTGCCATTCCAGCTCCTCAGAGATTAAAAATTCCCTGTCAGCCGCCTGCCTAATCCAATCAGTCTCCCGGTTTGGAAACCTGGGATGGTTCTGTGCAATCCACCCTCCTAATTTACAGGCTTTAAATATAGCGCCTGTATTTGGCAGGCATACTTTTTGGTTTTCATTTGGGGTTTTTTTGAGTATCAGATACTTGCATTCTCTAAAAGCATTTCCAGCTCTAATGTGAAAAGAATGAGTTGTGAACCTCAAATGAGCTCCACGTTTCTCTCAGTGTGGAAATACAATTATAAGATTTTAAACCATGCTGAGATCTGCCCTTATTGACATTCAAGAAGGATGTAGACCCAGGCTAGGTGTGGATTGACCTTTGCAGACATGGTAGAAGACATAAAGCTTCACAAGTACTCAGAACCAAAGTGGATTAAGAGAGGAATTATACATTCACTTCCAGGAAGCTTCTGTTTCCTATAGGATCATATCTACAATTCTTTCCATCAGGGGTTTCATAAGCAGCCATTAGTTAGGATTGACCTCTTTTATTCTTGCTACATCTGCCTGTAACTGGCTGAATGCCAGTTCTCACGGAATTCCAGTATTGCTTGCTTCATACTAAGGGTACACGTAAGTGTAAAACCTGTACATTCTGACAGAAGATCAAGCTTCAGAGAGCAGGACACAGGCAAGGTAGCAGCCTGTCAGGACCATAATCTTCTCCCTTCAGACCACACTTGGTGCACCTACACTTTGGCACAGGGGTGTGACAGTGGCATGGACAGATGCATAGAAAAGGAGCCACAGGAGTTAAGGGGTATCAGTGTGTGTACTGCTAATAGGATGTGTAATTGGGGTGCTAGAATACATATAGAAGTATATTTCACTGTCACAGCTCTCTACAGCAACCAAATAAACATTTAAAGAAGGTATGCCATCCTGTACTGCTATCACAGATACTGGTCAAAACATGGATGCACCTGAAAATGTGCTACAGTACATCTAACCCAGCTCTTTGGGAAGGACTTCTCCCCACACCAGACTCAAACAGGAGGCAAAATTTATGATTTTTTTTTTTCAGGTAGTCTTGCAGCACTACAGTCAGCTATACTGAACTTAAAGTTAGATTTAAACACAGAGTGTTGAGAAGCAATGCTTTCTGCCACAAATGCCCTCAGCATATCTCTCCCTGGGTTGTGACTGATGGTACTTTGGATGCATATCACCAAAAAATATTATCACCCGTGTGAAGACCTGGTCAGTGATTAAATACACCCTGTGTTGAGATGGGGTACTGTTTTCAGAGAAATAAGAATTGTAGGCAAGTCTACTCACATTGCCATCCGGAAATAAGGGTGCCGATACATGATTTTCCAGGTTTCAGCATGGTGTCTGATTTCAGATTCTAGACAAAAGTGTACCATTTCTGAAACAGCATCCTTGGCATTGCAAAGGCTGTTCAAAACTTGTTGAGTTAGCGATGTGTGGGTTTAATACAATCACTCTGACAAAGGGATGTATCACGTATTAGCATCTGTGATGGTCAAACCAGTATTACCAATGCAGTGCCATATAGGAAATGCTTTAACTGCATATTTTTTTAAAAAAAGGTGTGTTTCAAAAATACGATCATTTTTGAATAATCAGCTATGTTTCATTGCTTCAGTCCTAGTTTCCACTGGCATAGAGGAGCAGGCAAAGTGCCTTCAGGACATGTGGATACAGGGGCCTGAAGCTAAAAAGGCACATGCTCAGAATGCAGGCCGAGAGCCGTCCAAACAGCCTTATTTTAGCCTCTTGCTTGCATACACATTATAAATACAGTCTCTCTGCAGACTATCACACTTTTTTCCTTTAATATCTGTCTGGTTTAACGCTGGATGCTGTTTCTTTAATTCTACTGGGACTATTTATATGCTTAAATATGTCCTCAAATTCTGCAGAGCTGGACTATGACAGGACTGGAGGCTGCTTCCACGACTTTAAATGTTGGTTCACAACACTACACTGGAACTGAGCGCTTGGGTTAGGTCCTTTAAAAGTATTTAAATGACGAACTATGGAAAATAAATTTTTCAAATAATCTAGGAACAAAATTTGCCCCAGATCAGATATCCATACTCTTAAATGTAGTTAGTGGTTATTTGCATCTTTAGGTATCTGAGAAGCTTTTTAAAAGCTTGTCTTTAATGTTTCTTTAGAGTCTGGACTTTATATTAACTATTTGTGAAGTAAAGTTCAGTAATTACAGTGAAAATATGCAAAGGAAAAAGACAAGAACATTTAATTCAAGAATAGAGAAAGGGACCTAGATGGGAGGATCAAATGAGAGCTGTCACAGCCTAAAAAAGTATCAAGCAACATTTAAGCAGCATTATTTTAGGACATCAAAGATTATCTTCAGATGCTTTAGGTGTGGCTGGAAAAATCTTAGTACTCACATTACAGTTTGGATGTGCTGGTGTTTTTTTATGGTCTAGTATTCCTGGGGAATGTGCTTTTCAGATTTTATTCTCTTCTTATGAATTGTTCACAGCTGAGAAAATACCTTCAGACATCCAGCTGAAGCACCCTATAAATGAAAGAAAGGAGGATTTTAAAAAAATCTAGTTTATTTTCCCTCAATTACCTTGTTTCTCTACCCTTCATTTTGCTAAATTCCCCAGTTGATTGCACCCGAGGCAGATTTGTGTTTGGTTTTCAAACCTTTACTTCATCAATCTCACTTTTTATTATCTCTTTAAGAGAAATGTTTCAATTTCTACAGAGTTGAAATTCTATGTTTCAAGTCTGATCTTAAGCTAGCATTGACTTGCAAGTGACAAGTACAGAGTAGGCACCTCCATGTAAGACTCACAGCACTGACGTTTCATGTAAAGATAACTCACTGGCAGACAGCTTTTCTCCCCACTTAAGTTGCTGACCATGCATCTATCAAGTGAGCTGGCCCATGAAAGCCTGTGACCAGACAAGGCTCTGATCCTTGCGTGGGACCCAGGCTATGTTTCTTCTCTCACTCCCAGGAGCAGCCACAGAGAATTTCAGTTCTCTGAAGTTTTTTCTAAATTGCATGAATACTCCTTTTAGCATTACAGTTGTAATTGTCTGCCATGTATCTGTGTGTGCTGGGAGGTCTGCTCCCCTCCTGTGCCTGCACAGCCATTTCTGTACAAAACAGCTTTATTCCCCATACTGGAGACTCAGGAGTCAGCTCCTGTTCTGAACAGGCTTTTGAACACACTTGCATCCATCCCTCTGTGAGTCATCTCAAGCAAATTAATCCTTCCTAGCTTATTACATGGCTCTACTTTTGGGGTCCACTTCCGGTCAGAAGTGTTCCTCAACCCCTGACTGAGAGTGGAAGGGGACCCTCTCCTGACAACAGTTGCAGTGCCTGATGACCCATTTGTTCCTTTAACTAGGACTTGGATTGTTAAATCAACTGTACACTTACTACAAGTTTGGGATGCATTGCAACCCTGCAGAAAATTTATATTTCTATTTATATAATTTCTGTCTCTAATTCCAGCTTAAACCCTAATACAACATGTGCATAATTATTTTCAAAGAATGAGACAAACCTTTAACTAATAAATCCCTGTGCTGTTCCACAAAGAAGCCAAAGCCCGATTTATTCATAAATAAAAGGTCAGGAAGGTGACCCAAGACTTTTTAAAAATGGATGTTTTTTTATTTTGGTTTCATTCCAGCCCTGGCCTCAAAAGAACAAAATAATAAAAGATTAATAAATGGTAAATTTCTGTCACAGTAGTGATACGTTGCAATGAATAACTGCGCGAAAATTCAATTCTCAGAATTGCATTGCTCAGGCCTTGGCTGCTTGTCTGGATGCTCATGGCTTCATGTCTCATGAGGGTGCTCTGCATAGCTTTGAAAATAAGTGGGGCGCAGCATCATGGCCCAAACACCTAGGTTTTACATGTTACAACAGACAGTTTTGGGTACAGCCACTGTTGGAGCCCAGGAGCACTCTGAAGTTGCAAAGTTAGGACAAAGCACTTCTTATTTAGCTACCAAGAGGAATATGAAGCTGGTAGTATTGAGATAAGTGAAGGCTTTAAAAAAACCCAAAACCCTGAAGTTGTGCTTTGGGATGTTTTCCCACCTTTATCCAGCCTGCATTAAGACAGACCTCATGGAGTCTCACCTAGATTTCAAGGATAGGAGTCTAGGAAGGTTGTGGGTAAAGGATTTTATGGGTAAATCCCCTCTAGGCTAAAGGAAAGCTCTGCTGGGGGCTACCTACATCAGCTAGTAATCGTGTTTCTCTAGTGGTCAAATAACAAGATGACTTTGCTGACCAGACACTGTCCTTTTGGAAGTGCAATTTCAGCTGTGGATTTTGCCTGAAGGAAAGCTGAGTTCCCAGGAGGACACATCTTTCAAAACACAGTACTACAATAGAATGGAGGCATCATCTCTTTTAGGATTTTACACAAGTCACAAATAACTTGGGAATCTTTTGGCATGTACAAAATGTATAATCCATGTACTGCTTTCCCAGAAATTAGTAGAAATGAAGCTACACTTCAATATAGATCTGCCAGTGCTCTTGATGCACCCTGAGACCTCTTCCATTTCAGAGATTTTCAATCTTAGAAGTCTCTGTTTAAACCCATTTTTATTCTGTTAAAGGAAACCTAGGTACAAACATCTGAATATTTTCAAGTATAATTTTGTAGATACAAACATCTGGATATTTTCAAGTTTAGTTTTGTATTTTATTTCTGTTCCTATTGAAGTATCCAAAATTTTATCACCATGATATAAAAGTTATGCATAAGGAAGAAAATAAAGAAAAAGAAAATAAAAGACAATTACAAGTCCAGATAAGCAAAGAGATTCTCAAAACTGGCAGATACTTGTTTTTATGCTTTTATTGTCACTCTCATATTAGTTATATTACATTGTCCCAGTCAGGGACAATGTCTCATTGTTCTAAGCTTTGTTCTAATTTATACTGGTGGCATTGATTTCAGAAAGATCTAGAACTATTCTCGAAGCACCTCTGTGGCTGAAATAAAATGTAACTTGTCTTTCCATGTAATCTAGAATTGATTTGTTGGAAAGAGAGCTTTGTCATCTGCAACTCGGTCAGGCATTGCCTGCTCTGAAACAAGTACAACTGTGGATGCAGTTCCAGATCCCCATAAGATTTCTACACAAGGATGCTCTGGATTTTAGCCTTGATTCTGCAAATCTTACTTAGCTCAGCAGCTCGCAGAAGTGCCATTGCAGCTGACATTCTGGCTGACTTGAGGAAAATCCTGTGGGCTTTGCACAAAATCTTTTGCTTTGATGATTTTTTTTTTTTTTTATGTTGCAGTGAATTGCAATACACTGCTATTTTCCATTCTTTCACAGCAACTTGTGGGAAAATTTTATCCGTCCTTTCTCAACATGTGTCAGAGATAGAAACAAGTCATTAAGGGACTAGCAGAACTTGGCTGGCTCTAGCCCCTGCCTGCACTTCAGAGCAGGTGGATTAGCTGCTGAAGTCTGCAGCAGACAAGCTGCACTAGCAGGTTTGTAATAAAAGTAACTAACCATCAGCTTGCCACACCACTTGCAAAAGTTTAGCTGTTGTTGTTCTCACAACAACAGAAACAAGAAGAGCATCAGCCAAGCGGCTGCAGCATTGCAAAACATTTCTGTTTTTCTGAAAATGTCACTCTGATGACCTCCTGTAATCTCAGTGATGCAAATCCTTCTCGATTAGAGAAGAACATTAGCAAACAGCCTAGCTTAGGGGTCAGAAATGCCCTTTGTAATATAAAAATTGATGAAACAGTAATATTGAACATGCACAAATGCTTCCAGTTGGGTAACATACATTGTAAGCACCCAGAAACTTTAGTGGGTTTACCTATGAAAACACACTTCTTTTTGCTGAGGTGCATTGTGGATCCTAGTAAATGCACTAAGGCCTACGAAATTATCAATACAATCTACCCCTCTTACAAAATCAGCCATGACTGAAGCCACATGGGTTTTCAGATACACGAGTTTTGCAGCAAGGTTGTCACTACAGCTTTTTGTTTCTGTATTTCTACTATGAAGAAAGGCACATGAGGCTGAAGACAACAACTAAGGCAAAGGTACTAACCTTGCTTCCCAGGCAGGCAAAAGGGAGCCTGCTGGGAGTGCTTCAAGGGAGCATGATCCCACTGCTGCTGGGGATGGACCACAGTAACTGCCCTTGCTTGAGAGGCTGATTTTTCAGCATCCAAAATATCTCATTCCTCTTTCTCTACAATTAAAAAAAAAAAAAATTAAATTGTCAAATGCATGCCAAACCACCTACCCCTCTAAAATCTTAATTAAAAGGTACTGTGGCCAAGAGTCACATTTCCTGTACTTTTATTTGCCTTAGAAATCATACTTGTGTACACAGCAGTAGATGGTTATCTTTCTTTCAAGGGGCAGTGATGAGTTGTTAGCCAAATGTTTGTCAATAACAGTTGATGGGAACTTGAGGGGAAATGCTATAACCTATATAGAAAGACTGAAAGGGAAAAAGAAAAAAGTATATAGCTCTTTATATTGGAAATATGAGATAAAAACGCAGCAAAGATACAAAAAACCCAATCCTTTCCAGTTTTCCCTTCCAGTTTCTCTGTCTAGGTTTATTTTTAGTAATGGGTAAGTGAGCTGGGCTAAGTCTACAGAATGGGGCAAAACCACAAATATGCAGGGCAGGATAAATCAGACGAACATGTTTGTAGGCCATGTGGTATTAGAGTGGCAAACTTGGGAAGGAGATGGGGAAGAAATGGAAAGCAGTATAGCACATCTTTTCTGCATGTTAAAGCAATGAAAATATTGTTAAATACTGAGACTTTGCCTACTGTTCGCTGAAGTTCAAGGAAAGCTGAGGATGGACAAGAGTGACAGCCTTGGGATCTGAGACTCCACTCCTGAAAACACAGATGGGCTTTGCCCATGCTGGGCTCTGGCCCATTATCAGTTTTCCTATTGCCAGACTAGACAAATTCACCTCTGAGCACATAGCAGATGCCTGGGTAGCCTCAATTTCTGGACTTCCGTCATTCAAACTGTCTATGTCAATTAGGCACTATTACTAATCCTTGGAGTTTCTGTCACTTTTTAACAGAAAAATCTTAAAAGTATTGGCAAGTCTCACCTCTGACACTTTTGCCTAAGTGTTATTGCATGACTATGGCACCACATTGAAGATTACCTCCTAAAAATATTTAATTAGTTGGTCAGCATAGTGGTTTCAAAACTCAGAGCTCCCCTTTATTTTCTTGTAGGTGCAAATATTGTAATTTTGTTTTTCCCCCCCACTATTTCATGAAGTTCAAAAACATACATTGCCAATACTAAGCAACCAGTTCAGATTTTTAGTTAACTAAATCATTCAAGTGGCTTAAATTTATCAACAAGCTGGTCATTAAATGAATCACTGACCTATTTCTCAGCTACTCAAGCTAAATAACCTATAACTAATGACCTATAAAAGCATCAGTGTGTTAAGAAAAATTATTAGCTGGAGAAGCAGAGCAGCAGTTGATAGGTTCCCACCAATCTGAACATAAAGATTCACCAATTTCAAAAAATTCTGATGAGAAATCAGATTTTGACAGAGACTGATGTCTAGGGGAAGTACTATGAAGTTCCTACATTCAACCCTCCTTCCTTAGATTATTATGGGAAAATTTTATCCAAGTATTTAAAATGGCTCTAACCTGGGATGCTCCCAAGTAAAATCTGGAGTGCAGACTCTCCTCAACTCAGAGAGATTAATTTTAGATCCAGCACTTATTTCTGCGAAACAAACCAAATCTGTGGTCCAGCCACTCTCCCTGCTTGGGTACATGTATGGTTTAGATCCAGATCCAAATCCTGGGCCCTGGGTAGACCCACTCTATATAGAAAGAAGATTTTATATGTTTGGTTTAATTTTCAAGTCCTCCATTGCTCTTACCCAGCAACATGCAATGTGTGGAAACCCCTGGCCAGCCCTCACGTGTTTCTGAATGGTGGAGAGTGATGGGGTGGTGGGAACAGAGGACAGGGCAGCATTTGGGGGCAACAACCAAGGTCTGCCCACCCAGACAGAGACTGCCAAGGGGAAGCGAAAATCAAGAGGAGTGAGGAAGGGAGGCAAGATCACCTGCCCCTTGCCACCTCCATCAACCATGGCACTGTGGACCCCCATGCCAGGCCCTGCATCCTGGTGGGGATGGAAACCTTCTGTCCCCTGTCATCTACAGCCATCAGCACACCGTTGTCAAAGCACTGTCTAGCTAAGCCACCTGCTCCTAACAGAAACTGATGTGGTTTTCTGCTTTTTCCTCTTCCTCAGCACAGACCAGCCCAGAATACTCAGTTATAGGCGGCTAAGAGAGCCAGCCATTCATCCCATTTTCTGAACACAGCCCACTTGGGGGTTGCCTTTTGGGACTGTAAATGCATGTGGTCTCCCAGCTGAATAGGGGGAGAATTACAGCTTGAAAACCAAGGCAGGAGGGGAGGCACTACTGAAATTTTCTTGCTCAAGCACCCTGAAAAATGACATAAAACCTTCCTGCTAACATACATACATGAAGTTTTGTGTCTGGTTTGTATTTGTATGATCTGTGGCACTGTGTGTAGATGAAGATAGAGGGTAGTAAAGTCAGAATTGAAAAGAGAAGAGAGCGGGAGCTCTCTCACCTACAGCATAAAGGTGCTTCAGCCAAGTGCGTGCCTGAAGAGCAACTTCTGCTTTTTTTTTTTCCTCCTTCTTTCTTTTGCAATCATTGCTCGCTTGACAGGCCCAGACGGAATTACATCACTTCCTAAAACCCATCAAAGAGAGTCCATCTCCTGAAGAAATGCAGCTCAGATGCTCCCCGGCAGGAAGCAGGAAATGTAGATGTTCGGGTGCAGCAGGGAGCCTGCCGGAGCGCCCCTCAGGTGGGAGCGCTGCCGGGGCAGCATGCGGAGCCCTGCTCTCATCACCCTGCTCTCTGCCCTGGCGCTGGCTGGAGGATCTGCCGGCGATGGTGAGTAAGAAAGCGCCTTTCGCCTGCCGAGGTGGGACCGCGTGTCTTGCCTGCAGCAATGGGACCAAGGTGGAGGGCAACACCCTCCAAACTGAGCACTGGGAGGAGATCTGTGGGGACTTGCTCTCTGCTGCTTTTTGCTGTGTTTACCCTCTCTGTTTTCAGCTGCCTGTCGTTTTCAAAGCTTTGACTTTTTTCCCCACAGACCTATCCCCGAACAGCAGCAAACAAATCCTACAATTCCTACATTTCCTAAATTGCAGGTGTGTAGAGAAACGGAGTTTCCATGTTGACCCATCAGGCATTTTGCTTCTAATTTTAGTTATTTGTTGAACTTTTTAAACTCCACACCCATACCATCAGTGTTTAATAGCAAAGTTAAAGGCAGAGCACTGCTTCCATTCAAAAGGTGACTGCCGATTTCCGCAGTCCCGGTGCACTGAAACTGGTTTAACAAAGGAACAGCCGGTTCCGGAGACAAATATTTTGAATTCTCAGCTGCAGAACAAAGTGGCCGGCACTATGGACTTAGGTCCTGACCCTCTGAAGGGAGGAACCATGAGTGGAAAAACCACTTGTGACAAAATGCTGAGGCGCTGGAGTGTCGTTGCAGAGGCTCTCGCCTGTTTGCCGGGGTCATTGGTTCCACTAGCATTTTGGCAGCCAGTGACCGAACATGACAGGCAGCTCTTGTGGTGAAACCTTGCCAAGGTGGTGCTTATAAGCTTTTTGGTGTCAAACAAATCCCTGCCAAAGTGCCTCGGTGTGGACTAGGAGTGTTTGTTGCCTCCGAGCTGCTGTAGCGAGCGGGAGCTGTAGAGAAAGCAGAGAAAGAAGACGGTCACTCTCAGATATCACTGGACTTCTTCTCTTTAATGTCCCAAAATGCACTGCTGGAATCGGTGGTTTGGTGTGGGTACTTTTCTCCTGAAAAACAGTATTATAAGCAGGGTGTAGAGCTAGGCTGCAGGCTCCTGGTGTGCTGTTGAGCTGCGTGTACTTAGGAGACTTGCTTAGCTGTAAGAGCGAGCTAAGTGAAGTATAAAATGGTTTGGCTTTGTTACTCCAGCCCTGCTGCATTGCAGACACTTTAGGAAAATATGCTGCAAGCATTGCATGTAGCTCCGAATCAAAGCGGTCAGAGGAATGAAAATCCTGCCATGGGCAGAGCTTAACAGAGGTCCCAGGGAAACGGAGGAGTGCAACGAAGGCAATGAAGGCAACGCAGAGTGATCAGGCTCCTGCTTCCTTAGCTCGTGTGCAGGGTACTGAAAGCTACTATTTCATCACCATGTCCCCGTGGCGGGGGGACGACGCCTTAGCCCCGGGACTCCTCAGTCTGACTCGGTGCCCCCCTGCCCTTCTCTGCAATGGGCATTAGAGGCTGCAGGAAGCACCAGGCAGATGTCTCATACAAGGTGCCCCAATCCACTCCCCATTGCCTTCAGAGACAGCCTACCAGTAGGTCCACCTTTAAATTCTGGTTGATTTTGGAATGGTTCCTCTTTGAAAGTGAGTCAGTCCTGCCAGAGCCCTCCCCAAGCCCTGTCAGCTCTGACTCTACAGAGCCAATCCACACTCACAGAGGAAGGGGAGGAGAGCACCCACCTTTGCTCCCCATACAAAGGCAGCTTTTGCTGATGCAGCCAGCCCAAAAATGTACCTATGGGGGCGTACTCTGACTGCAAGGATGGGACAGGGAAGCTGTGAATTTGAGCCTTGGGGGGGAAATTAAACTGGTAAGGGGAAAGTTTATGTAGGGTTTATGTACCCCACAGGCACTGGTGGGTCAGGAACCCCTCTGCTGAGAGCAGCCTCCCAGGGAGATCCTTTGCTCTCACCCTTCCTTGCTCACACATCAACAGGGCAGGACCTTTAAGGGAGCTTTTTTACCTTTTGCCAGACACAGTCTTCACCTTTTAAGTGGTCTACTGTCTAGAGACCATTTACTAAGTAGGGAAACAGAGTATGATTAAATCTTGCAGTACAGGCAGATTGAAGTCTTTTTAAGTCCTGTTCCCATATCATGCCAGAACCTCGTAAAAGCCTAGCCTTGCCATTTGGATTATGATTTATGGATGGTTTTCTCCTTGCTATGCTGCAATCACTCTAATCCAGTAGCTCTGAGAGCATTCCCGAGGTCTCAGCTCTGGGTGCAGGCCTTCTCCCAGCTCCATACTGAGCGGATGTAGGGGTTTGCACTAGTTCCCTTCCCCTTGCTTTAACGCATTCAGGAAGCCCTACAAGTAACAGTGTAGGACATCACCTCTACTGTAGAGGATGGTACTCAGTGCTCAGCCTTGCAGCAGCCCTGAAGACCTACCTAGGTGTGTGTACTGACCCTAGTAAAGCATTAAGACCCTTACTATAGGTTGTAGGAACAGGCTCTAACCCTTGAGTCACGTCCCAGGCTATGTGTTCAGTGAAACACATGGGAAATTGCAGTGTAAGTGGTCTGACATGGGGAGCAAGAAAGTGTGTGAGGGAGAGGAACAGTAAAACATGTAAGATCACCAAGTGGAAGAGCTGGGGTAGTTGCAGACAGTGCTTTATTTTGTCTGTGTCTCTGTGCTGTAATTGTCATTCAAAGAAATACTGCTATCAAAGATCCAGATATTCAGCAGCTTGTGCCATGAGCACAGACAGTGACTCTCCTTGTCAGAGAAGTGCCTTTTAGGTTGCCTCCCCTACAAAGCCAAGGTCTCTAAGGGAGCGATAGATTTGACCCATTCCCTCCTAGAGTAATGAACTAAGAATGGGTTTGAACCCATTACAGTCACCTGTTAAAATTTTCTAGCAAAGCAACAATGTAAGAAATGAGGATTTGCTCCATTTTCTCTTTCCAAAACACAGTGCCCTAAAAAGCAGATGAAAAATCCTTTCTACTGAACACATTAATTTCTCCTACTTATTTACTACTATTCCTCCCTTTTATCCACACACACAAACATTCACTGTGTTTTATTCAAGTGTTTCAGGGACATTTCAGAAAATCTCTCATTTACATCAGCAAGACTGTATACTAATTTTCAGTCAGTGACACCAATCTCTTTTCTCTCAAGAGATTTTATGATAGCTGGAAAGCCTCAGGAGCTTTTGAATCTTTAATTTCAGGGTCCTCCTGAGAGCAAGGAGCACTGAGAGATTTTCATCACAGTGAGGTCGCACGGTTATCACAGATGCTGAGCTAGAAGGCCATCAGATTAAGTAGAAGCAACTAAATGCATAAATTGGTCTGGAAGGCCTTAAGTACTGGGGGAGAGAAATGAGACTACAGGTTGACTCTAAGATGTGTGACTGAATTTGCAACACTAGCTGTTAATGCAGCACTTCAGCTGGATAGAAATACAGTGAGGAAAAGCAGTTTCCATCTTGTATAAATGAGCTTAAACAGTTGTTTCCTCTTTCAGGTTATACCTAGATAACGCTTTCTAAGCACCTCGTTTTAATAGGATCTTGTCTACAGATTAGCCACCCTGAAATGCTTGTGCTCCCTCATCAGAGGAGCGTATGCTCCCAACAGCTAGCCTGCAGGCTTTCAAGGATTCCTCTTCCAGCCAGACTGACAGGCGGGACCTGCCACAACAGGCAGCTGGGCAAGCCCTGGCTATGGAAAGGAACAGCCCTTCTTACAGCAGCCTGAAATGTGGGGAGAGGAACAGTGCAGGGATGAGCCAAGCAATACACGAGAGGATCATACAGACCATGTGGAGAGGTATGACTATACCACCAAAGGAATGTGTGTATGGAGCAGAATGATATAGGATATGATAACTTTGTTCCAACTTTATAGCCTTTTCTTGTTCTGTCTCCTGCTCATGAGCATTCCTTTCACTGCATTTTTATAGCTTATGGGAAAATTTGGAGAAACAAAAATTTTCCTTTCAAACTAGTAAGCCTGGATATCCCACTAACACGCTCTTGTTTTTTCTCTATCTCATTGCTTTTTCTTCTGTCAGTAGGCACTATAGTGTAATTTGAAAAATTCCCTTGAGAGACCCAGTCCTTGAGTCTGATGGCAAGGCAGCAGAGAGAATTATGGTTCTACAACAGAACTGAATGTGCTGACTGCCAGCTATTTTCCTTTACCTTGCATCCAAGTGAATTCAGAAACCTGTTTGCCTGCTTACTTCATCAGGAAGCCCAGATCACCACCTCTGAGTACTGCAGAACAAACCTCAGAGGAAGAAATGCTGCAACAACAGAAATGTTGTTTGTTTGATTGAGATGTAGTTTTTTGGACTCCAATCTGTAAAACCTCTTGGTATATTCAACTGCTTCTGTCTCCCATTAAAAGCAGGTTTAGGAGCACCTCTAAAACCCAAGCAAAGTCCATCAGTGATCCAAGCATATTTTTAAAGTAGAAAATATTGAGTAATACCTTATATATACCATGGTATCTGCATACAGGGACATAGCTTTTTCATAATTTGTAAGAACAGTTAATGGAACCTTTTATGAGATGCTGCTAGTGCTTGCTCAAGCATTTTGGTCCCTTGAGTACTAGATCCTCTAATACCTCAGTTGTGGAAACCTGAGAACTTCCTGCCTTCTAGCTCCAGCTTCTTAGCTTTGAGTTCCATGTGTGTCCACCTTTCCATCAGGGTGAGATGCAGCTGCATGCCAGCCTCCCTCCCTTCTGCTCTTGAAAGCATGGAAAGCGGCAATACAGGCTGGGCTGAAGCTGTGGTGTGTTCCCATCCACTTCCCTTGACATGGGAAGAAGTCACCAGCATTCACGCCCCAGGTGGTCCAGACAAAGGTGAAGCTGATGTGGTTGTTGTATGAGCATTGGCTCCTTGGACAAGATGTGCAGAGGCACGAGTATGGATGTCAGACTGTAGCCAACAGCATGTTGCTGAGCTCATCAAGAGAAAGGGCACAGGCTTTGCAAAGTCGAGGAGATACCTATATGGCCACGTGTGACCTGCTCTTTGTTGCACTCCACTGGCCTTGCATTTCCATCCTGAATTGTCATGCTGTATTGTAGTCAGATTCCCATTTGCAGGGAGCCAGTAGATCTCTGCAAGATGAAACTCCAGCACAGCTGACAAGACAGTTCATGGTATGAATTATCACTGCAAATCTGGTGTGGAGAAAATTTTGAACAGCAGCTCACAAAATCTCCAACTTTCAATTGCTCTTCTGCCCTGCTCCAAACCTTGTAATGCCCAGCTTTCATTCACCCCACGATACAGCTACCCAGGCCAGCTGCAGCAGAGTCTACTTGCTATTTTGAGCACTTTAAATTGAAATGCTATGAAAAACAGCAACTATCTTGAGGTCAACCATATGTGTCTCATGTGGCCTGGGTGGGTGGCTGTGGCAGGTGCTACAGCTGCACCAGGAGGCCTGAGCCCAACTCTCCCTGCCAGACTGGAGGCACAAATCCTTCCCTGGTGCAAGCCACTGGGCCAACACAAGTGCAGGCTGTGCTTTCCTACTGTGTAAAAAGGGTGATGTGTGGGTGGCCTGAGAGTGAGAGCAACTGCTGGGTGACAGGTGAGGCATCCCTTGAGGCCGAGCTCTGCTCCTCAGCGGTGGCGGGGGAGCAGGATATGTTGAGGCAGCAGGTAAAATGCCGGAAATAAGAGCAATATCCTTGCAAGAACATTGTGCAATTGGCTGCCCTTCTGCTGAAAGATGTATTTAATTCAGTCAGAGAAAAGATGTCTGTAAGAGGAAATGGTGTTCCCAGAGAGATGCTGTTTTGTCCCTGGAATTATGCAAAGTGAACAAAAATACGTGGCAGCAAGGTCACTCCCTGTGATTTGCCATTTTCTTTGCCTAGAGACTAGAAAAGGTAATTCTATTTCACACAGAGACAAATGATTTGAAGTCTGCTTCACAGTTCAAAAGCAGGCAAAGTAGCAGAGATACAGGAAAAGTCTCGGAAATCAAGCACAGCATACTCTGCAGCTGAAAGTTTATCACTGTAGTTAATGAGGTGTGACTGTTTGCTTTGCTTTAAAGCCACACCATGCTTTAGACATTTGAAAAATCCATTTTAGCTCTACGAGTAAATGAAAAGTAAGGTATTTTCTCCACACCCTTTCCCTATTTTAAGCAATAGGCTTGTCCCTCTCAGTATATCAAGTGTGGCAGGCAATGTGTCTCAAGGGCAATGGCTAGAGGAGGAAAATGAAGCAAGGTCATCGAAGAGCCTCAGTGAGGCTGCGGTGGGCCATCAGCTCTGCCTGTGGCACAGTCCATCATGCCACAGTCTGCAGCACAGACGTCTCTAGTGCTGCCTCGCCGCTCTGCACAACAGCAATTGAAATGGAGTGGCTGCAGGCACTTTGAACTACAAACTACCTTGGAAAAGAAAAGTCAAACGGCCAAACTAATAAGGGAGAGGAGCTCTCCCTCTTGACCTCTGCGATAAGATTAAGGACAGCCAAGAGATCATGGGGAGGGTTGGAGTAGCACACACCTAAGGGGTCATTACCTGCAAGGGAGGCAGAGATAGTGTTTTGCTCTTGACTGAAATAATACAGAAGAGACAGACACTATTGATACAAAGTGCTTTGCCACAGAAGAGCTATCATTTTCATTGTCCTATTGTGGTGCAGGAGTCTGGTGACCTTCACAGTATTACATTAAGTATTCAAATTCTTTCCTAGTTTTTAGGAAAGGATGAAACAATCAGATGCCTGTGTGATATGTGCAGCATAAAAATCTAGATAAAACACTGCTGTCACACTCAAATCATTTTATTCATCTGAAATTGGGTTTCCTTGAATATAGTCTCATGAAATACTCATCTTCTCTTTGAGACAAATTTGGTGGGAGAGGAGATGCTGCAGAGTGGATTAAGCAAAAGATAGCGCTCTAATCCCAGTTTTTCTCTCTCACTTGGCATCTCTGGGAAGGACAGCATCCCCATCCTTCTGATTTCTCATTTGTAAAATGGAGATGATAACTGCTCATCTCTCAGGGCCATTATGAAGATTAATGTGTTTACAAAAGCATTTAAAATGCTAAGTACTTTTGGTTCCAGTCCTATGAGACTGGAAATGCCAGCACTGAGGTGCTGAAAACCTTAAGCTCTTGCTAACTCTAGTGGAAACTCTGGCTGCCCAGCACTTTACAAGAACAAGGAGAAACATGTAATTGCAAAAGTCATGAAACCCCATACTGCTTTATTGCATAAAATGAGATGTGCACCATGTGGGCATTGTATCTAAAAGGGCAGATAACACAAAAACCCCATCATTTAATTTAATGCCTAGAAAATTATTGAAGTTTTTGCTGTTGTAATTTATCTAAAGACTGATTCTTGCACCTTTGGCTACAACAGGATTTTTGGCATCAGTATAGAATACAGTATCAGCCCATAATTTGCTGCAGTTCTTTTAAGCTTTTAAACTCTGTGACAGTCAGTAGACTCTTACCTAGACACACAAAAAGCACTTGTTTCACTATTACCAACACAGCAAATTTTAGCCACTTTTCTTGCAAAATGCATGACAGATGAAACTAGAACTGAGAACAAAGTCCCAGTCTTAGCACTTATGGGGAATACCCAGCATTGATGCTTTGCCACACACTCCTTCAGCCAGCCTGTAGGATCAGAGGAACAGTTAATTGGGCCTGTGTGCAGTAAGGTCCCCGTGTTACTACCACCTCTTCTAGTCCATGCAGAAGTGGAAGTCAACAGCTTTTGCATCTTTCAGACTTCCTTTCACCAATTCTGTTTTTCACAGTGAAACAAATTTAACAGATTTGAGGAAGGCACAGAAACAGGGAGATGAGTGAAACAAAGAAATTGGTGAACCAGGGATAATGGTCTCCCTGAAGGCAGTACCTAACTCCTTGGGTAAGGGGAGGGACATATGTCTCAAGACTGAGATGCAAAACAGGCTGGTGTGGTTTACTGAGAAGCAGAATAATATCACATGTGAGCAAGACCGGATGCCAGCCTGCAGGAAAAGAAGTCTGTTTGTGCAGCGCAGCTGTGTGCAGACGGATGACACATGCTGACGTGTCCCAGTATAAGGCAGCTGAAGAACGTGGTCATGACTGGTAAGATTTTGTGACAAATTTGAGATCTAATTTTACATCCAATGTCCAAGATTTCAAACCAGTGTGAATGGGGCATCTGCTGGTTTGGAGTTTTTTTGATACATCAAATGGGAAGTAAATACTAAAGCTGTACACTGTGATTCACTAAAAATACTAATGAAACCCTTAAAATGTTAAGTTTTCCTCATATATTTGACAGGCCCTGGAACTGATGGATCAGGAGATGGAACGATGATATTACCCACTTTTACAGCCACGCACCTTCCTGCTACGGGTCCTTCGACCGTGGATGACTATGAGCCAGTACTTGTAACTGCAGGCACTACTGAAAGCAGCTTTGAGACACAGAGTTCTCCAAGTACTGAACTGAATGCTGTGAATGATGAGGACAGCCTACAAGCAGCAGAACTGTCTATCTTGATGTATGTTGTCCCTGTGGCATTGCTGGTCCTGCTGATTTTCTTGATCCCATTTTTTGTAATGCATCATAAAAGGAAAAAGTCTAAGCAAGGTAAATTTGTCTTCTTGTGCATCAAAAGGCTATTTTTAGGATGTGCTCAACATTAACAGAACATTATTTTGAGGCATGGGATGCCACATTTCAGATAGGATGCCCTTTTCTGATTGTAGTTGCATGTTTGACAAATAAGAGAGGGATCCTCCTCAGCCAGCAGTATCTGGTCATACACCTCTCCTTGGGCAGGAGCTACTTCTGCTTCTTGGCACCTCCTGCTCATGCTGCCCCACCCATGGGAGCCCTAGCACCAATCTCCAGCTCCTGGAAAAGCTGACAATGTTCAGGGATGTAACTGTGGCTGCAAATGCTTGTTCTGTCTTTATGCTCAACAACTTTCTGCAAGGTGAAATTAATGCTTCTATAGCCCATAGTGCCCACGAGGTAAAGCTGCTTGGACCTTCAATAAAATAAGAACAAGCAAAACCATTTTAAGGAGCAATTTTAAGGGATCCTGATTCCATAGGATAGTGGCTGCTATGAAGACATCACAGCAGATGAGCCAGGTCAGACTGCCTGGGTGCTGCAGTAGGGTAAGCAATGCTTCAGGAAGGTGCCATGATCTGTTAACATAGGAATTGGTAACTTGGAGTGTCAGACCACAGAAAACAAAGTGAGGCGTCATATTAAAACCACATAGGTGGTAAGTGAAATCCTGAAATGGTCATATCAGTGTTTCTACATGGTCAGAGTGCAGCTCTAAGCTCATCAGCCTGCAGACAGTGCAACACATTCATCACAGATTTTAAGTCAAGTTTTCAGGGCATTTTTAGGATGCATTTGCCTGATCACTGGGTTTCCCTCTAACAAACTCTGAATTCGCAACCAGACACCCAGTTGCCTGCCTGTTTCTGGATGAATTGAAATGCAGGTACACTCTTCAGAGGATTAGGAAATGTGGTGCCTTTCTGGAACACAATCCTAGGATCTCATGCCCTGTGCCAATTGCTTGGACCTGGAATTTTGAGCATCCTCAAGGCTGAGGCAGATGGCTCTGTGGTTCTGGGGTGGCTCTGCAGTCTGGGAATGTGCTGGAACAACTGGGAGGTATCACCCACTGACAACAATGAATTAAAAATAAGGTGATTTAAGACAGGTTTTTCTGTCACTTGATCCCTGGAGGTGAAGATATTTATCAGAATTATGTCTGTGACACCATTTTTTCCCCCATCTTTACTTTGTCTTGGAGTCATAAGTAGCACTGGATCCCTTTTGACTTCTGGCTAGTTCAGCTTCATTTACCTGAGATCTAATCTGCCATGCAGTCCAATTCCGCCCCCGCCCTTCTTCCCATGAGCAGCTCCCAGAGTCTCCAAACAGAGCTGGATTGCCTGAGTGTAATCTGCAGCAAAATGTCCCAGTGCTTCCAGTAAACAATTTTTTTGCATAAGTGGTTCCTTTTCAGGATACCATTTCCCTCAGCACATCTGTTTTGCTGAGGGAAGTGTGCATCTGCCCTGTCCTGCCCACTGCAATGCCAACACTGGGCTTCCTCCCAGCGTGGCTGAGCTGATAATGAGCTGCTTTTAGATTTGAAATAATGGGGTCCTCTGAAAACTACAAACAGGAGAAGATGCTTTGTCTTTCATCTGCAATTTAGTTTTTATGCCTTTTGAAAATGTGACCTATTTTACTTGACCCTATTCAAGGCTTGCATGCAGTCTCTACCCAGTAAATACAATGGGGTATATATCATGCAGAATAATGAACTCCAATTCTCTTCTTTTCCAGATGAGCTGGGAAGTGAAAATGTGAAAAGGTAAATTTTATGAATATCATTCTTTAAAAAAAAAATTCTTTTACTCTAATCTTTGTCTCTTTCACTGTCTCTTTTAATTTAGCTGTACACTAAACATCATTACCATTTGCCATCAATTGAAACACCTATCTCAACAGGTGGCTAAAGTGTGACTTCAGTACCTGGCTGAAGGTGTAAGACTAGAGCAGGAGAACAAGAGTTAGTGGTGACGGAGGCAAGGGCTGCCCCACAGACACCCACAGCCTGCAGCCCCCGCTGAGCCTGCTCTAGGCACCTCCTGCTCCCTCAGCCACAAGAGGTACAAGTGCCCCAGGAGCAAAGGGGATCAGTTCCCAGGCTCATCACAGGCTTTTACTATGTAGAATAAGCTCTGTGTCTTGCTCCCCTGTTTTTCAAGTTTGTCTTCTTACTCAGAGGTGAGGTAGAAAGTCTTGCCTGGCTGCCACAGGAGCCATGCCTTAGCTGCTTGGAAAACAAGACAGAAACTGGGTGGCTCATATCAGAGTGATAATTTTTATTGTTACCTTTTACTGAGCTCCATCTTGCTAATCAATGCTGAAAGTTCATGAATTGGCTCTACGAGGAAAAAAAGGTTTTCTTGCTAAAAATATTTTTTCTATCATATGACTGCAGGAATGATAAGCAAAAGGGAGCTAAGCAGAGGCATTTAAATAAATGCAGCTACTCCACTCATGACCTTTCCTTCTGAAGTCACTGCAAATGTCAGTCACAGCTATGATGAAACTTTAGGCCTTCAGCTTTTAACACTGGAGCAATGGTACTTCTGTCATGTGTTCCAGGAGGGCAGGGGCAAACTATCTTATTTTTTTTTAGTTTTCTATTTACAGCAAGGACAGTTTTCAAGAAGCTGCAGTGACACTGTGCTCTGGCATGCCCCTGGCTGCACTTTCTGAGTCCCTCTGCGTGTTATGTCTCAGCTGGCCCTACCTCTGCCCAGGACTGGTATCTCAGCGCCGCTCCCTCACATCTGTTCGCGGCCGCTTGGTTCACACCCATTGGGCTGACATCTTCTCAGATTACTAGGCTAGGATGGCTTTTCAGAGCTCATGCATGTGTCTGGAATTATAAGAGAGTCATACAAAATCACCATATTGTAAGTTGCTTGAATTAAGCATTTTGTGTAATGCTTTTTTCCCCCTTCTCTTCTCTCAAGTCCTATTTTTGAAGAAGACACGCCCTCTGTTATGGAGATAGAAATGGAAGAGCTTGATAAATGGATGAACAGCATGAACAAAAATGGTACACGGTAACCTCTCTACTCCCATCCTCCCTCTCTCTTGCCTCCTGACGTAGATCCCATGCATAGGAAATCAGTGGAAGGTGTTTTGTATGTGTATCACTGCTTTTCCTACATTTTTAGTTGTGCTCCTGACTCCCTCCTACTAAAATAACTGAACAAATGTCAGGGGTAGAATTTTTCAGAGGAGTATTTTAGTTTGCGTGGGAGTTTATTTTTAATATGTGATGGAATCTCATAAATGTTTTCAGTTTTCAGTAGACATTTCTATTAAACACACTTATAGCTGTGAATGTTATTTGTGTTTTTAAATACATATTTTTAATGTTAAATACTGGTTTCTCTGAAGTATCTAGTCCTTTCAGTCTCCAGAATTTCTACAGTTTTGTGCTCCACATTGAGGTATTGCAGAAGAAATATGCATTTGCTCATAGTTCAGACAACCATTTATTTAAAATTGCTGCCAGGAATGTATGAATATATCCTTCCCCTCCCTTGCAAGGCTATCAGCCCATGGAGCAATTAGAACATGCTGTAACTATCAGCAGCAGCATCTTCAGCTCCCTTTTCAGTTACTTGTAAGTATCTTGCATTTTTCCCCCCATTTTTCTCCCAGGTGAATTCCCCAGTCAAAATCTCTACAGGGGATTTTGAACATTGTCCTCCAAGGGTCTCCTCAAAAAATGCAGGTCTTTGGTAAGCCATGAGTTAACCAAGGCCTGATTTTGAGCCATGAACAGCTTTTCACTGGCCAGAAAATGCTGAAACACTGGTATTTTTTTCATTCCTGGTCCCTTGCCTTCTATCCAAATGGCTCATTTGCCTGACCTAGTAGGCATGCTTTGTTTTTCAGGACATAAAGCTCTTTGGAGCATTTCTTTGCATTAGCACAGTGCTCCACATGATGGGGTTTTGACCTTTGCGGTCTGTAAGCTCCTGTAGAAAACATGTGCAAAGTGGTGGTAGTGAAAGAGAGGCATTAAGTGTACTACACAGGGAAAAAGTGGTGTAAAATATAGTTTAAAATTTTGTGGAGAGAAGGGAAAAAATATTTTACATACTTTTTTTAGTGTGTGTGTGTGCGCGCGTGTGTGTGTGTTCCGTAAACTCCAGCCCCAAATTCCCAGCTGGACTACAAAGCATAGGTGCAACTGTCAGCAGTGGAAGGTTAACAAACAACCCTCCCCGTGGCAGTGCATAGGAGACAGTCCTCAAAAGGAGTTAATTTGTATAGGTGTACATAGAGAACGGGAATATATCTAATAAATAAATTATGGCAGCATCTATCAAAGGGAAGGAGGTGTAAGATTTGTGCTATGGGGACCGTGCAGATAAAAGGGTGCAGAAGTGCATCTGCAGATCTATATTCTAGAGTGACTGCACGATAAAAGTTGATGCATTTTTAAAATAAATGTAGAACAACTGCCAAGAGTAACTATAGTCTTGTTTCTTACCCTTTTCCAGGTGACTGTGAATGTTTGCCTACTGTAAGAGAAGAAGAAAAAGAATCAATCGCCAACCCAAGGTACTTTAATTCATTACATTTTTTGAAAAAATATTGTCAATGTCATTCTAAAATAATCTATTTCTTTGGTATGTAATTATAGAATTATTCTTTGGTCTATTTAAGTTTTAAAATTTTTATATATAGGGACCTTGACTTAAACTAAAGGCCTGACATGCTTATTTCTAAACAAGTCTCTTCCTGTAAACTGCACTTCTAAATAATCTTACACTTTACAAAGTGGTGCAAGACAGACAACCAGATGGCACAGATGGAGTTTCACTCACTGATCAGACTTTAATCACAGTTTCCCAAGGTGTTAATACAAGCATTCAGCATAGCTTCCTTGGCACTCTTCACTGCAGGCACCCAGTTCCCCTCTGCCACCTGGTGCCTATAGGTTCTTGGGAACCACTGCCAGATGTTTTGGCTGGAGCTGTGACCTGACAGACAGGGACTTGTCTGACTCCAAGAAAAATACAGGAATGAGAAACACTAAGGACCTTCCTGGTGCCCCCTTGCAGCACTCCCCCAGAGCTGGCACTAGTTGTTAGTCCAAGCAGAGATCCCAGTGGGATGCAAAACCGCAATCCTGACAGCTTGTAAACTTACAATCTTTCTGGTTGGTTTCCTCAGGATTTTGGCCAGAACTCCTAAACCCCTCGCAATTTCCCCTAATGAAAAATTCTGGTTCCAGCTGGAAACAAGAGGCTGTACATTGCCCTTGCCTGCACCCTTGTGTTGCAGCTGAATTTTGAGGAGTGGGCAAAGCAGCTGCTCTGTGCCAGGTTATGGTAGCAAACAAGCCATCCTGTGTGCCAAGAAAATCCCTGGTGCAGCGGAAGCAATGATGCAATCAGGCAAGGCCAGGAGCAGGGAGAGGTCCTAGGTCTTCTGCTTCCCATGGCACCACAGAATTCCACTGAACACGCCTCTCTGGCAGAATTGCACCTCCGCTGCAGACTGTCATAATATTCCAATCATCTTTTCTGAGTTTCCTTGCTCAGGAGTGAAATAGGGGTGTTAAATCACCACTGCTGCGGAGTTTGCAACTCAGTTGCTCCAAAGCTGCAGTTTCACAGGAACCTTTGGATGGGGCTTGTCCACTACAGCCATTTGTATTTAAAAGGTTTCTTTTTACACCTATTGCAAGTGAAATCATCGTCATTGTTTTAGTTCGGTTTTGTTTGGAAAAAAAATGCTTAGATCCTAGGTTCCAGATGCAAGCAAGCACATTAATTTTACCCTTAGCAACTGGAAAAGATCCTGGATTAGTTAGCCATCTGGGTCTTCCCTTCCTGCTGCTAAATGATAACTCAGAGGGGGGAAAATTGTTAAGGAGAGGCAGCTGCACAGCAGTTCTCTAAAAGCAGATTTGCTGAGCATACCACTGACTATAGCAGGGAGTATAGGACAAAGGATGCTTGAACCATAGGCTAACGCCAGCAGAAGTCATACTGTAAAAGTCTTTTTAGGCACAACACCACCCTTAGCACTGTTTACTTTCCAAATCCTTAACAATTCATTTTAAGGAAAAAAAAAATCATCATGACCTATCAGCTTGAGCTGACATTTTAAATACCATCCTTGTCAAAGGAGTGTTTTTGTACTGGATTTGCATTAACCCCATCAGAAGAAGGGAGTTTTCCTCCTGGCTATCAAAAGGCATCTTTGGGATACACCCTACCTCAAGCTCCTCACCTGTAAAAGAGTTATTTTAGAACAGTGAGGCTTAAGCCTTGATAGAAAAAAGCAGCCCTGTTCAGATAAATATGCTTCAGTCAGAGCAAAGGCCCACACATTATTTAAGTAAATTTTCTCGTGAATGGTATCTTAGAATCAGACTAGATTAGAGAAATTTATGCCCCTAAATTGTAGCAAGGCAAACAAATGCAAATAAAAATAGGAGATTTATCTCTAAAGCGTTCAGAGCTCCTCACACAAAGGATATTATTTGAATACAAAGTGCAAGAATATTAGATTCAACTTAAGATTCTGAAAGACTACTTTGTTTGGGCAAAATTCTTCTAAATTAGGGTAATTTCTTTTTTCGATTTTATTGATATTTCAGTATGGAAAACATCTTGAAGCTAAACTGAACAGAGATGGTGTTTTCTTGCTTCATAAAAATGCTGAGGGGGAGTTCATAAAGACCCAAATGTCTTGAACTATGAATGATTTTGATATAATTTTGAAAACATATGAGGCAAAACATTTCAGTAATGACACTTTGACATTTTCAGACCGAAAGTTGTTCCAAAACTACTCTTCAGAGTAAGCGAATTTTTAATATAAAATTTTTTTGAAAGTTTAAAGAACAGAACCATGTGGTGGTAAAATATTTCTAAGTTGAGTGTTTCCCTTACCCCAAAGCTACTTCAAATTTCATTTAATGTGAAATTTTGAAATATGCTTCACTTCCATGTGGGAAGATATTTGAAGTGGTGGGATTTCTGGGTAAACAAACAAAAAATTGCTTCTTTAATATTTCCAACTGAACCTTGTCAATCCAAGATCTGCTGCTTTTCCCAACCAAATTCTTAGATGAATAAATAATGTCAGAAAGAGAATTACATAAGATAAATAGATGTTTTCAGCAGGTCTTTTGAGCAAGAAAAGCGAAAGTCTAAGAAAATCAGCCAACATAAGATGTCACATTTTTAATGTGACAAACAGTAATGTGACAAACATTATTAAGAAAGTGCTGGGGAGCAAGCCACTTGGGCAGAAACCAGTGGGACAAAGAGAAAATGCACCTTTTATGAGGTCAGATGTAAACCAAAAATTCCAAAGTTATCCTCAGCTGTGGAAGGAGGGCCAGGAGCAGGAGAAAGGCTGTGCTGGGCAGCCACGAACCATCAGACAGGAGTCAGAGCAGCCCTTGCTGCCAGTATCGGTTCATGCACTGCACGAGTGACAGATTTATTTTCTGGTAACACCTTCTCATGAACTCTAGAGATACTCTTGCATGTTATTTCCTGCTGAGACAAGTAACCCAACAGTGTGACACCGGTGTTTTTTTCTTTTCCATGTGTACACAGTGATGGTGAATCATGAAGTCCTCAGAACAGCAAAGAACTGGCTAAAGGGAAGCAGCACACAAGCTCATCATCCCCCAGATATAGGAAGAACTGGATTTAAATATAGTTCATCTCAAAAGGCCAGAGAAGCAAATGCTTTTGTTGTGTCCTGCTTTATACGGTCTTCAGAAAGGAAACATCACCAAGGGAAAAGAAGAAAAGAAAAAGGAGGGAAAAAAAGAAAAGAAAAAAAAGAAAAGCACCGTAGCAAGATTAAGGACTGGTTTAAATTCTTTTTGCAATGAGATTCACCACAAATCAAGACAAACCTCTTTTTTACCCCTGCTAAAAGTTCTCAAAGTAGTCCATGTTTCTGTCTAGTTCTGCAGTTGTGTATCGGGCAGCACTTAAAACCAATACTGTTGGTGGGCTTCTTTGTTTTGTTTTGGGTTTGTGGGTGTTTGTTTCAGTGTCCATAATCCTGGACTGCCCTGGTGGATGTGAAGCTCATGCCTATGCAATGTTTATTTCTCAATTATCTTTTTCTGAACAGTGCGCTGATTTGCACAGGACTGCTGCTGGGGACCTACCAGGTTAGGACTGACAGACCAGCTCTGAGGACAGACAGCAGCTGAAAAGGCTCTCAAAGGAATAGCCAGCAGTGACTGCAACCCAGTGACAGCATGGACTCTGCAGAGTGCTTTTTGGTTTTCAGATTAAAGCCACTGTAGAAGTGAAAAGTATTATTTTGAGACTGCCTTTCAGTTTGTTATCTCCACAGATGAGTGCCCTGGGCTAGCTCTCCCCATGTAACTCTCCTCCCTGCCCAGGGCTGTTCTCTAACCACCTATTTCAGGAATATTAAACTTAAAAACATTTGTTTTTAAAAAAAATGACTGAGGTTGAAAAATTGAACAATTCAGTACTCACAATTCAGTACTCACATTAAATACAGGTTTAGATAAGTACGTTATGCATAACTACTTGGTCAAGGTTTTCAGATGCAGGAGGTTTTTGGCTGCTTCTGTTTTTGAATACTGAGCCTGCAATATCTGAAAGAGGACTTCTAAGTGTGCCCGGTCACCTTTAGTTACAACAAAAGAAATCAGACTCCTGGGATACCTGAAGGTGGGAATATGAATGTTGTAACTGTGTCCATTGATTTTAGACAGCATGTCTCTTAGGGATGTAGCTTAAATATGTAACACACATAAAAGCGGATCTTTGTCAGGGCAAAGCTTCTCTTGCCTTATTTAAAATAGCAAATTCACATCCTGCCGTATCTTATATCCTACCTATGCTCATCTTCTATTTAAATATGTAATGCCTTCCCACTAAATACATGTTTAATTTGGTTTTTTGCCTGCAAATAATTCACTAATAAGTTACCATGCATAGTTTCATTAAAGAGAGAAAACAAATGCCCCTTTTGTGATGGCATCTAAGTATCACTAACAGCTGACAAATACAGAGGATGGTTCAGCTTTGTGAATAATTAAAGACATGTCAAAATACAGAAGGAAAAAATGTTTAGAGCTAACCATATTCATTCATTACTGAATTTGACTTGATTAGTAATTTCCTCAAAGAATAAAAGATTTCTTCATTGTTTCAAAACAATTTATCGTAAATATTTGATTTAGTAGATGAGTGATGGTAAATAAATTTTCCCTGCTTGGATGATTTTTAACTTTGAAAAAGTATTTTAAGTTCATCTTTCACAACTTTATTTTAAACATTTCCACTGTTTCCTGACAGTACACCCATCCTGTAGAACATTGGTTTAAAATAATGCAGTCACAAGGGTAAGAAAAACTGCAAGACTGAAATTTAGAAAATTTTAAAAAATGGAAGTAGATATTTTCTAGTAGCAGCTTTGTTAGCAACTTCTTTCCAATAGACAAAAATGTTTTGCTCAGATTTCCTACAATTTGCAAAGCAGTAACCTGAAGATGCCCACAACAGAGAGACTGTTTTTTTAATGGTACAAGATAAAAGGCTGTATTTTAAGACTATTACCAGCTGTGTGGTTGGAGGGCAGTCAGTGAGATGTAGCAGTTCACAACACCGGGGTCCAGTGGTGACTTTCACCACACCTTGCTCCAGTCCACACAGCTCTGTGTCCAACAGCCACTGCCTTCTCCCTGGAGAGAGCTGAAGCACAGCTGGACGTAAAGAATAAGAGTCCTTGCCTTTCAGGCTTTTTTTTTTCCTTTTGAAAATTAACCAACTCCCAAAGGTGACACTGTATGGCTTAACTCAGTTCTGGCATGCTGGTGATCCATCACCCTGTCCGAGGCACACATTGATAATAGTGCAATGTACTCACTCAGTTCGCTGTGGCGTTTGAAAAGAGCCTGTGTCGTGCATGTTGATGGTTTGGGATTAATGTTAACTCTAGATGGTCCTTCTGCCAGATGAAAGGCTGTGCAGTTCCAAACAAGTTTCTCAGAGATTAAGTTTCACTTATATATTTTATTTTTCAAGTTTACCTTGAGAGAATGTATTTTCTGTAAACTTATGCCATTAAGCATTAATTCTTATTCCAGTGTTCACGATTAATCAATCTCTATATAAAGCTTTTAAATCAATTTTTTCCAGAACTAATGTCTAGGTTAGTGCTTTATAATTATTTATGGTATGTCACTTACCCTCTCTAAATTCGGGCATGCTAGAGAATTTATTTGCCTCTTCAGGAACTTTTCTAGGCATTTAAAAATACAAAATAATGCTTTGGGCACTTCTCTGGCCAAAGGAAGTTTCCTCTATCTGCTGATCTTTTAAAGTACCAACTTAATACGTGCTGTGTTACTATTGAAAAATATACCATTCCATCAAATCTCACCTGTCATCAGGTCCTGTTCTCCCTGTGTGAAAGAGACCAAGGGTCAAGTAATTTGCATTTCAGTATAGTTATAGATATTTCTAATAGATTCCCTCAGTACCAGACAAATAAAATTTTCAGTATTTCTCTTTTCCCTGAATATTTTTACAGCATTGTTATTCTTTCCCTAACCCTAAGCTATGGAGAGGATCACTCAATCATCTGATTCCTCAGCCCAGCTCTGCACTGCTCTGTTTCACCCCACTGGTCTCTCTCTTTGATCACAATTTTCCCACCGAGGTCTGCATTTGCCACAGCCATTGGCCAGCACCCACTCACTCACTCACAGCCCAGCCTTTCTGTGGACACCCGGTTCAGGGGTGCAGCTTCACCATGGGCACTGCTTTGGCCTCTCTCCTCTCTCACCCCATTTGGTATTTCCCCCTTCTGCTTGCCCATGTGCCCCTTGCTCTCCTATTTGTTTTACACTTGCCATCAGTTCCTGGTCATTTCCTTTGGCATAGTTTTGCCTCAGTACTTTAATGTTGTAGGTGGATTGAATTACTGGGGATTTAGACCATTTCACACCTACATTAATACAGGCAAAACACTATAATATTCCAGTTCATGAGTAGTAACTGTACACCTTCTGTTGATGCACCTTCATTTTTCCTAAATCATTCACACAGTCAGGTCCTCTAACCCATAAAACAAAAAGGAGAAGAACCAGACAGCAGATAAGGTAGCAGTAGGCTCTAAAAATTATTTTATCACCACGCACTATGTGGTATTTAAGCCTCTGTGGTAATATCCTCATTGTTAGCCTGACCTGAGCCAACCCATCTCACCATCATCTTGCAAGATCTACCAGTAACTGATAACTCAAGTTATCATCCCTCAGTAGAAAATGATAAAAAGCATGGAAACAGGAAGTGTCTCTCACTATGTATTGTTCTAAAATGTTTCACAAATGTGATGATCCCTAAGGAACTGCTACCTCTTCTTACATTTTCTTCAATAATGTCAGCACTTCAAGAGAATTTGACATCTAATTTACAGTGTGAGGCCTTTTTTTCCTGCAGAAATGCTACAAATCCAAAGGAGGACTTGTTTGAGAAATACATAGGTAATAAGAAGGGTAATTAAGAACCAACATCTCCCCTAGATATGCTAAAAGTCAGTACGTTAACAAAATAGAAATAACTCCTCCATAAAGTTACGAACATAAGGTTGCTGACATTACCAGCAGCTAATTAATTCCATAAGAGTCCTGCACTTTTAAAGCACATAATCCTAACATTAACCTCAGCAAAAAATATTGTTCTTTTTGTTTCTAGATAATCATAAGTTATAGATTTGTAGATAACTCTTGCTCAGAGATTAGAAGAATAATATTTTTCGTAATGCTAAAGTCATTGAGGGACTCTAAAACGAACTTTTGTTAACTTTCTGATGTAAGCTAGCTGTATATTCAACTGTTTTATCAAATATAATGCTCCAAATCATTTTGTAATGTAAATATTCGAAAGTCTCAATATTACTTAACTGTAAATAAGAGTTTGAGATTTAAAACAACTTGTTCAAATAACATATTTAGTGTTTCCAGGTTCTGTTTTTTCCATAGTTCTGCTAATCCACTCAAGTCTATGGACGCTAATTACGTTTTATTGATGTCACGATTACTTGGGCCTTAGAAGATGTACACAGCTGTATATGGTATGTAGATATCTTACTCTCTTCAGCTCTCTAAAATTCAGGCAAAGCCGAAAAAAAAAAACAAGCTGCTTTATATTTAATTATATTTTTGTTGGGATGTTTCAGATTGTTTATATCAATAGACCAATTCTGACTCCAGGAAAACTAGTGAATTACACCCATGGTTTGTCCTTGGGTGACTGCTGCCATCTTTCTTTAATGATCAATCAGGTTATTTCAGTTAAAACACTCAAATGGGAGTCTCCAAGTTGATAGACCTGCTAAAGTAATTTTCAGTGGATTTAAGGGAAAAGGAAGAAAAGAAAATATGAAAAAGAGAGATGTAGTTCCAAATAGAGATTTAGAAAAGATTAATAAAGTAAAGCATTACTTTCATCTCTTTTTGCAACAGACAATTTCATTAGAGAGGTGTATAAAGGCCTGGGGGTATCTAGAAAGCTCGAGACAGTGTTTATTCTATTTAATACTTTTAATGTTCAAACAACCTCAGTACAAGAGCATCATAGCAATGACCACGCAGAAACTAATCACCTCTTTTTCTCTCTCTCTCTCTCTCTCTTTCCTAAATAGCACCTCAGCAAGACACTTGTCTAAGGTACAGACTTAGAAATCTACATTTTGGGTCAATGCTTGCCTAGTTCTCAAGGGAGGTCCAAAAGAGGACTTGACTACAAAGTCCCAGAAAGTGATGTGACGCCTTGGGGAGTACCACAGAGTCACTCCCCCGTCCCCAGGCACTTGCTCTCGCCCCACTCTGCCCCTCCAGTACCATGATGCTGACCCACAGATCAGGGGCTCCTCAAATGTACACTAAAAGAAGGCTGCAAGGGGTTGTGGCAGAACTGGTTGGGCAGGAGGTTTGAGGGGCAAACAAAGGACACATCCTGCACCAACATTATCAGCAACATACACGGAAATACATCCCAAGCACTTACTCTCTGCTTTGGCTTTAAGAATGGTTTAAGTTGTGCTTTCTGTGAGTATCAGTGACAAGAAAATAGTAGCAGCATGGTCTGACACCACAGCAAAGGGCAGCACCGGCTACAGACTCCCATGCCCTCCCAACGAGGTTGCTTCAGGTCTGGTTTTGTACTGGATCAGTTCTCTGGCCTCATTTTGAGCAGGATCTCACAAGTCCAGTAAACTATTATAAACAGGTGAATTATGCACCAAAGCATTGTCTTTCCAGACAGTGGCTGAAATCTTGCCCAGCTCTCAGAGAAGGAGAACTTTTGGGCGCTCAGCTCTCGGTAAAGGAACATTTTTGGTTCGCAGGGGTCTCTCCCAGCCGTACCTCGGCTCAGGGCACCCACTTTGCTCTGCCTAAATGCATCCAGCTCCGGTCCGAAACGCTACTGTGACTGCCACCCCCAGGAGGCAGTCCTGACCTGCAGCTGCAGCAGCGCATCTCCTGCATCGAACCGTGACTCGTATTACCGAGAGGAGGAGCCCGGGGCTGGGGCAGCTTGCCCCGGCAGCAGTGCCTGCAGCACAAGGACAGGAGAGGGGGGATGTTCTATCCGCAGGACACATGGGATTACCCACTTTGCTGCCCAGGGTTCGGCCCAGAGTCGGTACCAACCGAGTGAAGCAAAAGGGTACCCAACACTTTGTGGGGAGCAGCGCTGCCCTTCACTCTGGGGCTCGCTGCCCCTGTGGGGCTGCTGTAAGGGTGGTCACCCCAGGGGATGAGGCTGCTCAGCGCCACAGAGGAAAACTCTTCCCAAGAGAGGGTCACCCACAGACCAGACATACATGGGAACGCGTGGTTTTGACTCCCACAGCACGCCAGAGTTGTACAATCTTCAGCCCGACCTTTTCAGCCTGAATAGTCATGCAGACCAGTCCAAATTATACAGGAATATTCTTGTTAAAGCATTGAAAATTACACATACGGTTTGTATTTTGACCGTTTTCCTCAAGCAAGACTTCAGTACAGAGTGCAAGGCTGGGCCTGATTCTTTAACTGCAGCATCTACTTCCCCTATACATTAACTTTAAAAAACCCTAATAATATTTCGTAGCAAAATAGGGGCAGTTTAAGAAAGAACAAAAAGATATAAACCTTTTGCTGCCTGGAATAAATACATGCATTTTCTTTGGGAAAAATAAATACTTATTATCCACTAGGCTGTATGGTGTTCATATAGGATGTTAAAGCAGAAGAAATCACAGAGAAACTTCCAGGAGCAGGTTTATTTAAGAAGCCTTGTTTCTTTCAGTCGCTATACAGCCAGACCTATCAAAGAGGTCTGTCTTATTCAGAGGGAAAATAGGACTCATGCAATAGTAAAGTGGAAATCTTTCTGAATGTGGCTCATCCAGACTTTGGATGACAATGCTACAGGGGTACAATAGCAATGGCATAGGTGCAATGAGCTTCACTGCCTGGGGAGCTGTGACTGTCAGACTACGCAGATAAAAGGGGTAGTGAAAGAGAAATAATTAAGTGGATATATAATAAGGAGTTTATAACCCTAGAGGAAAGAAAAGGATTTGTACAGCCATGCATTAGTTGGATTCACAGAAGAGATTTATTTTTAGAAAACATATGAACAATAAAAGGCCTCTTTGCTGAAATTAAAATACTAAGGTTTACTGTACTGCTAACACTTAATTTAGCCATAGATAATTCTTTCCAGTTTTCAGTGTTGTGAACAGCTTTGTAGGAAAAACTGAAAACATAAGAGCAGAACTTGTCCACTCATAAAAGACCATAGTCTAAAAAGGCCAGATCCTTGTGTTACCTCACTTGAGCCAAATCACTGAACTGAAAGCACAAACCAGGAGGCATGAATTGAAGTATTATCCTTGTGCATTCCAGGAGCACAGGAAGAGCTGAGGTCTGGGGGAGGACTTGTAGGTCCAGGCAGGCAGTACACTAAACTAGCTCCTCTCTGTTTTACTTATTTTGCACAGAGTGCATCTATTCTGTGAACACAAGATTAGTCACAGGACCCTCAAGTTATTACTATTTATGGATATGCATGTTAGCATAAAATACTACCAGCCCCAAACTCCTCCCTCAGTTTTTGATGAAGAGTTATTTATCTATTAATAATTAGGTTTAATGCTCCCATATACTAGACTTCAGCACTTGTTTACACCACTTTGTGCCAAAGCTTCAAATGCATTAAAGTGGATGTTCATTATTTTTGATTTATAATTATCTATGACAACACAGATCTTAGACAAGAGTAGAAGAGAGCGGGAAATTATCTACTCATCCTCTGTTTATGCAACTACTACAAAGAGGCATGTGATGGCTTTGGCCTCAATCCAGCTACCATTCATCTCTATAGGACTCTTTCTATGACTATCATACAAGAATCATGAAGCCCTTTTTTATCTTCAACTAACTCAGGTTGAGAGAGGCCATTGCTCTCAGTCTACAGAGATCCCAAGATGGTGCCTCATGGCCAATGAGCTATCAAGTGACAGAACAAAACATTTTGTTGATATATGGCATTATTGTTCTCCTGAAAATAAATTTTCCTGTAGCCTTGGTGATTCATTTCCCTCCCATCCCCATGTCATTAACTATCAACTGGGAAAGTCAACTACACTTATGTAGCCCTGGGAAACCCAAGCCAAAAGAAAACCAAAACCAATCAAAAATAACCAAATGAACCGAAAATTGTTTAAAACCAGTGACACTTGACACTTCAGTTACGCCAGCTCTGGAGCCAATTTGTTCCCTGATGCAACCCCTGTGCCCCAAACAGGGGTGTCCCAGCAGCAGCTACTTTGCCCCCTCCTCCTGCCCAGGCAGGGCTGCTCCAAGGGCTCACCAGCCCAGGGGGCTTTGGCAAGTGCCTCCACACCCCAGTCAGTCCCAGACCCTCTCAAGCTCCAACCCCGCAGCACTGCGGCAAATATGACTTGACAAGCAAGCCTTGGCACAGTCTCTGCCCGGCTCACTGCATCCCATCTCTGCCTGCCCCCATTCTTTAAACCTCACAAAGGCATGGAGCCGTAGGGAGTTTGTCCCCACAGGAGACACACTGGTTGGACATCTACAGTTTTATTATTAAGGTCTTCTCCCCATTACAATGGAGAGCTGATTCAAAGCAGTTTGCAATTTTATAGTCTTCAGCTCTTTGCCCTACCCAATATCTATGTGTTTTTCCCTCCTCCCAGTCTATTAAAAATGCCACGTACAAAAGCCTAATGATTTCTTCCTCTCTTCAAGAAATCCTTTTTAGAGTTTTGACCTCATCCACACACATAAGCATTTTATTCCCAGTAGCTGCTAGTCTCATTACCCTTGTCTTACTTTGGACCACAAATTTACGGTTTTGTTTGCTGTTTTCTTGCATGCAATTCTGTGCCTTATATATTCTCCTGATGTTTCTCTGCCTGCTGTCTTAAGACAGTCCTTGATCCTAGACAGACATGGCCTGCATCTTTTTTGCTTTAAAAAAAATCACTTCCCCTAGTGATTTTCCAGCAATAAACCTCTAACCTCTTTCAGAATAACGTGAAAATTCACATATATTGTTTTTACTTTCAGTCTGCATATTCTTGCATTTGTGCATATAAAATATTTTACACTTGAATATAAAGCTGAAATTAAAAATAATAAAACAAGTTAATTGCTTGCATCCTCCCATCCATTCTAAACTACATTTATAGAATTTATTCCATTATTACATGAGCATCTCACTCCCTAGCTCCTAACCCAGCTGCCTTATAAATACAACAAAGCTTTCCTCCTGGCATAATTTGCTGCTCTGTTTTTCTTCCCCTTTCACCTCACTCTGCAACCAGATTATCCATAGGGAGTGGCACAGGGCTGCAGCAGGGAGCTTTGGCTGTCTCTTCTGGCAGCAGGGGATAATTCAGAGCAGGATGGAGTCTGTGCCAGGTTATACTGGGGCTGGGTTTTACTCCTCCTAGGTTTAAACGGGGCAGAAGCAGAAATATGGCTCAAAGCTCTGTCACTCCACCCCTACAAAGGATACTGAAATCACTACCCAGCTGTGAATTCAATTTGTCATTTTTTCTGAGACAAAGGCAATTGAGGCATTATACCACCCCCTTCCCCAAGGCAGGGTCATCTCTGTAGCTGCAGTGTGGTGATTTTCCAGCTGCATCCCTTCCCTCCTGGGCAGCCAGGGTGGGTGGTCACACAGCCTCCAGAGTAGGGCTGCACACCTCCTCTCACCCAACCCAGCAGCTTCAGTGCCTGATCTATCAGTGCTGGGAATTACTGACAGGATTCAGCCTGAGGACAGCAGCTAAGAGTGGCAGAGAGAACATTTCAAATTTGCAGCACCAGCAGCATTTGAAAGACAGAGTCAGAGGATGTCTATAAGCAGATGGGGGAGAAGATCTTTATACAGAGATTGCACAAGCATGGTTAGGCCTGTATTCATCATTAGTTTTAAGCTGAAGCCAAAAGGGTTGTTGCTTCTTTTCCAGTTAAATCTACATATTTTCAAACCTCTGATCATGCCTAAACCAACGTAGAGGCAAATGTGGTAGAGGCAAATGTGTCCACATGTACTGTTGAAGGCAGTTGGAAGTCAACCCAAGAGAAGTACTGGGATGGGGATAAGTGGGAAGACAAGGCTGGCCGAGTTCACATCCAAAAGGCAGTGTGCAAGAAAGACCCTGGTGTAACAGCCCAGGAGAAGAGGGAGGGGAAAAGCAAGAGCCAAAGGATCCAACTGCTGCCTCAATAAATTCTTACTGCATAAAAAGGCACCGAAATTAGATGACTTCTACACATCATGATAGCTTCCTTTATATACAGGCATGTAGTTTCCAGTGACTGATAGAAAGTAAGCAGAGCAGTTGCTAATTTTATTGTGAAAAAAACCTCCGAACAACACAGTGATTTCAAATTGTTCAGTCTGAAAGTGACTAACACAGAAAGAGAAAAGGGCTTCTGATTACAGCACCTGCGAGAAGCCCTTCAGGCTCCTCACCCCTGTAAGCGTTCTTTCAGCATTGAATGTGCCTAGAGCTCTAGAGTGCCTTGATTGGATGCCACTAGAAGATATTTCCAGACAGATGCCTTAGACAAAGCCTGCAATTTTCCAAATACAAATGTGCCTTTGTGAAGTGAAGAATGTTTATATATGAAAAAATAATTCTATTTTTCAGATATTGCCTTGTCATGTGACATATTCCAGTTGAAATTGTAGCATTTTCTATGTCTCAACACTGGGAGATTTTCACCATAGAGTGTTACTGAATCTATAGCCAATCTTAAAATATTCAATGGATGAAAGCTGGAGCTAGACAAATGCAAAGCAGAAATAAGAAACACTTCAGAGAAAAAAGGATAAGTGACCTAGGATCAGGATGCATTTGTTATTCTAGGGCTTCTTCTGAAGAAACTTCACTTCCCTTCCATGACCTAGGAACTCTGAATTACCATCAGCTGCTGGCTAAAGTAGAGACATTTGTTTGCTGAGACATGGTTAGGAGAGTTTCTGACATCTCTAAGATCCTGCAGTTATGAAGCTGCCTCCTGTGCACCGTCTTCTCTGCACCTGGAAAAAGTGTTTTTCAAAGACACATGGGTATGGCCAGAGGATCTCAGCACAGGTGAAAGTCCAAGATCTGGGACTCAGGCCAGGCTCATTCCTTGACTTCAACTTATCTTTAGGCTATCTAGAAGTCAGTAAATTAAGAGTATTTGAACTGGGAGCCAGGGCTTTTTTTGAATGAGTGTTTTTGAGACTTGCGATCCCTCAGTGCACATCACACTGCATTAAAACTTACAACGAGCCTCTTTGCTAAGGCACCCCCCATCCCCAACCTCCACCCCAGCCACCTCGTGGGTCATACTATAGCAAATCCCACCCTAGAACTTCTTCTCAAACTCACACCACAGTAAGCTCCCACTGCACTTTCTACATTCCCATTGGGAACGAGTGCTGTAAAAAGATTTTATCCACTTCCTAGCTGTGCAAAGGCAAGTTTCATCTTTACTTCTCTGGCCACAGACACCTGTCAAAACATGAATCTAAACATTTCCAGAGTTTGCTGTCTTCAGCCTCCTTCCTACGTAGGCAAAAGAAGCGCCCAGATTTGAACCCATACCCTGCTGCTTGTCAATATGCCTAACTGAACCATCACATTGCTGTTAGATGTTCCAGCTGTGCTATTCATTTATTGCCACTGGGTTACTTTACCGAGAAAACACACAAGGTTCAGTTTGGAGTGTCTTTCATGTTTGGGGATTGGAGGAGGTTTGTTTTCTTTTTTTACATTACTGAAATATTTCTTCCAGTTACTTTTTAACCTTCAGCAGTTCTGGTTTTTTGCTAGCCTACTACGTGTGGTTGCTCCTTAGTTACCATGGCACCCACTAATGTGCAGAAGGTTAGAGCCCAAGAACAGAAAATGGCTGAGTCACATAAGAAGATGGACAAGTTGTCAAACAGATAACTCTAAAAAGCACACAGAGGCTCCTTGGCTGACGTAAATCAGTGTAGCACCATTGAAGTCAGAGTTATAAATCTCTCCCTCTGACTAAATACCTTCAGGGATCAGAGCTGCACCTGCAATTCTGTTGATGTTGTTGAGCTTTTAGGAATTATAGCTACAGATCTCTGAAATAAGCACAAACGGAGATGTAAGTATGTAATTCAGCATTTATCAGAAGATACTCAGTGACTTTCCAGGAGGTACAACCAAAAAGTGTATGGAATATGAACACTGAAAGAAAAGCAGAGGTGAAACTAGATCTCAGATCCGAAGGATATGGAACAGACCTGAATTTCATGGCACAAGCCTCCCCCTTCTCTAGCCAGAAACTCAGCCCTGAATATCAAGTGCTTAAAATCCAAGTGACCGATAGATTTTCACAGTTTCCTTCTTGGGGCAAAGTAAAAGTTAAGAGATGTATGGCCTTTCAGCTTCTGCATTAGAAGATCAGGATGCATCCAGCTTGGAAGGCTTTGTGGCAGCTGTGGGACAGGTAAGTTGATGATGACACTGCATGACATATTGGACTACCTTTTTACTTAGATAGTCCTAGCCCTAGGTCAATGTGACTTCTGCCAACAGCTCAGGAACCTTTGTGTTATGTTTGCTTTAACAACCATTCAAAGAACCAAGTGAAGCCTTTGGGAATGAAACACAACCTGCCTCACGCTAGGTATGACTGTGGGCTGGGTTTGGCAAGTTCCTGCTTCCTCAGTCACTTGCTCTCAGGTGGGCTCAGCACACCAGCCACAGCAGCACCACATCATAGAATAAAAAGGGAGCAGTTAGCTGACTGAGCTCCAAAATAAACCTCCTAAGAAAGGGTTATTTCTGATCTGTTTTTTATTAAGGCTGTACAAAAAGCGGCTATCGCAGTGAGGGTGGGGACAGGACTGTGCAGCAGGAGGTGAGAGGGGCCCCCAGGGAATGCTCCAAAACTGCAGCATGACAATCAGTGCCCTGTCCTCTGCTATTGCATGGGGGGAAGCCCAGCCTGTGTTTCTGCTGCCAAGTCAGGGGGCAAAACTAATACAGATGTGATTTTTTAAAGAGGTCCCAAACAGAGTCTGAGATTTCAAAGCATTTTTTACTACTCCTCTATCCTCGAGTGAAAAGCCAAACCCCTGAAAGTGATTTCATCTTTTCAGATTGGCTAGCCTAGCTGATCAGACAGTGAAATGATGGGGTTTTTTTTGGTAGCAGCATTAACAAGAATCCAGAAAGCCACGCCTGTCTAGCAGCAGTTACTAGGGATCATCATGCTTTGTGTACAGCATCATTAACACACCAAATCAGACGCTGAATGAAAGGCTCCTGCTGCAGCCTGGGCTCCCACAGGAAAGCAGCGATGCTGTCTGCTGAGGTTTAGTGTGCTGCTTTTCCTCCACAGCCTTGTACGTGGGAGTTTGTGTTTTTTCCTACTCCTGCCCACTCCAAATTCTACTGCTAAAGTGTGCACAGAGGCACTGCAAGCAGTATCAGGAACCATCAGGAGCTTTTCCTGAGCTGTAGCAAGCATTTTCAGTTCTGAGTCACAGAGGCACGCTCCTGGGAGGCCTAATGAGCACAATGCTGAACAGCACTTGCAAAGTTTGAGAACTGTCCAGATTAAGGCTCTCAGCACAATTAATATTCATGTAACTGATTGAGTATTATAACTCTAGGCATTTTTTTTTCTACAAATAACAAGGGTCTTGAGGTTTCCTCCTGACTTAGGAGAAGTTTTATTGTATGGCAGTAGCCTTGTGAGCATCAGTGAAGATGACAATTGAGAAGATGTTCTGGCTGAGGAATTTTTGTTAAACTGTTTTCTAGTAGTGCTTCTGCAAAAGGGTAATTCTGCAAAATAACATGTATAGCCTCATTGCTTTGCTTAATAGAAACAGTGAAGAACCTGAACAGAGCAGAGCTACAGAAGAGATATTATGTTATCTTGCCTTTGTTCAAGCTTATGACGTGGCTCAAGCCCATTATACTCGCCGAGCAACAATAAATATTTGACCTGTGAATGGTAGAAGGGAATTCATCCTTACTTCCTCCCCCTCGATTACATAAATGTGAATGACAAGCTATTTAATCTGGGTAATAGTTAACAGTCTCTGATTACAGCTGTTAATATTACCCAAAGGAATACCAGCTACTAGTCAAGAGAGCCGTGGTAACACCTTGCTAATGAGATCCATATTTGAGGATACTCAGACTAATAGTTTGATTCCCATAAACACATTTCAAAAATAGAAAATAATCAGCATTTATAATAACAGGGTCAGTAAGAGGGTCCAGCTGTATAAGAATCCTTCACATTTTTGGAGACTTACGTGAACTGCCCCCGAACATCCTGGAATTGCCTTCAGCTCTCCCTCTCAGGCACCTGAGACTTCTCTTTACTTCTAGTAAGAAACTGCTTTCAGTCTGGTTTCTTTAATTAAAACTTTGAAAGCATTTTACATTGCATAATATGGCCTTCACAGAACCATCACCTCTGAAAGTGCTGATGACCTTCAGAACAACTCTTGAAAAGCACTAGGGAATCAAAAATGTGTTTTCCCTCTCTCCTTCTTTTTTTTTTTTTTAATTTTTTAAATTTTTTTTTTTCCAAAACCGTTTTTCCCACTGACATCTGGAGATCTCTAGTTTTTCCTTTTGGAAAGAGGCTTTATACTGCACTGCTAACTTGCATATGTGAGATAGATGGGACATTATAATCTGAAGGGATCACCCACCACAGCAATTGTCAGGGCAGTAACACCTTCTCTCTTCAGGGTTTCCCTTTGCAGGGGAAAAAGACAGTATTCAACACAAATTCATGGTATCATTTTGTTCCCCTCCCTTGAACCAGGGTCATCCCTAGGAGCCTATTTAACTCTCTACACTACTCTCTTCTGGAAAATTTTGTGTCACCTGCCTACAGCAAAGCTATGCTATGGAGAACAAACCCACAGCTGTCTGCTTGGTTCCTCAGGTAATGTCTGTTGGTTGTGCCTTTGAAAAGAAAGTTTGGGAATTCTATCTGTGAAGTTGGGCTCTTGGATGCAGATACTTTCAAAGTTTAGCACTCCCTACATGCTTAATGTCTCTGTTTCCTGATACGTTTGGTTGCTATTGGACTTAATGTGATCTGGGCTTACCTAATGAGAAAAAGCATTTTCTAGAGGAAGCCAGAGTGTAGCACTGGGCTTTAACCCTGCCATGCAGAAGCCCCTTTTCATTATGAATTTTAATCACTTTCTGTTAAATTCGTGCTGAGTTGCTGAAAAAATATCCCAAACAGCACCGAGCTAGTATAAAATGTTAAACCTTTCTGTCCTTCCATTTTCCTTAGGGCCCTAGCTGAAGCTAAATACAAAAGCGTAGCAGCATGACTGGCTAAATAAAACTAATTTTTTTTAATACATCATGAAGAGAGGAAGATTATTTCTTTTTCATAAAGCTTGCCAAATTTGTATAGTTTTCAGATTCTATTGTACAATTCTTTGTAACAGCTATGTCTTGATTTTTCTAGTATGCAGCCAAGTACTTTAAAAGCTGCTCTTACGCTTTTCCTCCCTTTCTTTATGCATACATGTAATTAAAATATAATGATTGAGATATAAGTAGCTAATGTTGATTTATTCAGGAGCAACGCAATTACAGAAACTGGCTGTATTTTCTTCAGTAATGGGAGAGTTTGATTTGCTTAGACATGGGAGAAATAAGAATGAACTCTCAAGAAAAAGAAAACAACACAGGAAACAAGTTACTAACTGGAGAACATGAAAGGTACTGGAAATAAAGTTCTAGGCCTATATTAATTTCTCAGCATTTTTGGTTGTGAAATGTAATATCAGAAAAGACTCAAAGCCTAGAATTTGATTAGATACTGTTGCCACTCCAGGGCAGTACTATTAGCCTAATTCAGATAAAATGAGAGCTGCCTCAGGTAGACTTTGGGAAAGTTCCTTTAACCCTGTTCCACCGGCATTACTAGTTTGGGGGACCAGGTGGCACTGGGCTAAAATGCCAGTGTCCCATTTTACAGACACATGTTACAATCAAAAGTACAAATGGCTCCAAAAACATTAATCGATGAGGATTTTGTCTCATCTGTTACAGTTAGTAAGTATTCTCCAATTTAGCTGAGTACGTGAGTCCAATGTCTTTTTATCCCTAAGACCGTCTTTTTTATATTTGTGCAAGCCTTTTTGAAGAAACTGTTTTCCTGAATAATTATTTTATAAACTGCAGCCATGGAGGGAGGGGAGAGGGCTGTTGATGGCCAAAGGAAAATGGCTGAACAAAATATTAATTATGTTGGAGAGCAGGACAGTGCCAGATCGTATTTGAAATAAATATGAAACATAAGTATTCAGATTTCTGTCAAGAAATGATTCTTACATTTTGCAGAACTGTCTCTGAAGACATGAACAAGAATTTAAGGAAATTTCTGGGAAAAAAACCCTGGGCTCTGCTACGGCATGGGGATATTCAGCACTAAGATCAATACACGGCAGAAAACAGTGATGTAACCACCAGGTTTCCACAGTGGTTTCCTATGAACTGTTGTTTAATGGAATTATAAATAGTTTAAATATTACAGCTGTGACTCAGTTATTTTCAATACCGGGGAATACCTTATTAGGATTTGCTCCCACCAAACCTTCTTTGCTTACCATGACAGTCAGGCTGCCATGGCTAAATATAGATTATAGAAGAAAGTTGCTAACACTTTCAACTTCAAGCACACACTTAGACAAATACTATAAATAGGATGATGTTTTGTAAACTAGTACTTGCCAGAGGCACAGACTACATGCCTTCCTGTGTGATTTTTTTCCCTCTGTTTGTTTTATGAGACAATTAGCTGGTCTTAGATATCTGAGCTCTCTTTTCATTACAATGAATTTCAAGTCCAATAGCAGCAAGAGACTGACAAAGCTTGTGAGCAGCAAGCTTTCAGGCAAGCTGCCCAATATAGTTTTGCCAATAAATTGATTTGCACTACCCTTGCTATGTCTGCCCTGATTTTGCCAGGGTACAATTAATTCTAGTTCTAGTGCTGGCTTAGTCCTGGTATAATCACGGCCTTGGTGGACCTGACAAACTTCGTGTTTTGCTGTACATTTGCAGAACATTCAGAAATTGGTTCACTTGGGTGCGTTATCGTGGCTGTCAGTAATGGACAGAAACACCTGCCTGTAAGGTTTCTAAGACTGGATATCTGAGCCTGCAATGTTGCACAGGTCAGGTCAAACTGGAGTTCAGTTCCAAACATTTCACCAAACCCCATGTTTTTGCTCAAAGCTGAGTCCTTTAAAAGTACAATTTTGCATTCAGTGCAAAAAGAGAAACATCAGCAACATCCTTGCATGAAAAGCAAATTAATATATCTATATGTGGCACAGTTAGGCCAGAGCTGTTTTAACTCTAGTTATATATGCTTTATGCTACAGCCAGACATACGAAGGTAATTAACTCTATCATTGAAACTAGTATATTTGTATAGATGGTTGTTTGCCAGCCTTCTCATTGATTGTACTGTCTCTCTCCTTTTATAAGCTACTTCTACTAAAACCATTACATTGCCTGTAACAGAACGAGCAGAAATGGAGCAATAGAATAAGAGAAGAAAAAGCCCAAAGGTCTTGCACCCTATCATCTCTGTAAGTATAAAAAACGAGGCCATTTCCCTGAGTCAGGGTAAGAATTCACAAACCCTCTCGGATGTGGTATTATTGCTGTGAAACTTACATGTAGATGTCCTCAGCAAAGGATGGTGCTGTTACCAACACCTAGGGTTTGAGATGGAAATTTCCTGTTGATGAGATCATCTGTGCTATCAGCTCTCTGAGCTGATGCTGTCACAGCATCGTCCTTTATCGTTACTTGCAGTCAGATCCTGGGACTAGTGTAGTTATGTCTGGCTAAACTTTCATCGATGTTTGTTGCAGTAAATTTACTCCCTTTGTCTCCCAAGCAGGGAGGAGGCTACGGAAATAGGGTCCAGTTCTTCGACTGCATCCATGAAATTTTGCCTTATATATCTTGGAAATTTTGTCTCTTTTCCAGGCTTTTTATCTGCAACTGGGAAGTATTAGACCTTTACATCTCTTGAAAATGAGAACTTGTATACCTCTTTTTTTCTTTATCTGTTCATTTTATTGAAGAGAATATTTACATTATAACTCCCCTTGAGCTCAGTATGTCCATGACAACCTGTTCCCTACAGCAATTAAGATGAAAAAAGATTTTCTTTCTTGTTATTACTTCTGTTGTATCCCCTCTATTTTGTTTGAATGAAATAGGTTTTATCTGCAACCATGATTTTATTTTCTAAGTCTGGTGCAATGTTGCACGCAACTTTACAGTACTCAGTAATGCCACTGGAGAAATGTGAATTATGCCTTACCAGTGACTCTAAAAACATTCTTGAAAAGAACAGCAAGAAAAGAGAGACAAACCAAATGTCTGTCTGCTGGGAAGGAGACGGTTTCAGTCCCATCATGCAGGGTATTTAAAATGACCTTCCCAAGGTCAGCCAGGACAGCAGTTTCATTTGTAGGGAATTACAGGTAGAACAAACCGTGTCTTCACTCGGAAGATTGCCTATCAAAAAAAGCTCTGTGCTTCTTTACCTCAAGTCTGTCATATCCTTACATGAAGCAGATAGAGAGGACGTTTCATACAATTTAGGAAGTGAGTGAGCAGGCAGTCTGAACTGGTAGATTTAGTTTTAAGTAAGGTTTTGACAGCTCATGTGTAGCCTAAGCACTGCAGCTCAAAGGGTGAAGTTTGAGACAGATGAGACAATCTGTATTTCACTAACAACAAAAAGTGTGGCTCTACTTTCTTGAGGCTTGCTTATCTTGCCCCTTTTGCTACCTGAGATTTTTTCCTCACCCAGCAGAAGAAGCTGTGATTAACACAGCTGCTGATCTGGTGTCCCCTGCTCCATTGCCTGCCTTGTCCTACACCAGCAGCACGACAGCACAGCTTCCCCACACGTATGGTCTGCGCTTGGCAGGGGGGATCCAAAACGTGGATAAGCCCTATGGTGCAAGCCAGGACTTCGTGTCTGGCGTAACTCCCTCCTCAAGGAGTCTTGCTAAAGGGTCTGTTTCTCAGGCACCAGCTCTGCCTCAGAAGCCCTCCCCAGTCCAGGACCCGCACATGCGTGCACTGCCTATGACCCCATTACACGGGATGCCTGCCTCTCCTATCCCAAACCATAACACACACAGCCTCAGGTATGGGCAGGTTAGAGAAGCTGAAACATCTGCCAGCCAGTTTACAGGATATATCTACCTGTAAACACTCGGGGAAAATAATCTCTAAAAAGTAAGGATTTAAACTTAAATTGCATTAGTCAAAATGGACTAAAACTTGTAGAGAGGGCTTCCTTCAGCATTACCATCATTTGGGTCCATGTTTTCCTACACAAAGAAATTTTTTATTCTTCCCTTGACCTCCAAACAGCTTAAAAAATATGTCACAGATGCCTGATAAAATGAGAAATATGAGCAAATTAAGCAGATTTTTAAAACGGTGGTTCAGTATTTAAATATGCACCTTTCATTTGGTTATTTCACCTTATTATTTATGGTATTTTAAAGATGACATAGTATGATACTATGGGTCAGCTTTCCTCTATAATAACAATTCCATAGGAGATTCGTTACTTATGCATGTGCCCTCTCTCTCCTGGCTAACTCTCATTTTCAAATCATCAGCTAATTTTCTATGCCTTTTAGCATGGAATCTTTTCAGTAACCAAGGTTGTTGGTAGATTGCAGTCTTGCCATTAAGCTTAATGCCAACTTCTGGGATGGGTGGTAGTCCATCAAGACTGAAAACACCACGGGAAGAAAATTCATCCAGACAGACAGCAAGTATCCCTTCAGCCTCTAGGCAGAGTGCTTAAAAGCCCCAGTGTTTCTCTTCCTCTGTCACGATTTCATGCACAGTAATAACCTCTGGCAAGGTTTTTGCATTCTCACTGGATTGTGTGTTGAAAACAATACAGTTCCACTTAAAATTGTTCTGTGTGTTATTTTTAAAATAAGTTTTATTGAAACTGTCTGTGTGGCGGAATTCAAGTCTGGCATATGACAGTGTGATTAGTTCTGCCAATGCATTGATCTGCAGTACAATTCCTATTTTTATCCCCACTGTTTGAAGTACAGTCAGTCATGACCACATTTCCATTAAAGACTACGCACTGAACCATTTTAATCTGTGACTAATAAAAAAGTCGTAACATCTTCATTAAATCCTCAGCCAGCCTGAGCACTATCATCAGTGCTGGCAGAGTAGTGATTTTCTGTTTCTGGAGCGATGCATCTGCCATTGTCAGTGATCTATGCCGATTAGACAGCCAACTTTTTCCTTCACCCCCAAGTAATGTGTACTCAGTATTAGTGTCCCAGTTATGTCTGACCTATATGTGAATTTGTTATTCAACTGGCAGAAAGACAATGCCACAATTAATGGAAAGCCAGTGGAATCAGCAATAGATCCAAGAAATAGGAACCAGTAACCCCTTGACATGGATAGGATCTGAGGAGAGAGACCTGTGTACTCTCAGCTCAAGGGGTAGAGATCCACGCAGTAGATACAAAAGTTTTAGCATTGCTATTTCCTTCGTAGAGGGCAAAAAATGCACGTGTTTTTGTAAACTTATAGGGGAAAAAAACCTTGCCAAAATGAAAATATTATTCATGCAGACTTAATTCCTGCCTGTTCCAGGAATAAAAAGTTCAATTACCTGATTATATATTTACTTACATACTTATTGCAGGGCTGCTTTGTCATTCTGTGGAAAAGGTGAGTGACGTTCTGTGAGGAAGCAGGGCTCACTAGTGAAGGAGGCTGCTGTCCGCACAAGCACCCTTTGCCAATTTGTTACAAAAAGCATAAGCTAGGCAGGAATGGATGTGTGGAAGCTCAGCTGGTGAGGAAGACACCTGCCTGCAGCTCTCAAGAGTGAGAGTGCTTCTGTGCTGCATTATCCCAATGGGGACACGGGAGAGCTTTGGAGACTCATGTGAGCTCAAACATCTGTTTTCAATATACAGGAAAAATCAGGTAAACAAGGAAACAGGAAAGGGTAAAGAAACACCAAACAGAAGATGATGGTGAATAAGTGGCAGAACTAAAACTGAATAGCAGACAGGAAAAAGCTAGTGGGCAATTGGAAGGCTTTTAGTGCAGTCAGATAGCCCACGGTCCAGAGGTGGCGTGAGGTCTGGGCAGAGCAGCCAATGTCTGCCTGGGGATACCCTGACATGGCAAAGACCAGCACCCAAAAGGAATGAAACGGTAGATCTAAGGTACACGAGTAACCTTAATTTTGCTCTTGTTGTATGTGCTTTATAATGGCAACACAGTCAAATGCCACTTTTTTTTCCTTTTTTCCTTGGGCCTAAGCTTTTCTCATCGCCCAGGCTGGGTGCTACATTCGGCCATCCCACATGCTTAACGATCGGCAATTAAGTATCCTGGTTTTACCTTGTCGTTTGTTGAACAGTGCTGTATATTCAGCATCGCGAACCAAAGGAGGCCTAGCGGGGCTCTTGTGTGGTGGCCACAACTCTGCAATAAACTGGAGAACGTGTCCTGTGCTGAGCAGCTGAGGGAGCTGGGGTCGTTTAGCTCGAAGAAGGCTCGGGGTGACCACACCGCTCTACAACTGCCTGAAAGGAGGGTGTAGCCAGGTGGAGGTCAGCCTCTTCTCCCAGCGAACCAGCAACAGGACAAGAGGACAGTCTTAAGCTGCACCAGGGGAGGTTTACCTTGGACATTAGAAGGACTTTCTTCACGGAAAGGGTAATTAGACATTGAAAGGGGCTGCCCAGGGAAGTGGTAGGCTTCCTGATGGTGTTTAAGGAATGACTGGATATGGCATTCAGTGCCATGGTCTAACTGACCATGGTGGTGTTCAGTCATAGGTTGGACTCGAACTCAGGGATCTTTTCCAACCGAACTGATTCTGTGATTCTGTTAGAGGCTCCTGCATTTAATACTTGGTTTAGCCTTCGGAGAGCAGAGACGGGGTAACCATCACTCCCGTTACTGGGTTCGCGGCGCCCGGAGCCCGACTGACGAAGTGCTGCCGGGGACAGGTGAGCTGCGGTTTCTGGAAACACCGAGGGTGACCAGTACTTCCCACCGCTGGTCCCCGGACAAACCGAGCGGCGGCCGGGCACGGAGCGGCGCGCACCGGGATCGACACGGCACCAGCGGTTCCCATGGCGGGAAAGGGCGGGGTGGGTCTGGGGCCGCCCCCTTGTCCCGGGCTGAACCGCGCGGCCGCGGGGGGACCTGCGCGGCTCCGCCTCACCCGCCCTCGGCATCATCGCCCCGCGCCAGCACCGGGGCGGGGCGGGCCCCGTTGCCGGGTTACCGCTGTCATCCGCCCGCGCCGCCGCCGCGCTCGCTCC